>VXBR01005079.1:2546-127338 GCA_013400215.1 Cisticola juncidis
CCCGCGGCCGCAGCCCCACGAGCGGGCCCTGCTCGTGGCCTTCTCCCGCACCCAGAGGAAGGAGAACCTCTTCAAGGAGATCCGGGATAAGGTCAAGGCCCTGGGCGGCCCCCGCTTCCTGGAGCCCCCCGATCCCGGCCAGGAGGCGTATCCCAAGCGGAGGAGGAGGAGGACCACCCTCGCCGCCCGGTCCGGGGGTAGAGGCCACGGGAAGAAGGCGAAGACTCGCTGCAGCAGGAAGCCCCTGCACGTGAACTTCAAGGAGCTGGGCTGGGATGACTGGATAATCGCCCCCCTGGATTACGAGGCTTATCACTGCGAGGGGGTGTGCGACTTCCCCCTGCGCTCCCACCTGGAGCCCACCAACCACGCCATCATCCAGACCCTGATGAACTCCATGGACCCGGAGTCCACGCCCCCGAGCTGCTGCGTGCCCTCCAAGCTCAGCCCCATCAGCATCCTCTACATAGACTCTGGCAACAATGTGGTTTACAAACAGTACGAGGACATGGTCGTGGAGACCTGTGGCTGCAGGTAGCAATTTCTGCAGCTCTCCCTGTCCTCCTGGCCTTGCTCAGCAAACCTGCCCATTATATATATATATAAATATATATATATATATACATTTTGGTGTGTGCCTTTCCAAAAGCCAAGCTCAGAGCAGGGGTCCCCTGTCTTCCCTGGGCCACCCTGGCCATGAGCCCAAGAAGGATGGGGGATGCTCCTCTGAGACTGTGAGGCTGCCACCATCTCTGTGCCTTGCCTGTTCCCCCTGGAAAAGGGGCCACACAGCCTGGCAGAGCCCCGAGGGAATGTCTCCTCAGCCTCTGAGCTCTGCCTGATACACTTGGTTTGCCTAAGTGGAGCTGACAGCTTCTTTCCCAAAGGTTTTGGAAAATGTCTAGCCAAAATTGTCTTAGAATGATGACCTGAAGTGGGGGGGAGGTGGAGTGGTGTCTGTGGCAGAGGGATCAGGTCAGCATCACCCTCTGGCTGTGGCAGTGGGATGGAGGTGAGGTAGGAATGCTCTTTTCTTTGAGTTAAAGGAGTTCTTCTGTCAGTCTTCAAATTGCTGCCCTGGGTTTCCTGGTGGAAAAGTAAGGGATCCCTGGGGGAAGGCAGGGAGTGGAGAACCTGTGGCTGGTGTGGGTTGTAATCACTTGGTCCAGGCCTTTTTGCAGTAGGGAGAGGTTTGTGAGTCTGCTGGCAGAGACAGGAAACAAGGAGAACCAGAGATTAAGAGTCAGATCTGAAGCAGAGCTTGAGCTCTTAAAAAGATGGGAGGGGCCCAGGGAGGCCTTAGCTGGAGATGCCTGCACTCCAGGCAGTGGGAAGTGCTGGCTCTGAGGTCTGTGTCCTGCAGGAGGTTCTGCGTGCTGAGTCCCCTCCCTTTCCTGCTCAAAACTCTGCTTCCAAGGCACACTGGGAACCGGCATCAGGCCCACAAGGCACACAGCATGTCTGGAGAGAAACAAAGGTCCCAAGTTCCCTAGGGAAGAGCCATTTCACTCGGATTCTTCTCTTTTCAAATAGTATCTATAAAAGCACCAAGCTCCACCCTGTGCTCCTTTGGCATCGATTTCCCAGGGAGCTGTGTCACTCCCTGGAGTGCTGGCTGCTCCCTGTTCCATTAGGGGAGATGGATCCTCCAGGAACAGACCTTTCCCATGCAGAGGGCTGAGTGCTGCCCTCAGGGACTGCTGTGTGGAGTGGGTGCTTTGACGTGTGCTGAAAGGGCTGCGGGGTTTTAGTAACTCAGGAGCTGAGTTCAAATTACACCTTTAAACCAGAGAAGATCTTCATCCATGCCAGGGTGTGCTTTGGATGCTGGGAAGCATTTCTGCAGCACCTCAGTGGCTTTTGGTACCAAACTTTGGCTTCCTGGGTGAGCTGGCTTAGGCCAGAGATGGATTTGCACAGATTTTGTGTTTGATGGTTGGTTTTGTTTTTTTGTGGTTGTTTTTTTTTGTTTTTTTTTTTTTTTTGTTTGTGTTTTTTTTTTTCTTTGTTTTTTTTTTTTTTTTTCTCCTTGTGGGAAGGGTGTAAGCATCCGTGCTTACTAGCGATGGTAGTTTGCTTTTGAAGGAGATAAATCCCTGCTGGAAAACATGGGATTTTTCCTACATAAATCCAGTTGTGCTCCATGGCAGGGGTGTTCTGCTGGGAGGGCTGAGCCTGGCCAGGGCAAAGAGGGAGCTGCCTCAAAGAGCTCTACTGAGATCCAAATGATCTCAAAGATCAGAAAAGCCTTGGTGAGGTTCAACAGCCCCTTCCCCCCATGTGCATCAGTAGGAAGTAAATGTGTCCATTGAAAACAGTGACAGATCCACTGGGATAACACCCCCTGGCCCCCTCCATCCTCGCCCACAGAGCCTGCTCTGCATCCTCAGGCTGAGGCAGGTGGCAGCTCAGAGTGTGGTGCCCATGAGTCTCATGCACCCCCTTGACACCTGCAGAGCTCCTCTGGCTTTACATGCATGCCCTGAGAAGAAAAGCCATCTCCCTGCCTCAGCATGAGTGTGAATATGTGCTGATGATGTACCTGTCTCCAGGAGGATGCTCAGAGGGAGGTCAGGGAAGGATCAGGCCCATGCCATGGGTTTTCTCCCTGTCAGCACTGGGGAGGCTGAGGTTCCTGGGTGGGTGAGGAGGGCTCAGCACGAGGGTTTGTGGATTTCCTCTGCCCTTTGGCTTTAGCACAGCTGGTTGGGGAAGGAGGTTGGCACAGCATTGCTTGAGCTGCCAGATTCCACGTCAGTTATAAAGTTACCAACCTTTGGAAGTACCTAATTTTTCAAGTGCCTTTGGTTGTTTGATAGTATTTCTCACTGCTGAGACAGTTTTTTAAAATGTTTTTGTTTCTTTTACCCCCTCCCCTTCCTCCAAATATTTGTGGTGAAGGTTCATGGGCAGTTCAAATCCAAGCACGATATATATATAGCTCCTGGCAGCCCTTGGCTCTTGTGAGCCTCCACCAAAAAGGTGTCCTGAGACCTGCTCCTGTGGTACTGTGTCCAAGGGCTGGTAATGCCAGTGACTCCCAGGTCCTGGGTTTTTTTCAGCCAGGGATGCAGGGAACAGACAGAAGTCACCCACCTCAGGTGTGGAGGTGGCTGATGGAGAGTAGGGTGACAGGTTGGGTCTTGGAACTCTTCACCCCAACCCCAATTCTCTGCTGAGGCTTTTGTCCTGAAATCCATGATGGCTTTGTTGATGCTGGGGACAAAAGCAGTGTCTCAGTTGCTGCAGTTCCATGGCCTGGATCTGTACAATAAATGAGAGGGGGAGGTTTGGGAAGAGCACAGAGGCTGCTGTCAGCAGCGAGGCTGTCCATAGTTTCACCCTTTGAAACCCCAGCTGTGGGCATCCCTGAAGAGTCTGGTGGGGGAGCAAACCTTATCCCCTCGAGAGGAGCCAGCAGTGCTGGGGCTTGTGCCAAGTGCCACCCGTTCCTTTCCTGGGCAAACAACCTCTGGAGGACAAAGGGAGGGCAAAGGATGGAGTTGGATGCTCTTCCTGCTTCTCTAAGGAGTCAGGGGAGGCAGCTCCCAGCCTGGGGCTGCTCCTGGGGATGTGTGTGAGCAGGGCAAGGCTGGAGGAGAGTGGAGCTGGGGCCTTTGGTGGGTAACTGCTGCTCCCCCTGGGTGAGGGTATCAGCTGCAGGGCTTGGCTGTCACATTGCTCCCAGAGGAAGATTTCCAGAGGTAAAACCACCATTTCCCCCTTTATGAATCCCTGCATGACAACTGCAAGGGCGGCCTCTCCATCCCCAGGCAGATTTGGAGATTGCACCAAATAGTGGGATTGGTCTTGGGCAACAACCACCAGAGCCATTGCAAATGTGTAGAGGTTTAGATAAAATATTCAGGGAAAAGTCACAGAAAGGGTTATAAAGCTCTGCCCAGGGAAGTGTGGAGTCACCATCCCTGGAAGTGGTCAAAAGCTCTGTGGATATGGCACTTGGGAAGGTAGTTTAATGGTGAATGTGGTGGTGATGTGGGGTTGATGGCAGGACGTGATCTTTTCTAACCTTAATGATTCTAAAGGGAAGTGGTGGGTGTGAAGCCTTTCCCAGGCAGGGAGGTTCTCTCAGCTGAGTTGTTGCAGCCCTGCACTACTGGAGCAACACAGGGATGTGTCTGTAGAGGGCATGGAGCAGTGAATCCTACCTTTGGAGAAAGGTTGGTGGGACATTGGCTGCAGGATGTGGTAGCTCAGCCCAACCCCCATCCCAGGAGCTGCTCCTCTGCAGAACATCACCCTCTAATGCCAAAAAAAAGGCCCAGAAAGAATGTATTTCTGATCAGTTGCATCTTGCCTGAGCTCAATTTTAGGCACATGTAAACTTTATAAATATGAGGCTAGAGGTTGAACATGGACAAATATTAATTCAGCAGTCTCAGAGTGATTTTAATGGATAATTATAGGTTCTCAATCTGCAGTATTTATACAACCTTTCCAGTTAAAAAAAACCCAACAGTTTCCATGCAGTGCATATTCTCCTGGAGGATTTGTTTGACCTTGAGCACCATTTTTATCTGCAGGATATAATTACAGTGAAACTAGAAATATTAAGCATTTTGAAAGGACTGTGTATCCATGCTTAACTGGCTCCCTCCTCTCTGGCATGGGAATGTAATAGCACAGGAGTAGGGAAACTTGCAGAGCGATCTCATTTGACTGAGAAGCTCTGAGGCTGGGATTTGGGGAAGCCTGCCCAGTTGGGACAGGGACTGACTGGTGTGTGTGCCTTGTCTGGGTGTTCTTTGAGCTTGTGCTCAAGCCACTGCCTTCAGGAACTGTCAGAAGCAAAATGACTTTATGCCCTGTTTAACCCTTGTCAGCAGGGGTGCTTCTGGGCTAGAAATACTTCCCAAGAATACAGATTTTATATATATATATTTAAAGGAATAATTGCTTTTTAATTATCTTAAAATATTTGGCTTTTCTAACGATGTGCCTCTTCCCCCCCCCTTTTTTTTTTTTGTTTTTACATCATACTTCAAATCCAGTGGTAGGAGGAAAATTGGCATCCTCTGGCAGAGAAAGGATTCATGTAGGAAAGGGCTTGATGTAGCTTCATCCTGGCACAGCTGCACTGATCCCATTGGCCTCACTTCTGATCAGCACTGGCAGATGGAGCCACACCATCTTTGCCTGTTGGCTGATGGTTGGCATACCCATGAGGAAGAGGCTGCAGAGGCTCCAGTTCTGATTAAAAGCAAACCCACCCCTTGAGCCCTCTGCTCAGGTTTGAGTGCCAGCAGCTCCTGTGGGTGTTTGCACCCCGTGGGTTTAACCCCGTCCTTGGCTGCGCAGCTCTCGCTGGGTGGTGCTGCTGTGATTTGTCCATCACACTCCCCTTGCAAAACAAACAGCTCCTTTTGCAGTTTGAAGCTCTTACCCCACAGAAGTGGTATTTGGGGACAGTCACCTGTGCTGGCCCCCACAGGACAGCAGACACACTCACCCTGCTGTTGGCAGGGAGGAGACAGAGAGGCTGGGGCAGCACTGAGGACCCCTGGAATGCAGGACCAGGGGCTGCATCTGGGCAAATGGAACAGAGCACCTCGGGTGCTCAGGGGTGCCATGGCTTTGCTCTCCAGCCTTAGCAGGAGTTTTGTCCTGAGCTTCTGCTTGTGGTGATTGTGTCAACAGGAGCGTTTATAAGTCCACAGGACCCCTGTTAACATGGCAGATCCATCATGAATACCAACCCAACTCATGCTTGTGTTGGACTAAAACTGGTGGGAAATGTCATGGTTTCCTGCTAAGCATGGAGTGAGTCCTGAAATCCAAGGGGCTTGTCTTTTGTCCGTGCTGGGGCAGCAGGGCCATGTGCCAGGGAGAAAAAAAACCTCTGTGGAGCAATGGCAACGAGAGCCTGGGTATTGCACAGAGGCTGTCACTGAAATGACAGTGACATTGTCATTTGGGGCTGTGTGCCACTGTGTTTGACAGATGATCAGAACAAAGGGCTGTCTCATGGACTGTGGCTGGGCAGTTCCATCAAATCACCTGCTGTGTCCCCTGCCCTGGGTGCAGCTGGAGTTGTGGGGTGAGTTTTTCTCTCTTCATATCATGCTCTGGGCAGGTGAGTGGATGGGAAAACCTGTGTGGGAAAAAGCAAAGTCTTTGAGAGCAGTGTCACTCTTAAGTCCTCATGACCAGCAGATCATGACCAGTGTGTCCCACTGACCTCAGAGCAGCTCCCCTGGCATCAGGAATCCCTTCATGTGTGATCAGAATGGAGATGCAGGGTGACAGGGGCAGAGTGTGGCTGTGTCCCCACTGTGGAGTGTGACATCCATGAAACACAATGAGGAAAGGAGCTGGGGAGTACCTGTTCTGTGGGTGGGATGCTGCTGATGGTCAGGAGCCTGTGACTTTGTGTGACAGGGGGAGAGTTTTGCTGTCTTTGCTATCTGAGAATTAATGACTGGTAAAAGAGAGAGATGTCCCACCTTCAATTTTGTCATAAGCTGGTTTATGTCTTCCAAGGCAAAGCCAGCTGCATTCAATCCCTCTGAGCTCTTTGTTCCTAGAACAATGTGTTGTGAGGTACATAGAGGTGCAAAGATGTCTCTGGAAATTACTTATGTCCTATCAGCCAGTGATCTGAGCCTTCAGAAAATGACAAAAATTTGGAATTCATGCTGGTGTAACCCACTGACCAAGGAACCCACTCTACATCTTAAAAGATGTTTTGCATCTTTGCACCTCAAGACACAAACAGCCTCATGTCTGCTTTTCCCTTTTACTGGCTGCAGTACTCAAACCAGCCCTGAATTTTCCATGTTGGAGAGGAGCCTGATACAGGTGACTGGGAAGGAACCCTGGCAGGCTGATGGATGCACCAGGTTTGGCTCTTGCTCAGTGGATGGATTTAGGGTAGGAAGCTTGGGCAGCAGAGCATTTACGTGGAACTGGTACTGAAAAATTTTAAACCAAAGCCTGGTCCATTCCCATCCATTCCATGGATGAAACCACAACTGCACACATTTTCAATGGTTTTTCAGCAGGTTTTGCTTTCCATTTTTCTGTCATCACCACTTAATAGTTCAGTCATACATTTTGAGAGCTCATTTTTCTGCTGTGATATTTGTGTTCATGTTTTGGGTTTTCAGGATGGGGAGTGTGGAGGCTTGCTGTGGTGTTTGGTGGGGGAAGCAGGGTGAGGAAGGGAAGGCTGAGACTCAGCAGCAGGAGGACGTGGTGCAGTCTGTGCCTTTGGACAGGGGACACAGAGGGGACAAGTCTGGCAGAGTTGGTGGGAACAGGGGACCTGCTCATGGGTCCCACACTCAAGTGCCTTTCTGATGGATGGTGGGAATGTTTGGGTCTCCCCTCCCCTTCTCTTGGCCACAATGTCAACCTGTGCTGGTGCCACCCTGGTCTCCATCACCAGAGGAATGAGACCCAGAGGCTGGGCCAAGCCCAGCCTCCCTGGGAGCTGTGGCATTGGCCTTGATCCCAGTTTTTGGGGATATGGTAGCATTCCCTGTGGTGTTTCATTTCCTCCATCCTGCCTTGGTGAAGAGAGGGGAGGAGGAAATAAACAGGAGGCAAAGGTTAGGGCTGATTTGCTCCCAGGGTCATCCCAGGGAGTTGTGTGCCAGGAGCTGCTGAGCACCAAGGGGCTCACAGAGCTCAGCCAGCAGCAGCAGTGGGAAACAGCATCCACAGGCCAGGAAAAGGGATGGTCACACAGGCAGGGACCAGGCTTTGGTCCTTGAAGGTGCCAGAGTTAAGTGGGTGTGTAGGAAGTGATCAGCTGGGATGGGGCATTTTGCAGCAGCTCATCCTCTCCTTGCCCAGGGAGGGGGGTGATCACCCTGCTTACATTCACCCCCCTGCTCTCAGTGATGAAACTTTTAAAGAAAGGTCTGGGTTACTGAGGTGCTGAGGGTCCAGAGCTCCCACACACTTCAGCTGAAGCCACATTTGTGCAGTGCCTTTGCAAATGGAGCTCTCACAGCCTGAGGGTCGGGCTGTGCCCCCCTGGAGTCACCAGCTCTGTCTTGCTCTGCAGCTCCCACTGGAAAAGCTGGTGGAGATGCTGCTCCAAGGAAATGGACACTTGTCTGTGCAGCACAGACCTGCTCTGCTCCCGGTGTGCCCTGTGTCAGAGGAAGCAATGCTGATCCTGTTTGCTCAGTCCCTTTGTATCCCATCACTGTGGGCTCTGTTGCTGGAGTCAAGTTAACACTTTCTGGAGTCCCTTTGACAAAACGAGCCTCCCTGCTGGTCAGTCGTGGTTTTATTTATATGTTCTTTTCTTTGATTAGAAAGGAAAGTATCAAAAAATGAAGTTTCCAATAGCTGTATTTCTAGTAGCTATGATTTTTGAAGCAATACTCGTATCCCTGTGTGTGCCTCTGAACTATCCATGTATTTGTTCAGCTTTTTCAGATTCTGGATGTGTGAAATATCTCTAAAGAAGATAGCTCTGTATGTGATGGTGTAAATGCATTGTTTGTATGTGTCTAAAGTTTAAATAGATTGTACATATGGGATTGTAAATGAACTGTAAACAGCAATCTATATTTTCTTGAATATATTATATAGCAGTATATATTTGTTAAATAAATATTCTTGTATACTCTTCAATAATCTTTTTAATATTTTGTACAGATAAGTTTATTAAATATTTTATTGATAAATAGACCTCTGCAAGATTTTCTTTTGATGACTTGTGCCTGTGTCCTAAAACCAGGTGTCAAGAGCAGCCTTTGTAAACCACCTTTACTCCCTGGGCTAACTAAGGTGTTAAACCAAAAATGAAATACCCATTCATTTTTAACTGCCTTCCAGGGCAGCCACAGGTATTTTCCAATAAATAAAGTCACAGAATAGTGAGTGTTTGTGATGGATTTATAATCAAAATGTACATCCTTTTTCTTCCCTGTGTTTCTGAATGGTGCTCACTTGCTGTGGTGAGTACTACCCAGCTCCAGCCAGCCAAACAGGATTCCCTCCATTCCCTCCATCAGCCTGGACAAGAGAAGTCTCCATGGAGACCTCATTGTGGACTTCAGTGCTTAAAGGGGGGCTTATGAAAAAGAGGGAGAGCAGCTTTTTGCACAGGCAGATAGTGATAGGACAAGGGGGAATGGTTTTAAACTAAAAGAAGAGAGATCTAGATTGGATATTAGGAGGAAATTCTCTCCTGTCAGGGTGGTGAGGCACTGGCACAGGTTGCCCAGAGAAGCTGTGGATGCCCCATCCCTGGAATTGTTCAAGGCCAGGCTGGACTGAGAGTGAGGTGCTTTAGCAGGTGCTCCTGCAGTGGACATCACCCAAATGCCCTGGAGACAGAGAGTGAAGGGAATAAGGATTATGATCTCTCCTACATCCCTAAGCACACAGGACTGTGAACATGCAGCTGTGGATTAAGAGGCATGTGCACATTTGGAGGCATGGAAGAAACCCTCAAGGCATCAGGTATCTGTTTTAGATATAACAAAGCAAACTCAGCTTTCGAGACCTAGAAGAAACGTGCAGAACTGGAGTAAGGCATGGTCACTTCTACTCTCAGTGCACACTGAGTGACAGACCAAGCAGGACCCACCCTTTGGTCAGCATTCTGCCTCCCCACATGCCCATTTCACGGTGACACTGGCTGAGGGGATCTTTTGGTAAAGGTTCTCAGGGAAGGGAGACAGGGTGGCATTTTGCCCCTCGCCCTCAGGCCCATTTGAGCAGTTTTACAGGAATGTGCTGTTGTAAGAAGCTATTTTCAATACTGAAGGGTGAGAGCAAATGGTTATTCACCATTTGAGGCATGGCACCTCATCTTCACTGAATCCAGTGGCAGTGGTGGGGTTAGTGCACCATGGACAGGGGGTTTCACCCCACAGCACTGCAGATGCTCATGTGATTGACAACACAAACTAGTCAGGTTATAACTGAAGAGAAACCAAAGGCACAGCAGGGACAGAGGAGATGTCCAAGGTCACAATGAATACAACAGCAGAAAATGCACAGCATTGGTAAAACAGGACACGATCTGAATTGTGGCTGGGCCACTCTGGATGTTTAAAATCCCATGGCTTTATTTTGTGGGTGAAAATACAAGTTCTTTCCTATAAGCACTGATGTGTTGCAGTGCCCCATGCACAATAAGAGCATGTTAGCACTTCAAAACATTTAAGTTCTGTAAATGGTGTTCCTGTGTCCTACAACTTAGACTGGAACAGCTGAATACTTAGCAAATTTTAAGGGTTAGGGAAGGGTTAGGAGTAGATGAGTCTTGGCATTGGGAAAGCCTGTTTTTCCTAATTCTAAGTTATCTCATCTCATAGATTCCTCTCAATAAACAAAGCACAGTATTTTGGAATCTGGGAGCTTTGTTGAAGATGTTCAGAAAGGGGGAAGAGTAGGAGGTCACCCCCATTTCTCCTTCAGTGTGAATTGCTTCAAACAGGATGGAAAAGATCTTTGAGTGTCTGACTGGCAAACCCTGCAGTCAGGTACACTCAGATGTTTTATAAAACACTCTGTATTTTATTAGCTGCTGCAAGCTACTTTCTGCATGCTATTCTCCTGCTAGCACATTCCTGCAACAGGCAAACCCGAGGCTGTTGACTATCAGCTCAAACACTCTGAAATTCAGAGTTTTTAATTAAATCCCTCCCAGCCTGTCCCATCTGAGCACGAATGTCAGCCTGCTCCATAACTTCTGCGTGATGCTACTGAGAGCAGCCATTGCTCCTGGCAGCTGCTTGTGCTCTTACTGCTGGATCTGCTGCCTGTGCTCAGCCCCCATCAGCTGTTCCAGAAATATATGCTGTTTTAATAGTTCCTGGTCACTCACAAATGCTCTCTGGATTCTTATTTTGTAAATGTGCCAGGAAAGAGAACATTTGCCTGCAAGTGAAGAGCCTCAGAAACTTATTGTAGTTGGGAGTCTGAGCACGACCTGTGACAGAGTAAAACAAGTCTCTAGGGTCTAGGGAGTTTATCCAAACCTAGTAATAGTTTGAGTGACTTTAAAATGATAACATTGAACATCTTGTTTAAAGTCTTTGCTGGCAATTAGCTAGACCAAAGAAAGGGATGGGGGGTGGATGCATATATAAACCCATTTTCTGTAAAATAAATACATAAATGACCTCAGCTGCAGAGAAGAGATTATCTGCTGTGGCTCATGGATGCAATCTGTCTCTGTGAGTCAAGAATCTGGTGTTTAGCTTGGAGTCCAACTCCAAATTCTTCACCATAAACACTGGGCAAGCACTCATCCAGCTTCCTGAAGGGACGAACCTCACTGATCCACACACTCCATAGCTCATTCAGAGCAGCAAACATGGAGCTGGAGGCAGCAAGGGGAAACTGATTGATTATTTTGGAGGGGCTCTGGATAAAAATACTTAAGCGAGTCAGGTGCCTGCCACCCACGGATTTTCTGTGCACTTGGCAGATGTCTGCATCGCATGTGAAATTTGGGGTTTGGCAAGTATTGTTGTAGATTTTGTATGCATGAAGTAACAAAGGAGCTGAACTAGGACTAAACAAGTTACCAAAACAAAGAATCAAGTTACATTTTACCATAAATTTCTTTATTTTTGTTATAGGAGTTGTGTACTTTTATTAAAAGGTATCGATCTAGCAAAACACTTGCACATGAGCCAAAGTCACTGCACTAGCAGGGTTACTCGTGTGGTGAGAATCAAGCACAGATGTGAATGACAGTGAGTAGGTGCTACAGCTTACAGTCAATATATTTGTGATAGGTTTTCCAAGAATTCTTGAATAGTCTAAAATAGGCAAAACCACGCTGTGTTTTCATGGTAAATTGGCACATTTGGACCACGAGCACTTTTGACATTCTTTGCCTGGGGTGACAATGAACACCACGGGCTCCCGAGGAGCTGGATTCTCACTGTGTGGGATCTGCTCCTCAGGAAATACAGCTGTGGGAACTAGGCCCGTGTGTTTTAGCAATGAAGAGAGTAGCAAATTTTCAGATCTTAGCCTTACAGTAACAGCTTCTAGGAGGAAGGTAGCAATTGAATCAATATGGTTTTGATAATACTTGAGAAAAATCTTTTAAGAAAATTGTAAGGCATTCTTCTGCAGTAGATCTGGTCATCACTGGCCAGACCTAATCTCAGTTTAGGTCTTAATGCAATTAGGATTCAGTACAATGGATTAACTTTTGTATAAAAGGCATACACAAGTCTAGTACAAGTATTGCTAAATTAATTCCTCATACAAAGTATACACATAATGCACTGTAAACAACTGCTTCTCGTAGGTGCTTCAGTTTCCAGTCTGTAGTAGTTGCTTGTCATCTTTGGTTAATGCAAGATTCTGTCAGGAGATCCACTGAAACAGCTGAACTCCACAAACCGAGTCCTTGCTGAGTCCCTGACTTCACATACTTCAAAGAACAAATGTTTTGTTCAACCAGATCAGTGTGCAAACCAGAACAACCAAGTGAACTGCAGTTTTATGCTGCTGACATACAAACAGGTGCACATGTGGATGGATGTGTACATTAATGTATCTATCTCCACATCTGTGCACGTCCTCCCCAGCTCTGCCCCAGGGAGAACCTCAGCCAAGAGATGAGGGAGCCTCTGCCACCAGGCCACCCAGCTGGGACAATGCCAGCACCTGGGGGCTGTCACACAGACACACACAACCATGGATTTCTACAGTGAGCACAAGGAATGTTTTGATCATGACTGAATATGGACCTGTAGGAAGATGGAAAGTCCCGTGGCTCTCCAATGAACAGAACTAGTTGTGTGGGCATTTTCAATGTGTCTGGTTCCTCCCCATGCTGCTGAACTGTGTTCCCAACATTCCTGCTCCACTCACCAGAACCATTTCATTACGTGGCAGTGTAATTGGAAAATCCACTGGCTAGTCTCAAAAGCTAAACCAGTTTCTGATACAGAGAAGGTCACTTTAATCCAGTGTCAGTCTGCAGGTCTGAAAACTAGTCCAAAATATCCAGGAACTGAACTCTAGTACAAATTACTCTAAATATTAGTTAAAGGTTCAAGTGGGGTTTAGAGAGCAGTGGAAGGGGTGTGTATAATCTTGTAAGAAAACGAAGCAATTAATTGATCTTTCTGCATCACAGAACATTCTCCAATACCATTCTCACACATATCAAAACTGGTAATAAATCATGTAAGTTAGATACTCAATGCATCATCTAAATTCATCTGTTTGCAAGGGCAGGACCTCCCCTGACTATACTCTGTAGTGTTTTGCTTATTTATAAATGTCTTTATGAACTCCACAGGGACACTATTTCACAGGTTCATGGCTAGAAAGCTTTTCCTGATTACACTTGGCTCTGTTCCCCTTACATGCAATATTTTCATTTCTAGCTATTCCCTGTAACTTCTTTTGTTATCACAACTGGTAGGATGCTTTTTTTCTATTTTTTTCCATCTGTAAAGGAAAGGGTTCACCAAATGTGAGGAACAGGGAACTTGTCAGCACCATGCAGGGGTCTGGTTCTCAACAGCAATGTTCATGCCATGTCATGGGTGCAGCCATGGCACAGTAACAGATGTTTTCTGATGGTGAACTTACCTAATTTATGGCTTGGCAGAAAATTTCATACTTCAGTCCTTAGAGCAATGAACTGAAATTCAGACATGCATCAGAAGTGGTTTAATTCTTTAAAGCTGCTGAGTAAGCACTGTTCTCATGGACTTCATTAGGAGAGCTAGGCCACCTAGAAGTTGTTATACATGGATTCTGCAATCCATTTTAACATTTAAATACTGGCATTTTTGATCAGTTTACTTTCCCTTCTCTACAGTCAATTGAAAAATGAAACACTTGGCCATGTTCCAGGCAAGAGATCCTTATGTATTCCCTTGCTGAGTGGCCACAGATACCTTACAGCATTTCTAATACCCTGTGGAGTCCTGGCAGTGCCCCAAACCCATGGTGAGACTTGGAGAAACTGCACACCTGATCTACACATCTTCCCTGAACTTATCCTGAGCTCAGCCTGACCACCAGCCCCCTCTGACCCAGAGGAGACAATGTCAGGGTTCTCCAGGGCCTTGGGCAGTTGCACCTGCCTTACACAGATGGGTGAGACACGAGGAGAGGGCCAGGCCCTTCACAGCCTACCCCAATCCACTGCCAGGACCCACATCCCACACTTGTGCAGCAGAGTGGGGTGGCAGCAGCTCAGATACAGATGTATCAGCATTGTCTAGAGCACCAGCAGACAATAAATATTCCACCCTTTGCCAAGTCTTCCAGAGTCCTGAAGACTCAGGATGAAACTACCTAAGCACTGAGTCAATAAAACTATACTTTGGACCAGCCAGTCTCTCTTTAGCTTTCTCTGAAACATCTCAATAGAAAACAAGCCATAATCTATCGAAAACAGAAAAAAAAAAAAGACAAAAAAGAAATTTACACGTTCACAAAATAATTACATCATGTTCTTGTTGATCACTGGAGTAGTGTTTATAATTTGGTCAGATCATCCTGTAGCCAGTCTGTGATCATGGCAGCCATCTCCTTGCTGGCATCCAGCACGAAGGCGTGGCGCAGCCCCTTCTCGCACAGCCGGATGTCCCCGTCCGGAAAATCCATCTTGATCTCGTCGTAGTAGTGCTGTGGGCACCAGCTGTCTCCAGTTCCATAGTAAAAAATCAGCTGAAAGAAAAGCACATCAAATAATCAGTGTGGAAAGTTACTGATGGAGCAACCAGTACAATCATTTGGAAATAAGTAATGCATCCAATCCTGAGGTGTACTGTGAGGAACAGCAGACTGGTACTTCCTGGCTGTTTCCAGGTCTGCAGGTGTGATGAAGACAATGAAACACTCTGCAACTCAGTTTCCTTACCTGCAAAACTGTGGAACACAATGCAGGCTTAACCCTGGAATCAGAAATCTGCTGATGAAAGCCTGGCTGACAATAAATTTCTTATTATGGCTCAAGACATCGAGTTGTCCATGGAGTCCACCCCCAAGTGCCCAGCCTCTGTGTTTTCCATTGCTGTTAGCAGTTTTCTGTGTTTGCCTTCCAGCTATTTAAAAGAAGCAATGACCAGGCACATCTTCACCTATATCAAAGTTGCTCAAACCCCCACCCAATCTGATCTTTAACGTTTTCAGGGATGGGGCATCCACCACCTCTCTGGGCAACCTGTGCTATTGTCTCAGCACTCTTTGTAAAAACACTTCCTCCTTATAATAATGATCCTCTTCCAGTTTAAAACTACTGCCCCTTGTCCTATTCCAAGAGGCCTTGCTAAAAATTTTGTCCTGTTTTTCTTACAGGCCCCCTTTGGGTACTGGAAGGTGCTCTGAGGTCTCCCTAGAGCCTTCCCTTCCCCAGGTTGAACTGTCCCAACTCTTTATCTTATCTGTGTGAAATGCTGCCTGTGTGGAGTGGGCAGCTCCCAGAGACCAATGAAGAATTTTCTTCTGGGTTGTAACATGGAACTAAAATTCTGCAAAAGTCCATTTTGTTTTGATCTTGCCCAAATCACCTTGGCCAATGACATACATGAAGCAGGTGCTACCTGCCCTAGAGCCCACTTAAACACAAAATTCGTAAATTCCAGGCAAATATCCATTCAGGAAAGTGCTTTTTCTCTCTAGTAGAAATGGTGAATGTCACGTTTCCCCAAGTCATCATTTCTCCCCATTTTCATCTTGACTTTGCATGCTATAGCTGTGCTTTACTATTTCTATAAATTATGTGAGGGGAAAGTAGTTTTCTGTGAGAGAGTAAAAAGCCATGGATTTCAGACTGTACAAGAACAAGATTAATGAGGAGCACTCTTCATACTAAAATATTTGAATGCAGGTATCAGAAGGATGCTGATTGCTCACCACATCAAACACACAGCTTGGCCCAATTCCATTATTTGCATTTGTTTCATATTTCATTTCTGTACTTCAGTGAATAATTGAGCAATGCTAACATAAATTAGGGGACAAGAAGTTTTCCTTTCATCACAAATATCCTCAATTCCATCTTTTTTGTAGCCATGTGGAATATAAATAAATGGACCCACTGGGGTAGAGGTGGGCTAGGAGCCCAGACTGCATTTCACAAACTACTGCAAGGTTTTGTCTAACTCAGTTCTGTCTTGGTGAAGTTTGCCCACATCTTGTACATTACTGACTGCTGGGTGTATCCTAAAAAGAGTATCTCAGTTGCACAGACACCAACTCCAGTTATACTTCTAATTATGTGCAAAACATAGAATATAAACCATCCCATGTTAACAAACATTATTGGTTTCCTTTGTCACCTTTAAAGGTGTGTTGTTTACTCCAGCAGAAAATGTCTTTTGATCTTGCCTCCAATTCATCAATCACAAGACATCACAAAAGCAAAAGTTCTTCAGAAAAGCCAATGTAAAATGTCCACATGCATTCAGGCCTTTTGGAAGCAAAACATCTGACCAAATTATGTTTAACCCTGGGCTCCATTACCAACAGATATAGAAATAAAGATTATGAAACTGAGGAGGAGAAAAAGCAATGGAGCAGCTCCAGTTTAATGGAGTAGTCCTTGGAATGGTCAAATTTTTTGAAAGGCAAGTCACAAAGACTCATCACACGATCATTTAGAAAAAGATGAAAAGCCACTTACACTTACAAAGGTGGATAAAATACTTGGCTTAGTCTGCATGGACTTTGAAATGGGCTGTTCTCCAGGTAGGGTTGTAAACTGGAGAACTCACAGATTTGAAAATGCCTAAATAGAAGATTTATGTGCATTCTTAGCTTGCCCCTGGTATATTTGTATTACAGTTTAATCTTTCACTGCATGATCCAAAGGATCCTTGACTCCTCCAATCCACAGGATGACATTCAGCTGATGAGCTGCTATTTAATAGTATTTTTCATTTTAAATTCTGTGTGAGGTCTGAGGATTTATTTACTACATATTTCATGGTTTACAGACAGGATTTATTTTCTTTATATTTTGCATTCCTCTGGCATGCACTACTACAGGAATCACATGCTCACATTTATTAATTTAGTTTTGCAACACCTTAGTGGCAATTTTTATCTTCATTTTGCAGGTGGAGAGAACAGGAATTAATGTCAAACTACATTTATTAATTTGAAAGAACATAGTGTAGAGTGAAACACCTCGAGCTGGTTTTCCAGTGTGTGCAGCATTACACAGTATTGACTATACTCAAAGGACAGCACTCCTGGACTGCACCTGCAGGTGTTCTGAAACACTGTTTATCTGTCTGTAATATACATTTCAAGGTCTTAAGTGGGATATGCAGAAAAATGAGAACAAACTGTAGCTATCTATGAAAAATATTGGTGACTTCACCAAGAGCCCATTCTCTTTGAAATTCACATGCCTTTACCATGAACTTATTCACTTGTATTTCAACAGGCATTTTAGCCCTTCTGCCACAGATGAGACAGGGGTGTCCTGCTGTCTCCTTCATTACACAGATCTTTTGGTTAATGAAAGAAAAGGAAAATGGAAGTTTAATGAAAGCACTGAATACTTACACAAAAGGTGCCTGAATTGAGGTCAGTGCTCCCCAACTGTGAAATGTTTGGCAATGCAACTGGTTTTAGCAGAACATGTGTGTACAGTCTGCAGGATTTCAACAAGGTAAACCAAACCCCAGATATTTCACATGTAGCACCCATAAGTACTGCCAACACTGTCATCACCTCTAAAGATTTGCTGCTTTAGGCCTCTGTTCCTTAAGGTCATGGTGTAATTGAAAGAAGCAGCACTGTCAGCTTCTGGTTGGAGGAACATGGGACACCTTCCTGCTGGTGTCACACTGGAGGCATCCAGCACAGAAATAAATGATTTAGTTTGAAAATCTATGGTGTTTTTGAAGCAAATCTCCAGTTTGTCCGTATTTACCCTACTTTGGTTACCACACTTTGGACCACATGGAGTCCTTCCAACTGAAACTAAAGCTAAGATGCTCTTCAGGATCACACTTAAAAAGCTCCAATCACCAGTGGACAGTTAGTCCAAGGGACCAGACAATGCTTGGCCAAAGTAAGAACCCTCTCAGGTACCTCCACTGGGAACACCAGGTCCTCACCACTTATCCATCTCCACAAATTCCCTTCTATTGTTCTGCTTCTGTTTTTAAGGTAAACATAGCAAATGGCATCTGCTGAGAACAGGAACAGTAAGATTTTGGAAATTTAGGTTCTATTCCAAGCAGAATAGGGCAGAACTTTTACCAACTACTGGTCTTGTTGTCCCGTCATTTGTCCACTCCTTAGAGGTATGACTTATCTTGTCTCTTTCTGGTCTCAAGACTGCCCTACACCTCCTTTGGTTCTTTATTTCAGTTCTGTTCTCCATATCTCATTATTCCCAATTCCTACTACTTCTGCCTCTTGTTCTAGTCCTATGTTCCTGCTCTGCAAATTTTGTCTCCTGGGTCCTCCACCTCATTTTGAGTTCCAAATCCAGACATCTATGTACAGGTCACTGTATTGTGGTGTTTACGTGTGTACCAGGCATCCCAATTTCCATCACACAGTCAGGAAAAATGGCCTTGCTTGGGTAGCTCCAGTCCACCACCTCACATAGCACCAGAAGCCCTCCTCTGGCCAAACAAACAGAGCCTTTGGTCCTGCCTGCCTTCTCCTCCTCACTAGTTCCTTCTTTACTAGCTCAGCATGTGTCTCCTCTACACTGGAATGAGAAGCTTCCCTCTCCAAGCTAGGAATTGCTACCATGAGAAAACGAAGCATTGTCCCTGAGCTTTATTTGTAGACCTTGTAGAATCCTTTGGATTGAAATAAAACCAGTCAAGGTAGAACAGATACTTGTGTCATATATGCCACTTGGTCTGTTATAACCAACTAAGAACAGTTTTTAAACAGAAGATTTGGGGAGCTTGATTTGATGCTGCAGTTATTTTGCCTGCTTGTTTCATGTGCAGGTGTTGGTGTGTGCATTCTGTCCATGTGCCCATGCCTGCGCATCCAAAACTTTACCAGAAGTGTGTTTTAAGTGCAGAATTGTTTTCAAAATGCTTCCTTATTAGTGGATTACGAGAAAGAGCAAGACTGCGATCAAGGTGTAAATTTTCAGTGATCTGGATGTTAGTACAGGGCCTAGGAAATGTGACAGCTACTTGACTGCCATTTGTGAAACTGAGGATGTCCTTTTGAACGACAAAACGTATCTGCTCTCTGCCTGTGTCACAGACATGAAATATACAGACTTTCAAATGTCACCCTCTTTCCTATTACATTTAAACAGCATAATTTTAGATATATTTAAAGAAAAGTTTCCAGAATCCATCTTTAATTTTAACATCACGAGCTTTGCTATTGCAGCAGGCAGGCAGGAATAATTAACAAACCATGTGTAACCAGAGGCACATGGGATCTCCATTAATGTAGGGAACACTGGCATGCACTGTATGGCCTGTGTGGATCTGTAAAGTGAATATTTTCCTGTGGATGGTGGATGGCTGTAAAGACATCCTGAGTCAGCACAAGCACTGCACCAGCAATGGAAAGCTGCTGCCAATCTAAGCATTCAGAAATGATGAGTCAGGCCCCCAAAATAATTACACTATCTTAAAAATAAACAGATTTGCTAAACAATAAATAGGAAATTCTTTCTGGTTTTGCTGTGGGCTTAAACTTTCCAATATTTGCATTTTTTTTAACTTTTCTGCCATGAGGGTGAGAGGATTATCTTTTATTCTTTTGCAATATTGAATGGTGAGACTTCCAGGTATTCCTGACTCAGAGGGGAAATGGCAGCTACCACTGGACATGACAAAGACTTTGTGATTCCTGATGCAATATCCTGCTTGCTATGAGTGACTAAAACACGTCCTCCTGCAGGATCTGTTGTTGAGGGCACAGTGAAGGGGATGTGGGCTGTCTTTGCCAGCCAGTTCAATGCTGCATTTGAAGCAATTATGCAATTTCCAAACTTCAAATAGCTTTAAAGTAACAGCAGTATTCTCAGATGATGATTTACCATTAAACAGCTCAGAAGTATTTTCAGCCTTAGCCTCTGTAAAATAAAACACAAGTCCAAATAGGGCTCTGTCAGCCTCATACCCTGTAATATGGTATGTGTACTCTGACACTGCACAATGATGGCAGCTGCTAAGTACACATCAAAAGAATCTGAGATTTGTATCAACAGGATGTTTACATTTTAGAGAGTTTCTTAGAAAATACTAAAGATTTCCTGCAGTTGACTCCATTGGCACTTGTTACAGTATGTGTGACAGTCCACAGAAGTACAAATTACAGAGAGATTTCTTTTCTGCCTCTTCTGTAACTGTCATAGACCAGCACTGAAAAACAAAAAAGTTAAAATATATTAATTGATTTTTTTTCTATCTCTCTGGAATTTGGTACATTTTATAACAACTTCAGGACCTTATTACATGGTAAGGCAGCACTCCAGCTGATGACCAAGAGTGAAGGACTGATCTGTGTGGATATAAAGGAGTGGCACACGTGCAGTAGCAGGACTGCACCAGTGTCCTTGCTGAAATCCTTGTCTCTGATACACTCATATTTTATCAGTCTTACTCCCACATGCACTCACTGGCTGCCCCAGCAGTTTCTCTTTGGGTGACATTTCTTGACAGAAACCAGCCAGCAGTTTTATTTGTTATTGGATGAAAACTAGTTCAAAAGGCATTATCCCAAAATTAATTTTAATTTCAACCAAAGTTTATAGAAAATTACTTAGCTTCTCTGGAATCATGAAGGTGTGTCCAGCTTATCCTGCCAAAAGTATAGGATAAATTACATGGGAACAGACTAGTTTGGGATATGCTTTTTTAAAATTTGCTTCAGTTGTTCTTTGACTTCTGGGAATTCAAAGGATGGCACTGCCCTAGGAAGCCCTAAATGCTTTGGGATAGATTCTCTGAGATACCATCTCTTTCCCTCATGATCCTGTCATGGTTGAGATCAGCCAGTTTGATGGTAAGGTCCTGGGAACTTGCTTCTCAGCTTGTTTTACCAGGACTGCGTTTTCTCAGCTTTCCAAGGGCAATGTGAAACCAAATGTTTTCAGCTGGACTGTTTTGAGAAGAGGCACTTGACAATCTGGGGTCCACAATGCTCTTTTCAAATACTGACCTGGAGAACTTGTAGTGCAGGTGTAATGAGCAGTTCAAGTGCTTGTGGTGAGTTTATTTAACATACTGGTGGCCAGTGTTGTTAAACAAGCATAAATCAGAAACAAACCAGCTTCCCTGTCTGGAAAGGAGGCGGAGGAACATTTTACTATCAGAAACATTGGGATGCAATCCCTCAGATGAGCCTGATGTAGTGGCTACTGTGCATGTGATTCCACGTGGGTGAGTGCTCTCCCCAGTGACAAGTATGGTGATCTACACAGTTTTCATGCCTTTATCAGCGTGGAGACTTGGTAAAGTGACAAAGGGAAAAGGGCTTCTCTTTAACTCTGCTGCAGTTTATTATCAATGCTGCCAGCTGCTCTGCACAAAGGCCCATGAGATCAAGAGAGACCACTTTTATTTCCACTTTCTCACAGATAATGATAGGTCAAACTCAATGCAAAGTAAAACTGTGCTTTTAAAAAGGATGCACAGTATTTATCAATAAATCAGGGTGATTAACTTGTTTATATTATCTATGTTACTTTTAAAGACTTAAAAGCATTTTAAGGGTATATATTTAGATGTGTCAGGAACATGAATATTTCAGAAGTCAAATCTGTATAAATACCAAAATAAAAACAAACAGACCTGAAACCACTATTCAAGCAATACTACTGCTGGGACAGTTTCTTCCAACCGTATTTACTGCAAGCAGTTTTTGCCTCTGAGTATCAGCCTGACACTGTCTTCATTCAGTGGGACTTTATGTAAGGTAAACCAGTCAAATCTCTCTTGCAAAAGCAGGATTAGCAGCTGGCTGTAAAAGGCAGTGCTCCCCAGTGGTGTGCACAGTAGGAGGTAAGAAATAAAGGGGGAATAAGGGGTCAGTGGTAACTTTTAAATGTTCTTCAGAAGGTTGGGCAAATATTGCAGCCTTTGCTCGTTGTGTGCAGCACACACCTTATACCCACCCTAAAAATTTTGGAAATTCTTGTCATCACATCTTTACTAGAATACCACACAGCACAAATGATGGTAACAGGCACTCAGTTACAGAGTAAATGAAACATCACAGGTAAGTATACTGTGGTACACTGACTTTTTAAAATGCTCACTGGGATCTTTTTCCACCAAGGAAAGAAGCTGCTGATCCCTGATTAGGCATTCTGGGCACTTCAAAGGGAAGGTTGTTCTTGTGGTTAAATGACACAGGCACCGAAATCCCCAAGCACATGTGCAACTTCCCTGGCTTCAACTCGGCACCTCCAGGGAGCGCAGGCCAAAAAGGATGTGAGACCAGCCAAAAAAAGAGGTGTTCTTGGCTGGAGAGAACACTTTGCACCTATTCAGAAAGAGTGTTTGGAAGGTTTTTCACAGATGTAGGCAAGCACCTCACTCAGACTGTGGGCAGGCGAAGTATTTGTAGCATTTTTTTAAGCACTATCTTCAGATCATGCTCTTGTCACTGGGAATAATTACTAATCCCCATGGACGTCTACAGAGACTCAAACAAAACCACTGGACAACATAAAAACAGCTGCTTCAGGGGTCAAAATAGTTGTTGGTTGCTTAGCATTAAAAAAATTCTCTAGCAAGGACAATTTTGCAAAAGAAAAGCCTAGCATTTCTCTGTGGAAAGGAAATACTTTATTCTTCAGACTTTATTCTAAATCTCTACATGTCACTGTTTAGTTGATCCTCTTGGAGAGTGCATTATCTATGATATCACTGGTATGATATAAACTTGCACTGCTTTAAATTCTAAATACACCACTGGAATAAGCATGAACTAGTAAACACAGACTTCATTAATTCAATTTTTTCAAAGCTGTATTTCTTCCCCACTTGACCATCTATACATGGGGCAGTTATAAGCCACTTGCAATACAAACTTCCACAGTTTGAGTGAAAATAGGTCAATATGTCAATAAATTTCCAGTTTAAACCTTTCTTCTCAGACAACAGGTTTGGTTTTTTTTTCATCTTTGTACCTCTGCTTCAGATGTTTCTTGTCTTTTTCCTTATGCAATCAATGCAAATGCTACACCAGACTGGCAAAAAACTCGAGGAACATAAAAATGTTTTTGGTTTAACATGCCAACCAAAAGAATCCTGATTTGCAGTTGGAGGAGATGGTTTATGATCTTAAAAATTATGAACCACTACAAAAGTTCACTGATTCCAGAAATCCTGAAGCCTGTGGAAGCTCTTCAATGGATTTAAAAGGGTTTTGGAGCAGATCTTACATTTCAAAACAGGACTATTGTGTATTACACATGGACTTATGAACCAGATATATCTCTCAATAAATACAAAATCTGAGAGGTGATTACTTTAAGAGACTTTTCTCTGTAAGCACCCTAATTTTACCCTTTTGTTCAATTATCTTTTTGGTTTATATAAGGTTATATTTATTGTAACAGGTTAACATGCTTAAAAGAGTCAATAAGGCTAAGTCTTAAAAGAGAGCAATGAACAGGGCATGATGTAAACTTAAAATCTAAGTGCTGTAGAGCATCTCTGTAAGGAAATATCATTGTCCATGCCAGGCATGCTAGTGAATGCCCAACACATCCATTTTCTGTGCCTTTTAATTTTTTTTATTCTGTTTGTAAAAGCTCCATGATGCTCAGTGCTGATCCATCTTTTAAGAACGTGGAATTACACCCACTTCCTTTTGTGCAGGAATTACAATAAACTTCCTCTAGTTCAGTAGTATCTTTGCCTTCAGCTTCTGTTAGGAAAGGGATTTTGTGTTATTACAGTGAAAGAACATAGGTAGCTCAGCTGCTTTAGACATGTTCAGCTAATAATTAACCTCCAGAGCTGAGGAAATCTTTTATCAGTATCCCTTGCCTTATTTGTTTGGATTTTCTGGTTTATCACAACCCCCCATGTCCCTGCAATATGAAGCTCAAATTCCTGTACATCCCTGTACTGCTTGATCCGGACAAATAGTTTTACACAATATTTCAAAGGCTCTATCATATATTACTTTGTTAGAAGATAGGTCTCCATCCTCCTCAAACAGTTTCATTGCTATTCACGTGCATAACTCTTGACTTTGAAGTCAAAAACCTCACTTAATTATCCAAACAATATTCCAGCTCCCATTCTTTCAACATAAATCCCAGCAATTAACTTTGTTAGACTAAGAATATGCAGTCTGGTGATAAAATTTCTCCTGGTCCCTGGCTAGTATTAATTCTAGTTAAACCTGGACATGGAAAGATTGGAATAACTTTGTGTCTCTTCTTTCAGATCACAGAATGCAAATAAGATCCAGAAATAACTTTTCTATTCCACAGCAGCTGGCAAAGTCAGGTGTTAAGATTGGCTTTTACCATATGATCACAGTAACCACTAAACAGTATAAATTTTTTGAAGTAACAGCTTGCCAGTTCTATAGCAACTTGGACTATAGTTCCTGTTTTTATAAACTTCCAACCTTTATAAGTTAAGTCCATTTTTATTGTCAATACTCTTCAAATTTAACATGATGCCAACTGAATTTTTTTCCCTTAATTCTTACATTCCCAGAAATTACTAGAAGATGAGAAAAGAGAAGTATTTAGCTTCATTTTTAGACCTGCTTCTTCTTCAGTTTGCTAACTCTTATAAGCTTGCTTCAGCTTTTTGTTTTCTTGAGTATGTTTGCCACACATGTATGAGGACATAGAAGAATCAATAAAAGAAAGTTAACACAGGTTTAGGACAGCTCCTGCCTGCCAAGGCCATGCTGAGATTGACAGAGTAAACAAAAGCACAGATGGAGCAGGCTAGGACACCTACAGACTAAGAGTCTGTTGGCTGTGGGCCTTCATTCAGTACAAGAAATCAGAATTTTGTAATGTGCAGCATCTGACAGACCACCTGAAGTCACTGGAGCTGCAGCTGATTGTCACTACCACCGTCCCACCCAACAAAGCATTTCTGCAGAACTTCAGGCACGTGTGCTTGTGATTAACATTTCTACCTGGAAATCCTCTCCTGCGCTCTTCACTTTGTACTCTGGACAACGCAGGGACCTGCAGTCCCACCCTTCAGGGCACTGCCAGCCCTCACCAGCCATGCCTGGCCCCCACTCCCCGCACAGGGCTCCAGGGTCTGCAGCTCTGTCCTTTAGTCTCAGCCTCCACTGTGGAGTGAAGCCCTGGCCCCATGTCCAACATCAGCTCTACACTTTACACAGCCTGACACCTGGATAGCTCACACCTGGATAGCTCACACAGCCTGACACCTGGATAGCTCACACCTGGATAGCTCACACAGCCTGACACCTGGATAGCTCACACCTGGATAGCTCACACAGCCTGACACCTGCATAGCTCTCACAGCCTGGCACCTGGATAACTCCCACAGCCTGGCACCTGCATAGCTCTCACAGCCTGGCACCTGGATAACTCCCACAGCCTGGCACCTGCATAGCTCACACAGCCTGGCACCTGGATAACTCCCACAGCCTGGCAGCTGCATAGCTCTCACAGCCTGGCACCTGGATAGCTCACACAGCCTGACACCTGGATAGCTCACACCTTGCAGCTTCCCTTCCACCATGTCTTTGGCAATCTCTCCTGAACAGACTTTGGACCCATGCTGCAGCCTTGTCTCCACTCCAGTCTCTGCCCCTATCTCCTTTTGCTCCTGACTGGATTTTCTGGAGGGATGCTGGATGTGTTTCATTCCTTTGCCTTGTCTGGGACAGTCAGCAGCCCCTGCTCACTTGCTCTGCTCAGGTGCTCTGGGACTGCATCCTGCTTGGAGAGGGCAGTACCTGTGTAGGGTCAGCCCTGGCTCACAGTTCAGGGAACAGGCAGATCCTCCAGCTCCCTGACACTCAGAGAGGTGATTCAGTCAATAAAATCAACCATTTTCCTTGAATTCACTGCGATTTTGATCAACCCATGGAATGTTTTGTTTAAGACAATGAGAGTATTTGTAGTCTGCAAGATGAGCCCTTCAGACTCTTCACTGAGACTCTCCACAAAGTGCAGAACTTTGAGTGCTCTTCAACAAAAATGAGAAAGCCCAGGCATGCCAGGTACAGTGCAGAGAGATCCCTGTTAGCATGTGCTACTTCAACTCCTTTAAAATATGAACATGCCTTTAAAAGTGCAGAGAAAGCAAATGGGCTAAATAAAAAATAAGTCTATTTTCAGGCACAGAAAGAAAGACTGTTCTACAAAATGAACTTTATACCATTTCTATTTAAAAGGCATGGAGTAATTTTACAAATATCTAGGACCTCTGTCCTAGAAAACTCCATTCTCTGATGAAAATCTCTTCCAGTGCACTGCTAGAATCATTCTTTCAGCAAAAAAGACAGGGTGATACAAAAAAATGGAGAGAAGGAAGAGGACACAGTAGAATATGTTATACTTATTACCTACTCACACTGAGGCTATCTCAATGGAAGTTCATTAAATGTGACAGTTTTCTGGCTCATAAGCCATCTGGAATTGTCTGACCATGGTCACACTATTAAATTATCTCAGCCTCCAAAACATGGTGACCATATCAGAACTCCAATTAGAACAGTTCCTGGCCTGTGCCAACCCCTGAACTGGGACTGGGAAAATGTGACTGGTCCAGGTAAGTACTTCACAGAATCTCTTTCAACAATAAATCCATTCAGACAAGAAAGCTCAGTGTGGGAAAGGTCCCTGAAATGAATTAACTCATCTGTAGAGCAGTAGCTCCAGCCTCTCAGGAAATTCTCTTATACTGCAGTCCAACAGCTGAAACGGTGGAGCCATAATTTTGCTGACTCCTCTCTGTTCCATTTTGAAGCCATGGAAGATTGAGCCTGCAGATGATTATTATCCCATGATAGTAACTGACACCCCATAGCCCAGAGGATACATGTTCTTCTTGACCTGTCCAGCAGCAAAGTCAGAGGATTTGGTCCATCAGTCCCTCCCTGAATGATCAGAACCCAGGTAACTGCAGGCCCCACTGGGACCCACACCTCCTGCCCAGAGACTGCTTCTCCTGCAGCAAGGAAAACAAACCAGATGGGTTGGAACATCTGATAGTGACGAATGCTGCATCTGCAAAGGTGTGGATCAGCACATGTTAAGGATGAGTGACCCCTTTAATGGCTTCTCCAAAGTTAATGGAATGACACTCACAAAAAAGCAGAATCAAGCCTGCTGAAATTCTGGTTTTGCACAAATATAACCACGTGTAACATCTCCTCATGCATGTGGACTTCCTTTGAAAACTGAGGATTAAACAGTTACCTTCTTTAAATTTTGCTTTATGGTTGTACTGTCTCTCTCCACGACCTTCATCATTTCTTGGCTTGCCATGTACAAGATGTTGGCTGCAGAAAAGGAAACAGGCAATAATGTAAATACATAGCAAAACTGTTAGAAAGAACAATACAGACACAACTCTGCAAAAAAGCAGAGCAACTAGAGCAGTCATCATCTTGACAATCCTATGGAAAAGAATGCCACTGACAGAAAGAGCAGAGTTCACCTCACCTAACCAAATGATTAAAAAGGCATACAGACTGAATTAAGCCACCTCCTGGTAATTAGTTCCATAATTAATGGAAAGGGAAAGGCTCTTTGGATTGTTAACTCTACCCATCTAACCTAGATCAGCCCATGGTGATGACTCTCTCTCTCCTGACCAGAGAAAGAACTCTAATGACCAGCTTTCACTACATGCTTTTAGAAAGGTAAAGGTCAGTATGAAAAACCCCTATGAAGGATTTTCAAGACTGGGCTTTAAATACAAACCATACCTTATGAGGCATTATTAGTCAGCAGATGATTAAATTATTGACATCTTAATATGCAAGTCATTCAAACATTCAACACAACAAATAATAAAAACAGTGCCAACTACAAATATGTGCTTGTCCTCGAGAAAATTGATGATACCTGTCCAGTCAGGACTGGATGGACACCAAATGTCTAAGCCTTAGCTTTCCAGAATGTAAAGTATTAAAAATAGCTCAGTTCAATTTATTTTGATTTGATCTACAAGATACTGTATCAGAGACATAAATGATTGAGTCTAACGTTGGGACAATCTAATTAATTTTATGGTCTTGAGTTCTGGCATGTTCCATGTATATTAGACTTCTGGAAAGTAGGTTGGTTTGTCTGGATGCCTAAATATTCACCAATTTAAACATTCTGACACAGAAGGATCACACTGTGTCTACCTGGCCTGACTTCTCATACAACAGAGCCTACATAAGCTCAATGTACAGTCCAACAAGCTTGTCCAAAGCTTGGCTCTGAACAAGCACTGTAAATTGTGAATTCTGCTGCTAGAACAAACCTCATGTATTCAACTGCAGAACCAGGAATTGCTCTGTGCATTGTGTTTCCAGAATATGAATCTTCAAAGGATGTTTTAATAGGAGCTATCCTTTTCTGTCATCATCATGCTGTGGTGAAGAAATGTGAAGCTAGCCAAAGAATTAGCAGTTCTTTTATCTCTTTTTTTGACCAGTTAGCTTACTGGGCTAATAAAATGGCCAAGCCTCTCCTGACTTCTGATCACAGAGACATTCATAACCTATATGTGGGAATACATGACAATATTCTACTTTCTCACCAGTTTGTAAAACCAACGTGGCTGAATTATCCAAAAGCATTTCAATTTCTAGGTCTCAGAATGACTGAAAGTATTTTAAGGTACTAAATTCTCTCCTGAAAAACAGGACAAAATTGAAAGATTCTGACAATTTTTAAAATCTGAACCAATTAAGTTTTGTGCACAATTAGTTAATGACAGTGTTGGATCTGATGCTGCTTTGAGACAGGAGTAAAACATTCTCACACTGTGAGATAGGAGAGGAAATGGCAATAACACAGGTCTTTGGTGGTGACCAAAACATGGAGTTGGCTGAATTCCAGCAGTGCTCTAAAGAAACAGAACACCACCAGAGAGATAGGTGATGGCACTGGAGATCAAATGTTAATAGACAAAGCCAGTGCTTCCAAATGAAAAAATAAAAATCCTAGAAAGTAATATCAACTTCTGAGACAGCCAAAGCAGATGCAATTCAGTTATAGGCCTGCAGAGCTCTGCCTTCTTCAATTAAACACTGAATGCAGCTCATGCAAGTTCTTCCTCTCCTTGACAAGATAAAAGGGTTGCCATAGACAATCCAACAAATTTGGTGGTCCTATTCTACTCTGCTGGGAAAAGGGATCTCTGTGCAGTTTCACATCTAGCAACCCAGTCATCCAGTCCTGTACTGCAGCTGGCAAAAGTCTGTGCATCTTCAGCATTGTTGAGTTCATATCCTGACATTGGTTGTTGTCTTCTCAATTCAGCTCCAAACTGATGAATTATACACTTTGTTTTTAAGACAAACATATTCAAATGTATCTTCAAAAAACATCTATGAAAAACTTAAATAAGAGATAGAAAAGACAACTGGAACAGGTCTAGAGGAGAGCCACTAAACTGACCACAGGGCTGGAGCACCTCTCCTGTGAAGACAGGCTGAGAGAGTTGGGGCTGCTCAGCCTGGATGAGAGAAGGATTTGGGGAAGCTTTACAGCACTTTCCAGTATCGAATGGGGCTTCAAAAGAGATGGAGAGAGAATTCTCAGAAGGGCATGGAGGAACAGGACATGGGGGAATGGCCTTCAGCCCAAAAGAGCAGGTTTAGTTTGATTATTAGGAAGAAATTCTTTACTGTGAGAGTGGTGAGGCCCTGGCACAGGTTGCTCAGAGAAGTTGTGGTTGCCCCATCCCTGGAAGTGTTCAAGACCAGGTTGGGTGGGGCTTTGAACATCCAAGTCTAGTGAAAGGTGCTCCATGGCATGAGAGTTAGAATTGGATGATCTTTAAAGTCTTTTCCAATCCAAACCATTCCGTGAGTCCATAATGAGGAATTCCACAGGTATGTAATTAATTTCTGAATGAGTTCTGTTTCTAATGTGGTAACTCCATGACTTTAGTGTGTAGAACAATCACCTATAACTGAAGCTGCCAAAAGCCCTGCTCTGTGTCACAAGGCAGGATGTGGAGAGCAGCCCCTGCTGCTCTAAGTGCTGGTGCTTCAGGTGACCAAGGTGGCTCACTGGATTTAGATTTCACAAAGCACGGAGTGCAAGAGCCTGGATTTGGCAGGGTATCTGTGGCAATAGGACTTGAACCAAAGGCCCTATATGAGGATCTCAGTATGTCAAGACTTCTACTTTCCAGCCCAGACTGCAGTTCTTGTTAGCAGCCCACAGCAGACAGCACACGGGCAGTCAGAGCTTCTGCCTCACCTTGCAGTACCTGCAGTGGATGGAGGTCAGGAATGGCAATATCAGAGTGCACAACCTGACAGATTCAACACCACTGGACTCTGCAGGCAGCTCCCCACCCCCAGTTCAGTCACACAGTGGGAACAGTGAGCACTGTCCTGCTCCCCTTCTCCCACCTTCCTGGTTCCTTTGCCCTACCTCCTGTTCTCAGCACAGTCTGCTCACAGTTCTGGGTGGCTCATGTGGTTTTTTCAGTAAATAATAAGAAATGAAGTGGAATTCACACATGCAGTAAACTGAGATTAGTCACAGAGATACTAAAAGTAAAACCATAAGACAGCAAAGGCCATAAGGGCAGTACTTCAAAAGGAAATGTCCCTGATGGTTTGGGGACTATGCAAGAAATGGAACCAGGAAGGCAGGATTAAGCTAAACCGGATGAACAGCAAGGTTCAGGAGTCTGTTTCAACCAAACAGGAATCCTTCAAATTTTGGAAACATGATCCTAGGGAAACCAATAAACAGGAACTTAAACTTCAGCAGGCGTTAAGTAAGAGGAAATTGCAAAGAGCAGAAGTAGGTTTCCAAGAACAAACATTAAAGGATTTAAAAATAAACAATAAAATATTCCTTAGGTATATCAGAAACAAGAGTTCCACAACAGAATTTGTACAGGCTAAGGGAGCAGCTAAAGAAGACAATGATGCTGATTGGAAGATAAATGACTTTCCTTGATGGCATCCAACTTTCTTGTTCAGTATAATTAGGAGGCTTCTGCTCTTTAAATTCTTTTTCTGGCAATAACAATTTCTCTTTGAGTAGTGAGATATTGAGAAGTAACAACAGAGGAGAAAGAACACAACACATCAGGGGTAGAAGATATATTTAAAGGTTTGAAAGAACTCTAAATACATAACTGCTGAGTTAATGACAATATTGCTACACAAGAATCACCCTGTCCTATGGCATTGGGAGTAGAAAATACTATCGAATTGCTATTGATTTTACAAAGGAAAATAGGGCTTTATTGATCTTTAAATTCTTTAGATGACAAAAGTTACAGGTCTTTTAAAAACTCTCTCACATATGACAATAACATTTGGCTTGAATCAAATATTTGTAAAATGAAAGGCTGTAATATGATAAGGAGTTTGGGGGCAAATAAAAAAACAGGCTTAGATAATCTGGTCTTCATAACAATAAAGATTAGATTCATTATAATTTTAAAAATAATAAATTTATAATAATAAAAATCAAATAAATAATAATAAAATAATAAAAATGAAGATTTGTTTTAAAATCTCTAAATAATCACTAAACACACCTGGAAAATTGATCTTTTCTGCTATGCATTAAATCACTTCTCAATATGACTCTTTTTTCAGTGATAAAACCTTTAGACCTTATTCTGAGTTAAATTCCTAAACTGAGATGAAATGAATCCTGGCCTAAGATTCTAGTCCAGCTCAGTATTCAAACAAATGAGTACCTTATTTCTTAATGATCTGGTAAATGGATAAGTACTTTATTGACAGCATTTACACAGGCCATGATGTTAGTCAGTTTGTGAGGAACAGGCAGTGAGAATGTGAGAGATCCAATGAGGAGGAAAAAATCAATGCACTAATGAAGTTCAAATGAAAGAAATCAAGATACATTAAAAAAAAACCAAAAACAGAGTACTTTTTCATTACGAGCTTATAAATCAGCACAAAGGATGTAATCGGAACCCAGAGATCCCCAAGATGACTGGTGTTCACTGTCTGCATGAACTCAGAATTTCCATCAGACCATGTACCAAGTTTCCTACAGAGTAAGAGGATGATGATACAGAATTCTGCTTTACCACTACAGAAATCACACCATGTGATCACACCTGAAGAACTGTGTATTCTGTATGCTGACAGCCCCAACCCCTGAGGGACACTGCAAAACTGAGAATGGTGGGGAAAACCATCAAAGTACAATTAAAGATCTGTTGCCATCAGGTTCGTGATAATTCATGACACACTGGTTTTCCCTCTCTTAGAGCATAATACATCTAAATACAAAACAATAAAAGGAAATACTTTTTAATGTCATTATGAACCTTGCTGCCACAGGAAACTGATCCACACACATATTTGATGCATTCACTTTACTGAGCTCCTGTAATTGTAAACACAGTTAATACAATTGATTTTAAGGCAAATCTCTACAAAGGCCAGGCATCCTGAATTTACATCAAACTCACCTTTTACATACCATTCTCTACATCTGCTACTATGCTTTCTTGGTTTCCTGTGGATATGTCCAGTGGCTCATCTCTCTCCTGAATTTTACTGATGCAGAATTTCAGCCTATGCCAGCGTGTTTGCTGCTCTTCAACAGCAGAGCTGTACCTTTTCAGCCCTTGTACCTCCTCATATGTATGAGAATCATGCCTCATTTTACAACATGTTAACCTGCATGAACTTGTAAGCCACAATATTCCCACGATATTTTCTTGAGGAACTATTCCTTAACTAGTAATTTACCATCCTTGTAAGAAATTTATGTACAGAACAACTTGGCTCTTTAAGGAATGGCAGCATTCTCCTCTCCTTGCCCCCAGCACTTCTCTTAGCTTGTGAAGGTCACTTCAATCCTGTCCCTCTCCTGCACATCTGCAGCACATTCTAGCATGGTGCTTTCTGTAACCTCAGCAAACACACACACTGTATTCCTGGTCATATCCCTCACAGCTACTGAACACTAAAGGAATGAAGATAAGACTGTTACAAAACCCTACTGGACCCGTCTTTCCAGTTCCAAAAATCTTCCTGAATCCCATTTTCCAGGCAGTCATTCATCTGTCTAGTAGGTGCTTCAGGTATGCCATATTTCCCAGACTTTGTTAGAAGAACATAATGGGAGACACTGTAAACATTTTTATTAAGGTCAAAATATACTTAATCTACTGGCTTCCCTCTAATCCACATTACTGTAATATGTTTAATATCTGTGGAAAGCTATATTTAAAGATACACCATTATGAAGCAGGAACAGTAACCTCTCTTGCTGCTATGGAATTTCAATCTGGGCTTCTTCAGAAAAGCTATTTTTCTCAAAAGCTAAGTCACAAGTTCAGGGAGAAATCTCTCTGCTATTTCCTAATGCTATACTCTGCTAACCTTGGCATTTTTTGAATATTTAGTTCTTTCCTTTTCAAAAAAACTTGTTTTGTTTCCTTATTTCATGAATACCAAGCAGCTTTTTCTAAGGAAATAACTCAGAACTTACTTCTTTTGTTTGCAATTAGAAAGTCATCTCAAAAGCTCTCAAGCAATGTTACTCTGAGCTTTGCAGCAGCTCTGAAAATCAGGTTGTGAACTGGGCACAACCTGAAGCTGACAATTAAAAAATGAATGGACTCTGAAATCTTTCACTAGGTTTGAAGAGGAAGGTTGCCCTGTGAGATCACCTTCTCAATGTTTGCTATGTGGTATTACAGTCTCTAGAAAGATTTCCAGACTGCACCAATGCTTGCTTTAGCAGGAAATTTCTAGAAACTCCCAGAATCATTACCAAGAGTCCTGGAAAAAATATTTATTGGATTAATTACAAGTAGAATATAAAATGCAATGTAGAGCCCACATGCTGAACTTTCTGTGTGAAGCTGTTTCACCTAAATCTGCAGAACCAGTCCCTGCACAAAATGAAGCACATTCAGCACCCTGCAGGACTGTGGCTCAAAATGCAAACGCAGGAAATGCACGTAAGGGGCTGTGTGGAAGCTCTGTTGGAGCTGTGACCTCAGTGTCCAGGCTGGATTAGGGTGAGTGTGTATCTTCAATCTCTTTGGCATCCACCACTGCCCCTCACTACTCACTGAAGAGAAATATCCAGGGTTCAGTAAAGGTAAATGAAATTAGTATTCTGAAAAATCATTACATGTGAAAGATAAGACTGTGGGACAAAAGGTCAAGAGGCCTGGAATTTTTCTGAACTATCACTGAAATCCTCTGAGACCCTGTGCAAATTACAAAATCAGTTTTCTCATTTTAAAACATGCTTCAGAGGCTGCTATGACAATGAAGTGTAGACTATCTTAAAAACACTTGCGAGTGAAAAACATTGTGTAAAAATGTCTATTAATTAGTCCTTGAAAAATATATTTCTTTATCAATAATGAAATTTACACAGCCAAATTTATCATGTTCCCTTAGAACTGCCCACCACTACCTTGAACGTTGCATTTTACAGTGATCAAGTAACAAAATCTTCACAGCTATCCGATGAAAACCTCAAAAACAGAACCAAGGGTTAGTCTGAAAGTACCCAAAGTCAAGAGGAAACTCTGCTTGCTGAACTTAAAATCCTTCTCTGAAGTGGCTCAGTAAAGCCAACACAAAAGGCTTGGAGGACCTAATAATGCAACCCACACATTTCTGCATATGATGTGCTGTCTCTGCTTTTAGCAGGAATATTTGAAGTGACACTGTTAAATATTTGAAGCATAAGAACTGTCCTGTAGTTTGAAACTGGTGTGTCTTCCATCAGTCCCCAATTGGTATTTAGTTCAACTGAAATAAGCTGATCCTGCCATGAAATGAAGGTATAAGCAGTGGTTGCCTGAGCTTAATGAGAAGTTGTGCACTTGCAGAGCATCCTCCCAAAAGCAAGCCAGTTCTGCCCTGCTGAAGAAGGGACTTCCCCAGTGATAAACAGGAACATCCAGTGTTGGATGAACCCCACGATGGCACAGCTATGGTGGGATGTGGAAATGAGATGAAAACCAGTTACATCATTTGTTTTGGTAAGTTGGATACTCAGACCCCGAAACCAGGAGGGTGTTCTCATGGAAATGGGTGTGAGTGCTCCACAGCTGCAGTCACAGATTCACACAGTGGCTTGAAAGCTCTTTACTGGGCAAGGGTGGTTTGCAGTATCAAGGCTAGAGGGAAATCCTAAATCCTGTCTCACAGGGATGTGACTTATGAAGCCATCTCTCTACCCACTGAGGGTACATAAATTGCAGTTCTCTCCTAAAAAGACTTTGGAAGAAAGGAACAAAAAATACTGTTTCTTATCCTTTGTCTGGAAGGCAAAGTCCAGTGCCCCTGCACTCTCAGTTCCTATCTAGGAATCAGGCTCCTAACAATTTGGCTTTGAACCAGCTGAGGATTTCTAGGAAAAGAACACATAGAAACTCTTCAGTTTCTCCTGTAAACATCTTTTTGCCTATTCAATATGTTGATCTGGTTTAACAGTCTAAAGCAAAGTTGAGTGTGCTTTATACTTAATTTTCATGGTATAATCCCATTCCTTCAAATCTGTACATGCAGATCTACTTTTGCATATACTGGACTGATGCATGATGAGTCAACCTGAGTCAGTGGGATAATCCAAAGCACAGAAAGCTTATTACAAGAATTTTTCCAGTATAATGACCTTTGTAAATATTCTTTCATGTTTATTTATTACAAAACAAGCAAAAGAAAGTGGTTGCAAACCTACAGAAATTGGCCAAGGTATCTGGTGACAGCTGTAGAACACCAAAGTGTACTTACTACATTCTAGTAAGTATCTCAAGTCGCATCTCAAGTTGCTGATATGCCTTGTAATTCATAACCAAGTCACCAAGATTCAAAAACAAAAAAACCAATTAGGCCTTGGGGCTTAAAAGTGAATTCAAATTTAAACAGACAAACTATGTTTATTGTGTTATTAACAAATAAATACCTACTCAAAATGCTGTAACTTTTTATATGCATATCTTTTATATACACAGATTACCTTGAAAATGGAAGCTCCTCATTTATTCTCAGGTCAGGCTTATGAAATTTACTGCCAACTTAGCTTCTCCCCATGATCCTGCCAGTGACCTTTTTCCTGCCCTGGAAGGATCATTCCTTCTCCATGGATTAAATGTGATTAAGGATCAGTGTCAGTTCAGTCTCACACATTTGCTAAGCAGAGACGACAAACTGCGCCAAAATGTGTTTGATTTATTTGTGGGGGCTTTGTGATAGAGGAACCCTGATTGGACTCAAATCAAGGATCCAGAAAAGAATAGAGTGCTTTATATCACTGGTAGCACTTTAACTCGAAGTGTCACAGCAAGCACTTAATATCCCTCAGCTAAATTATTAGTTTTCACAAACAATAATGACTGAAATCAATCAGACTTTTCAGTGCTTTGCTTTAATCATCAATTCAAGCAGCCAGATGTTAATGAATTTAGCCTAGCATTATTATTCTTGTTTTCTAAATATTTTATAACTATATTCTAAACCAAATTCTTGCCCATTGACTCTATGAATATCAAGATATCTTATGCTAGAACTTGGGAAGCAAATTTCAGGGAAGAAACACATTACTAACTCAGGACAGATAAACTTTATACTTGATTCTTGAAGCAATACAGAGATTTCCTGTACTTGGACCGAAATACGCGCTTTTCCTCAAGTCTTTAAAATTCTTGCTCGATTATTAAATATCCCAAGAAGATTTGCCCGCTTATTTGCAAGAAAAATATTAGATTAGGGCTAAATTAATCAAAAACTCACACTAAAAACTGAGGGGGTCCCACTACATTGTTAAAGATGATTTGGAACTATGTCTTTATGGAAAGAACTCTTGAAAAAAATTACTTACACATGGCACACATAGCCATAAAATATAAAAGATTATGTATTTCTGACTTAATCCTGATAAACTTTCAGAGATACACATGCCCTTGAGTCATTTAAAAATAGCTCTGTGTTGTAGTGCTGTGACTAGAGCTCATTCTGTGCATTAATTATATAAAAATGATACTGTGTTCTTTGCTGGGCTAAGGAAACGAATTTACAGTGATAGAAAGAAGAGACAGAAAGAGATGCCATACTAATGAAACAAGGGATAATAACAAAGGGGAAAAAAAATCCTTTTCAACTTCATTGGCTCATGATTTTCAGGAAATCATCCAAATAATTCCTTTTCCAACAAAAATGAGTGGTTGTGAAGATAGCCCCAATCTAGACAATTTAATGGATGCACACACATTCTTTAATGGCTTGTTCATCAGACAAACATAAGACTACAAAGGGTTACCCGAGCTCACTTCATCTCCCTACTGTTGCTGGCTTTAGATTACATTGACTCTGTCAACAAGACTGTGGCTGTAGGTGTAAATTTATTAAGTCCTACACATCAAAATATTGTTCTATTGTGTAAGTTAGTAGGAGCTATGCTCTGGAATGGATATAGGGAGAAACACAAAGCCAAATTTTTACCTCAAGGTCCAGATAGTACAGTTTTAGCTGTATCAACCTTGGAAGAACATAGTGTAAGAGTTTCTAGTGGACAGTTTCAGAGGAACTGTTGTTGCTTTTGCAGGTACAAATAAATATAGGGTACATCTGCACCACTGTATGAAACGGAGCCAGGAACTCCTCTGAGGCCAAGTGGAATAGAATGGCTTGTTTACACAAAATTAGATTCTTCCCCAACCCAAACTGCTTATGGGGACAATGCATGGCAGTGCTAACTCAGCTGAGCTGGAATACTAGAAACATGCTAATTGGAGAAGGCTGAAACCATACCAGAATGCATTAATAATTTAGCAGTATGGATGATCATACTTCAGTGCTACCACGAGTCCTACACTCAGTTGATTTCTAGAGGTAACCTATCTATCCTTGCAGGTCCCTTTCCTAACATTTCTGTATCCTTCATTCACTCTGCAGAATGCAGATTTATTTGGACATTCCATCAGATCACATTTTATGAACTTTCAGATTTGCTTTTAACTAATGTCTGACATTAGGCATGGTTTACCTGTATTTGGGGTTCCTCAACCATTCTATGTTGCATCTGTTCACCTGTTTTGCCTGGTTCTTCTATGGTAAACTGTCCCTCATTAAGGGTTCTGAAATTCTCAGTGCTACTCTTGTATATTTAATCAGTGTGTATGACATTACAGGGCTGGAAGGCATCTCCATTGGTCTCTATTTCTCAAGGTGAATCAATGAGACTACATTATTTTCAGCAGATACTTATACATTCTGTCATTAGGATGCACACCTGATGAAAGTTTTGTCTTCACAGGAAATTCCACCTAGAATTCTGCTCATTTCATTAACTAAAGTCTAATCTAAATCTAAAATCTAATCTGAATCACTTTTGTTGCCATGCACTCCATTATATATTATCTCATCTAACATGAAAGTTAAATTACTGACTGTCCTTTACTTGAAAATTCTATGTTCTTCAGTTGTCTCCTGTTCAGTGTAAATAACTCTATACCTGTCATAGGGATTACCCTGATGAAATGTGGTTATCTAAAGCCTAATTTTTCTTTCTTCACAGTCAGAGGAAAGTACACAGTTCATCTCTTCCTTAAGTACTGACCTAGATAGATTAGACAAGTGTTACCTATTTCTCCCCTGACTATGGCAGGATTTTAAGGGGATTGGTGAATGCATAGAGCTTTATGTTGTAAACGTGTGAAGTATTTCTGTTCTAGCACAGGTGTTACCCTTTTGTGAAAATATGCAGCCAATTTGCTCTTGTTTTCAAATGCTCTGTAGCAAACTGCCATTACTCTCTGTCAAATGCTTTCTCTGCTCTATTATATCTATATTTTACATATATATACATATATATATGTAAAGCAATGCACTGTGAGAAACAGCTGAATAGTCTATGTTGTGGATTCCCTCCTCTACCACCATCAAGTACATTACATACTGCACTTTGGATAACACCAAATTTTCTTACAAGTACCTTAAATCCATCTGTTATGCTCTGGTGGACATAATATCCAACAAGTCTCTTGCCTTTAGTCTGTGGATGCAAAGACAAGCCCATCCATCCTCCTCCCCTCTCCCTGCTCCTCTTTCCCAAGAGTGTTAGGTCCCTCCATATTGATATTCCAGCTCTGTCAGTTCTCTCACCTGTGTCTCTTAAGACAATTAACTGATAATTTTGATGTTTTTAAAGGTTTGCAATGCTATTTTATTTTTAATGATTTAGAAATTGACATGACCTGCACATCACCTACCACATCTACCATCTTTCAGTAGCCCTTTTTTCCCTTACGATTTTCTTTCTCCACCACAACTCAAGAGCACAAATTTGCTCACAGTGATACAGAGGGGTTTTTTTATCTTTTTCCTTGAATTCATCATCAAGCCTCCCTTACTAAATGTTTCAATGTTAATCATCTTTTCATAGCTAAGGAAGCCAGAGCTCCCATGACACTGGTCTGATTGAAAGTGCTCCAACCTCTCTGCACATACTTGAAAATATTCTTTCAAGGAAGCACAGTGGTTTTAATAGCCAAGTCTCATGCCCTGTGAAAAACAAGCAACCTCATTACCCTGTCATTAGTCTCTCACTCTCTACAGTTTGTTTCCATATATCTTTCTTTCCCATATTGACACTGCAGTTTCCCAAGACACTTCTGATGCTCTACCTTACAAAACTATCATTTACTGTCACATTTTTTCACAGAATGAATCTGCTATTCCACCATTTGCCATTTTATTTCTATTACTGCTATTACCTCAGACTCTTGTTTGTGTTGGCTAAGAGAGATGATGGCCCACAGCAGAGGCTGAGGACATCTTTAGTCAGGTACTGGAAGTACTGATACAGAAAAGCATGAAGTAATGCTTTCTTCTGTCACACAAGAGACTTCCACAAAACCTCCACAAATTCTCAGTCTCTTTCTCCCAGAACATTTCAGTGATGCCTCCCTCAGCAAGTCTGCCTCACAGCAGGATAATTTCACAATAGTGTGTTATGTTTCAGAAATATTTTTAAATATGCAAAGCAACAACTTTAAAGTCCCGCTCCTGGCCTCTGTAAAGGTAAACCAGACCACATAAAATTAAATTGATAATTTGCCAGTAATTGTAGCCAAAGGAAAGAGTCCCAAGTGCCTGTTTAATCTTTTTTTTTTTTTGTATCTAAGAAAGAGTTATACTGCATGGGAGTGCTAAAGGTCCCAGTCAGTTTGGCTTCAGCATCTCAAAGGCTGCTTAGGCTATCAGGAAAAATACCATTCCTGCTCCACATATTTTACAGTTTATGTGGAAATGCATTACTGCTGAACATTGAGCTGCAGATATGCACAGAGCTTTGCTTGTCCTTCTGAGGGACTACAAACAGAGGGTATAAGAATAAAGTCATTTGACTTCGATGGGATGATTATTGCAAAAGACTCTCCAATGAAGATAAGCTGAGAGAGTTGGGACTGTTCAGACTGACTGGAGAAGAAAAGGCTCTGGGAAACCTTATGTCACCTTCCAATTTGCCACCTAAAGGGGCTACAAGAGAGCTGAGAGGGACTTTTACAAGGGCATGGAGTGGTAGGAGAAGATGGAATAGCTTTAAATCTACAGACAGCAAGTTTAGATTAGATATTAGGAAAAAATTCTTTACTGTGAGGGCAGTGAGACACTCGAACAGGTTGCCCAGGGAACCTGTGGCTGCCCCATCCCTGGAAGTGTTCAAGGCCAGGTTGGATGGGGCTTTGAGCAGCCCTTTTTAGTGGAAGGTGTCCCTGCCCATGGCAGGAGGGTTGGAACTGGACCATCTTTAAGGCCCTTTCCAAAACAAACCATTCTGTGCTTCTGTGATTTTCATGTGCTGCAGAGCTCATCTGCAATACAACTCTTTGAAAAGTCCTCTAAACTCTAAAGCAAAGATGCTTAAATTGCAATATAAAGAATAAATGCTACATTTGTATCAAAATGACCTGCAAAAAGTTGGATTTTTCAAAGTAAGTTTACCTCAAGATATACACTGCTATCTGATCACAATTTTTCCTGGTAAGTTGCCTGTCTTACTGTAAGGTTCTTCAGTGAAGTGTAACATTAGTTTCATTTCCAGTTTATCCTTTGCTCTTGAGGAAGCAATCTCTGTCATTCCTCTGAAGGAGTCAGAAAACAGTGGTAAGAACTAATAATACCAAACAGCACTGTAATTTCCTATGGGGAAAACATTTTTTCTACCGGTAATTATTGCCAACAGCAATCTTGGAAATATCGTATAACTTATTGTTTAAAACATCAAACAGAAGGAACTGCTTTGTATCAAGGATGACTAATGCAGGAACATGTGCTTCCACACAAGCACAGACACATTAGATAAAATGTTGATGTTTAGAGGTTTACAAGATATAAACATTGACTTTGGGGTCTGCTGAAGTTTACACTTGAATTTAGAATGCAAACATAGCAGTTAATGTCTAACCATGATGGACATGAATAGGCAGAAACAGCTGCAATTGTTACAGACCGGCTTCTCCAATGTGCTTGGTACTACAGTTGCAGGAAGATCAGAACGATACACGAAAATTAGTCAGCTGTGCTTGAGAAAGCAGAGTGGAGGCTAAAGGCAAAAATAAAAAGTTATTCAACAATTACACCCAGGTGCTTTACAAACAATAGATGCTTTGTTGGGGAGTGTGAAAAACACTCATTTACTCTATGTGATGAAGCATGTGCAGATGAAGTGGCGTGTGTGATGGAAAACTGAAATGTTCATGAGCTTAATCCTGCCCAAAGTTACTTTGGAACAACTCCCACCATCTTCAAATGACAGAACTGTCCCTTAGGTAGAAAAATTCATCTCCAGCCTAAGCTCTCCAATCCCGTGGCAGATGCTGTGATGCTGGGATTTCTGCCAGCATGCAGACTCTGGTCATGGAAAGTGTCTGCTCTCACCCTGCAGGAGGGGCACACAAGGGTCTGCTGCAGGTGGTGCTCAGTCCATAGGGAATGGCCAGGATGGACACTGTTTGCAGCAATTCAGCATCCCCACCCTGTGGTTTCTACCTGAGCTCCATGGGATTACCCTGCTAGGCTAGACAGAGGTCTAGCCTGTGAATAGCTACATGGAGGTCAGTTTAAGTGCCCTTCTGGACTAGGACCTGGCACTGATTCTTTCCTGAGGAAACCTCATGAAATTCAACATCTGGACCACCCATCCTTTGAAAAAGGTGAACCTTCCTTCAAATGGAGTGGCTTTGATTCATAAGAAAGGTGGACTTTATACCATTTTATACTTCATAAACATAATCCACTACTTTTGAACCTCATTTCAAATAGACAGGACCTTTGCACTAAGCAGCAAGCAATCTCTTGTCCCTCTGGGTTTGCTTAAGAAAAGCCAGCATTTTCTTCCCAGATCCATGAAGGTTCTGTAGGATTTTTCTCCTTGTCAATATTGTCACATTAAAGAATTATTGAGCACTGGTGAACATCTTCATGACAAGGAGCAGGAGCCAAGTGGATTGCCATATTGTTTTAGCTGATCATAGGAATTACAAACAAGCCAGTGTCCCTTCAATCACATGGAATAAGAGGTACTGCATTAATTATCAGCTTTGTGAATGTCATTTTCAAAAAAAAACCAAAACAACAAACTTACTCCAAGACACAAATGTCTAGAGTTTACCCATGAGTATGGATTTATCATGTGTTTAAGTGCTTTACTGGTACTGCATGATGAAGAAGTTCAATGAATCAAGCTAAATTTCTAACCAGTAAACACTGGTTATGACAGAGCCAGGAGTCCTAGTTCAGATATTCCTTGGGGAAATTTTGGCAGACACCTGATTCAAAAGGCATGAGCTTTCTGCAGAAGGAAGTCCTCCAGAATTCAAGGGGGTTTATATTGGCCCAGGAAAAATGAAATGCCAATTTGCAGATGACTGTCTGACATAGTTTAACACAAAGTAACTGTAGCTGGTAGCACTTGACTGGCATATACTTATTTTCAACATCCTTTCTGCTTTGTTGATGTTACCTCTTCCTTTTTCATGCCATTTGCAACACATCATTAGGCTCACTGCAAATTTGTGGGGGTACATAGTGTCCCTGGGGATGAAACCTCACCAGGGGTGAATAAACAACCTCCCCTTCCCCAACCAAATCCCAACTGTGCCTCACATTTCATGGAAATGATCAGCAGTTCCACTATCAAAACATTCATGCCTTATGAGTAATATTTATGATGGGAGTTTTTTATGTTGGGTTTTCCCCCAAAGAAGAAAAAGAGGAATAATTAGCAGAAATAGACCAAATGAGAAATTTCCACATTATTACCATTATTTTCATAAGGCTTCCACAGGAAAGTAAAAGCTTTTGCAAGTAATAAAAATCCTCATTAAACATCTTTCTTTCTTTTGGAAATGGCGTAAATTATGAAGTAGATTGACTTTAATAAATAAATAGGACTATAAATACATAAAAGTCATTGCCTTCCTTCAGTAATTTAATATGAGCATCCTACTCTGAAATAAGGAAAAGTTTATTCACTCAAAGAATAGAGCAAATGTGAGGTTTTTCCATCAGCTTAAGTGCTGCCTTAGTAAGGTGAGTTGTCCGACTACATTAAACAAACATTTTAGTCAGGCATCACACAGGAAAATAAACAGTAGCAAAGGAAACATGAAAATATTAAAGACTGTTATTCTTTGGCCCCCTTTCCTGCAAAGCAGGTGATAAAATATTACTGTGTTTCCACAGGTAAGGAAACACGCTCTTAAACACTTTGCAGAAATACATATTACGATCATCACTTAAAATGTCAGCAGCATACAGGACTCAGCTGTGACAGCACACAGGAGGCTGCTGAGAAACACTGCAGGACCAGAGGATTTCACACACTGGGCCAGGCTGCTGGGCTACCCAAAGCAGCCTTCTGGCAGAGCAGATTCAGAGAGGCAAAAAATATCTTGGAGGAGTTACTGTAAGAGTTACCTGATTTCAGGACAGACTTCTCTTGAAGCCTAATTAATCAGATGTCAGTGACAGGGAGAGACTATCTGCTGTGTCATTTTCAACCTCCTTCTGTCCCACTGAGCATCAAAGAATGCACATAGGAAGAGAGGAGATCTGCTGAGCTCCATTGTTTCTGCCCACCTGTGACATACTGCACACTGCTGCACAGATGTAACATGGTTAAGTTTATGTAGATGGAATTTATGTACTATGTCAGTAATATCTGTTCACCATGAAATCTTGTCTGGCTATCCAGCATGTCTGAATTTCTACACATATTTAAATATAAAACATCCTTGAAATGGTTTCTGCATTGTAGCCAGAAGTTATCTAAAATGTACATTCATCAGAATAAACACAGTAATCACTTTTTACTACCAGGGCTTGGATTTTCATCAGCCTGGAAAACCACCTTGAAAATGTTCTGGTCTGGGTTCAAAGACCTGCACAGTTACCCAGTGCCCAGTGTAGGGAAAGCTTTTATTCTCCTGCCCACTAGGAAAGATGTAGGTGTGAGATTGCATAGGTGCTACCTGAAATCCTTTTAGTATCAGTTTCTCTATTTTAAAATGCACTGCATGCACCAGCCTGTCTGGCCAGTGTGGTTTGGGGAAGCTGCCCATGCCTAACATACATACATGTAATTTTAGGTTAAAGTAGTGGCTAGGCAGGTTCAGTAGATCAACTGCTGGGATGCAGGTCTATGTACAGTTCTGCTGCTGACCAGCCACGTGATGCTGGCCAATAGCTCACCCCTTGTCTTGAACACTGGGTTCTCTTTTAAACATGCTAGTACAGCATTTGAAATAAGAAAACCTAGATGAGTATATAATGTGCATATCCCCCTTGGCTGTGTATGCCTTAATGAATGGATTTTGTTCCATTCAGCATGGAAGGCAGAGCTCTTTTGATTTGGTTCCATAAAACAAAATAAAAATCAAAACTATGCCTTCTGTGCTGAATTTACATCATAAACTTCTGTTGCATTATAATTTAAAAAGCAAAGCAAGAAAGAAAACTAAATTTTAGCTGTGCAATTATACAGCTTTTAAAAATATCTTTTCAGGGGCAAAACCTCTTCTTTCATTATTTCATGTGAAGATTTTTATAAAGTGCTTGCCTAACACCTTAAGCACTGTTTTTTATCTCTGAAAAATACAAGCAGAATAGGTGGAGTTGCTACCGAGTTCCACGAACACAACACAATGCACTGTCCTTACCCAAGTATTTTGATTAGATGGGTATTTCCACAGCACTTCAGTCCCAGAAAAAGAACTCCAAAACATTTCCCATCTTACTTGTCAGGAAAGTGAGGTGAAAATGTAAAATGAGTTTTCAAAGAAGGCAGGAAACAAACAACAGGACTCTCACTAGAAATCAACCGCAGTAAATTCTAATGCAGCCAAAGTATGAAATATCTGACTGTCCTAGCAGCAAGGGCAAAAGCTGCACAGAAAATTTGGAACACATTGTTTTTGGATATCTGAAACAAAAAGAATAGTCAGTAGATTCTGAGTGGCATTTATCTCCTCTGCTTTTGGTTTCCAGTAGAGAGTCCCTCAGTCATTGCAGGGTGTGATTCGTCTTTCCTGCTTTAATGCCAACTATTCTGACAGAATGATGTCCATAATGATCATATGAAGAACACCCATAATGTCACATTTAAATTCTCTGATAAATAAAAAGGATTGGAATAGAAACAGATCTCAAGCCATGGTAACTCCTGAGGCTGGGATAATTCAAACCCAGAATGCAGCCTCCCAGTTGGCTTCCCAGAGATAAACTTTTAAAATAACTTGAGCCGATGTAAAAGCTTCTGTTCCATTTTCATAGCAACTGAAAGCTTACATTTCAGTGGCTATTGATGCAAATTTATCTCCCAGATGTTATTTCATAGTTGTGCAAAATTTATCCCACAATAAAACCTTTTACTCTCTGGCACCTCTGGGATTTAATTTTGTCATCCTGTACATCTGACAGGGAGAAGCAGCTACTGCTGGAGACAAGCCTCAATATCTCAGCTGGGAGTCACTTCCTATACAGTCCTGTGGAGTGCCTGAAACTGCCATAGCTCCTTTTTCCTCTGTAAAACAAGGGAAATGTAAACACTCCACATGAAATCTGAATGTCTCCACACTTGGAACAAGATAAAATTTGAACCAAAACTCAGGAGTTTTATCTTAATTCTTTGTTTTACAACTTCTGTTGGATGCTTAAATTAACTACACATCTCTTGTTTCCAGCTTTCACTCATGTGACAGCCTAAATGAATTTGAAAACCTTGTTTCAAGCTTTTGAGACCCCTCCTTTCCAACCTGCTCCAACAGCACAAGGCAGACCTCCCCCTGCCCCAGGCTGCAGTGCTCCCCTGCTCCCCGACCAGGTTAAACAAACAGGGAGATTCCTCCAGGGAAGTCACAGGTTCAAGATCACAAAGGACCCACCTCATTTGGGCCAGTTGGAGGTTTTTCTTGCTATTGTGCTTATCTGTATCTTCCCTGTCATCCAGACATTAACCTCTGACCTGTGAGCCCGCCTCTCGAAAAAGCTGTGCAGTGTTTACCCATTATGTAATGTCTGTGCTTTTGTGGAAATTTTACAGAAACAAATGGAGGAAGTTTGCCAGTCAAACGGCTGGACAATAAATCCTGTCCCATGTAGATAGAATGGTTTACTGTCACTGTAAGTCTGCTACTGGCATCTGTCACCAAAGAAATGTTTGCAAATTTCAGGGCGCTGGAGTGCCAAAGTATTCCAGTACTGCAGGGCTGTACATGATTTGTAGAACCACCACTGCTGTACTAGATAGGGGTAGCTTTGTTTTGCTAGCCTGAATAAACAGAGTGACAATGTTTCAGATAAGTAAGGGTCACTAATGTTCAATATTTCTGTCTATTCATCTCCCAAGTTCATAAATACAAGTACCCAAGTGCTTGTTTGTTAATTGTCATTTTCTGCCCTAAGATACCTTTGCTAGAAATTAACCCAGCTAAGCAAAGTCCCTTTAGCCCCTTTTGCTTATGTCTTACAGGTCCTCTATTATTTATACACTGTAGGTTCCCATTCTTCCTTACAATCCATCTTCTTTACAGTCCCTGCTGTCTCTTCTCCTGTACTGTTTCCTCTTTGGGACAAGACATTCTATTATGTTCCCTTTCTGGACAGTGTCATGACAATTCCTCTTGCTGTGTGACTGGGGCTTCTATACATCATTGACTATGAAGTTAGGACAACAGAAAGACGTGTTTGGATAAGAAGCAGGAACAAACAATTTGGAACAGCGGGACAGATAGGTAATGTAATTCTTCCTTCACTGATTCTTTCAGCCAAGGGTCTGATTCTGCAGCAACTCAATGGAGCTTTTCACTCCCACTGTCAGTGGGAGAAACACTTGGTCTTAGAGTTCTGCTCTAATTAAGTTTTCAAATCTCATTTCCTTTCAGAGGAGAGAAAACATTGTTGTGACTAAGCTTTGGATGTGGTAACAAATCCCTGGCAGGTTGGTTTGTTTTAACGGACGTATTAGATTTAAGGAAACTTTTACCATCTTTTCTGCCCTTAATCACAGCTTTTATTACAATTACAGTAATGCAACAGAGGTACATGCCAAAGGCAATATGTATATTTTTAATGAGTTGACATGCAACTCTCCTGGAAAGAAGAAACTTCATTTGCTGAATGTTTCTGAACCACATCTAACAATTTATTAAGGGAAATGTTCAGAAAAGCATCTACCACAAATTCAGAGGCTTCAGCAACTCACAGATGAGCAATCTTGTAAAAACGACTCCGTTGTTGTACTATATTTAGCAAATGGTAATATCTTCTATTGTCCTCAAACAATAAAAGAGAAGGTTAACAGGCAATATCTGGATGCTCAAAGATATTAGTCCATGCAGGTGGTCCTTAGTCACTGGGCTGTAAAACATCATCAGTTTCCAAAGATGCAAACCAAAGGGGAATTCTGCTTGAGAGAGATGCTATCACAGGCCCAAAGGAACTAGTTGCATCAATAAGGCCTATTTATGCAAGTTTTACAAGACCTTGGCTCCCAGGGGTTTTCATGCTGGTAGAATTAACTCAGGCAATAAACTGAACATAGGCAGAGAACACATCCCATGAGTGAAAAGCCTTCAGCCTGGTTTCTTGCCTCAATTTACCTTACAGCTAGGACACAGGTCAGACACTGGCACACACAGGGAATTACAACAGGCTGACAGGCACACATCAACCAGGCTCATTCATCTGGGGACTAAAGAGCTCGGAGGGTCAGCTTCCAACAGCAGAACACAAAATCCATTCTGCTAAATTATTCCTGCCACTGCTGTGGCCTGGGCCAAACAACACATACAAACAATGGCTGGCCATGCTTTTTTGGAGGTTAACACAGGCCAAGGACCATTTCCAATACAACCCTGGCTCTGTATAACGTTTTTTTTAGAGGCAAAAGTTTATCTATGGGGACCACAGCAGGATTTCTGGCTTGTGGAGACATGACCTCACAGACCTCCACATACCTTTTTCTGAGACAAAACTATCAAAAAGGAAGACACTTGAACACCTCATGTAGGTATGACTGCGTGCTTGCTTTCTCCTCTGTCACCAGGAAGCTGACATCAATTAATAGGAACTCAAGAAACAAACTATAGGAGTTCAATCAGAAATGTGTATTATCAACCAGGAGCCTGATTTTGTCAGGCACAGGGCACTGCAAGGGAGTGACTGTCATTTTGTCCAGTTTGTACAACAGAAGTGGGGCTGTCCTGGCTGGCAGCACAAACCCCCAGTGCTCATCCTGCCTTTGGTGTGTGCACAGTCCTACAGTGAACCTCCCACACAGAGCAACACACCCACAGACCCAGGAAAGGTACAGCCCCCCACTGCAATCCCAGTTACTCTGGCACATCTGTTTGGATGATTAGTAAGTAAAATTTAAGTGATAGAAGACAGAGCCCAACTGGAAATGTAGGAATGTGTTTTTACTACTATTAATGCAATCAAAACTTCCTTCTTGCTACTATTACTGCGTTAGCACGTCAATTCCATTCCAAATTGTTTTAAACTGTTAACTTACCAAAATACCTGAGTATAGCACAGTTCACGTTCTGGTTTTCATTCTAAACTTAACATAATTTATCTGAAATTATTCTGCTTCTAAAGTTGTTTCTCTTGCTAGAATGTGCAAAATATGTGTACAATATGCACTGGGGGAACGTTAATCTTTCTCTTTATGCCAAAAAAAGTGCTGAAATTCAGTGCATAAAGTAACTTCTATGTGTCTTTGTAGGCTGAGGGTCCTTTCTCTGAATTTACCACTATTCCAATTCAGATGACAAAGTCTACACAGCTGGCTAGAACAGTTTAAAAGAAAACAGATTAAAGAACCCTTTGTGAAACTGATTACTGATTTACATTCACCATACAAAATGAACAAAATGCAAAAAGTAAGCAGACACGGGTCACCTAAAGTAGATTGTAAAAGAAGTGTTTTAATCATGAGAAATCACGCCAGTAGTGTAGGTCAGTTTGCTTAAGAAATATATATTCATTGGGAAAATATTTTGTTGTTTTGCCTTCAAGATTTTTTTTTAATTTACTCATATGAGATTTTCTTGTACCCATGGTCCTAATTTTAGAAAAGACCAGACCAGTTATTCTTCAAAACTCATGCTTTAATATTAAGAACCAAATCAACATTTACTAGATGAGAAAAACACAAAAGACAGTTTAACACAGAAAAGGTGCTCACCAATGCAGTCGACACTGAAGAGGTTTATGGAGGTTGTGATTGAAGACTCGTCACAGGTCTTCATGCCCCGCAGTGCAAACCTGACCAGGGAGGCCTTGACTCCCTCGGGGAGGAAGGACAGCAGGTACACGGGCATGTAGAGAGCGTAGCGGAGCTTGCACAGCAAGGGTGTCATGAGCTTCCCCTGCGGGGACTGCGCCATGCGCTCGATGGTGGGGAACAGCAGCACGGAGCGCAGAACCTGTCAGGGCACAGAAACTCTGTCAGCAGGGCACAGAAACTCTGTCAGCAGGGCACAGAAACTCTGTCAGCAGGGCACAGAAACCTCCCTCAGTAGGGCACAGAAACCTCCATCAGCAGGGCACAGAAACCTCCATCAGCAGGGCACAGAAACCTCTGACAGAGGGCACAGAAACCTCCATCAGCAGGGCACAGAAACCTCCATCAAAAGGGCACAGAAACCTCTGTCAGCAGGGCACAGAAACCTCCACCAGCAGGGCACAGAAACCTCCACCAGCAGGGCACAGAAACCTCCACCAGCAGGGCACAGCCCGCTGCCAGCCCGGCTGGGACAGCCTTCACACGGGCCTCCATCGCGGTGACACTGAGCTTCCAGGCACACCGCCCATCAGGCAGCGTGGTGGGCCCAGGTTCAGTTTTCTAAACCAGGAAGCAAACAAGTTCATGGAATTATGTTTAGTGTAAGACAGGGAAGAACTCAAGAGGTGAGTGGCCTTTGGAGATCATGATGAACTGAGAACCACCAGCAGGAGTAACCCCAGCAGAGGGCAGCAGGCAGGAGCCCTCCACTCAGTCTCAGCAGGGTTTTTATGTCAGGAAAAGTACACTGCTTTTCATCTCACCTGGTGAACTATTTTCTCTAAGTAAACCAACCAACCAAATTCAAAAATGTCAGCTGGTCTGTTGGCAACTTTAAAAATTGACAACACACATGGTTTTCAATTTGCAGCTCAATACAGATAAACTTGATCAGAACAAGAAGAACACAGCCTCTTCACTACACTGTGTACACTGGCATAAAATATTGCTTTTTTATCTTATAACAAATAGACATTCTGAAGGTGGTAATTAGTTTATGTTTTAATAAAACACTATAGCCTTAAGTTAGAAAGAAATTAATTAAAATTGCACCCAACCATACTAATCAAAAGTGAGTTAACACACCTACTCTTAGTTATATTTCAATGCTAATATCAAGCAAATATTCTAAAAGGATAACTGAAACTTTTTTCTGGAAGTAAGAACATATTGTAATAACTCATAATAACCCTCAAAGAGACATAGCCCTACCTAATAGAAGTATCTATAAAAATAAAGTAAGAGAGGATTTGGATATTGCATTGGCAGATAATAAGGTATAAACAGTTGGGCTTTCTTGGTGACTCAATATCAATAAATGTAGTTACACGTCTGCTTAATGCACATCATTTTAGATGTTGTGCAAATTAGATTATTATTTTTGTAAAATATATTTTATGGTAATTTTCTTTACTCCAGATGAGATGCAGCTAACATATGCCACTACACCCGTGTGCAGCACTCCTGGTCCCAGCAGCCCTCCAATGGAAGGCAGGGAATGCCACCAAGAGATGATTACAAGAGATGGGCATTGTAACAGAACAAACTGCAGACATTCAGAAATATAATAAAAATCACAGAACCTTTTAGGTTGGAGAAGGTCTTTAATATCACTGAGTCCACATGTGAACCCAGCACTGCCACACTCACAAATATGCCATGTTCCCAAGTACTACATCTACAGCTCATTTAAACACCTCCAGGGATGGTGAATCAACCACTTCCTTTGGGCAGTCTATTCAGCTTGGCAACCTTGGCAACTCCTTCTGTGAAGCATTTTCTCCTAATATCCAATCTAAACCTCCCTTGGCACAACTTCAAGCTGTTTCCTCTGGTCTTATCGCTTGTTCCTTGGAAGAAGAGACTGATCCCCACCTGACTACAATCTTCTTTCTGGTAGCTGTAGAGCAACATAGTCCCCCTGAAACTCCTTTTCTCCACTCATCTCCTTCAGCCACTCCTCATTAGACTTGTGCTCCAGAGCCCTTTCCAGCTCTCTTGTCCTTCTCTGGATACACTCCAGCACCTCAAGGTCTTTTTGTCATGTGGGGCCCAAAACTGAACACAGCACTCGAGGCATGGCCTCAACATTGCCCAGTACTGCGTGACACTCAGTGCCCTCATCCTGCTGGCAACTGTGTGTCTACGCTGTGTAGCAGGTCACCAACTATTTCCCATAGATTATGGGGGCTTCATTCTGCTCACTGTCCATGTCTGGATACTCAGAGAACAACTGGTCAGAGTCAGGTATTGATCTGTGGCTCTTCCTGTTTCTTCCCTCATCATTCCCTGCAGCTGGAAGGACAGAGAACACTAACTATGCTTTTGTTTCCTTAACCAGCTGTCCCAAGGCCCTGAAGTCTCTCTTGATTGTCCTTTGGCTGCTTGTTGCAATGTCATTGTTGTCTGCCTGAAGAATCAATAATGGATAATAATCCAAGAGCTGTACCAGGGTGGGAAGTTGGGAAGTTTTCTCTTCACATCTTTAACCCAGCTCAGGGAGGCAGCAGGGTTCCATAAGAAGTGGATCCTTCTGTTTCCTTCAGAGAGAGTCTCCTAACTTATCTTTTTTTTCCTGGAAGCAGTTGTTATGGAAGCAGGTTGTAGACTGACAACCTCAGCAACATCTCCAAGCCAGGTTCAATCATTGTTCTGGTTACTGTTCTTGCAGAGCCTCACACCTGTCATTCCAGGGCACCTGGAGAGGTGGAGAAGTCCCAGAGGAGACACAACAGCTGTGCCAGGAAGGAACTTGCCACCATTTCCCCCTGTCCCTTAAGTCACTGTGTTCAGCCAGAGAGAGGGCAGGGAAACCTCTGTATCATGCATCCATCATCAGAAACTGTGCTTCTTACAGAATTTTAAAAGCTGACTGCGAAAAACTTATTTATACAAAGTACTACTTTATTTTAAAAAATCCTTCTACTTTCCAGCTGATACTACTTTAGTTTGAGACAAAAAAAACCCTTCTCAGGGAAATCAATCCTGGGCCTCTTTTTATTAAACTGCAACCAGCAGCTGAAGCACAGGAATGCAAAACTTTTACTAAATTACATGGTAGTTTTGTGATATTTCAGCTAGGAGCTGAACCCAAACTGTTGTGATCTAAAGCAGATTTGACCTGCATTCCCAGGCACACTTTAATCCTTTGACATTGCAGTTTATAGATATAGGATTAGTTGCTTGGATGGCTGTTCTAACCATGGGGAAAGCTGCTAAACCTTGGCAGAAAAAGGACAAACCACGAAAGCTGTTACCCCGTCCTGTGCATTCCTGCATTTTGTAATGGCCCACAAATTTAAAAGATGGAGGATAATTTTATGTAAATTCTTTTTTAAACCTTTTTCAGACAATAACAGAGAAATGTAAAATTCATATTTTTCAAACATTTATCCAGTATTTCCCAATTTACTGCTGGATTCCCATACCAGGATCTTAAAATGTGCATTTGGCTGCAGAATTGCTTAGAAGATTTAGTTCAACTTCTCTGCAACAGAAGTGTAGATATGACAGATTTAACCTATTTTGTTATAATTACACATATAATGATAAAAAAGTATATCATATTTTTGTGTCTTGAAATAAGTGAAGTAGAAATATTCAGGTAAAATTAAGGAAATTAATAAAATTCAAATGCTCAGCATCAGTTAATTTTTTTTTTTTTTTTACTTTTCACATGCCTGGATCTTATGTATACACAGTTTACACTAGACGAAATCAGGTAGATAACACATAATTATATTCAAGTTAAAATTTTCAGAATTATTATTAGACCAATTATTCTATAAAGAAAGGACACTGCCTGTCATAAGCACCAGGTATTGTTACAACGATGAATGGCACATAAATACCATTAAATAATGTGCAAAGGTTAATAATCTTCTTATTTATGGAAACCCTTCTCATAATTAATGAAGTTTCTTGAGATAACCATCAGTCAAAATACAAGAAGTATTACAAATATTTATTTATATAACAAAAAAGTATATCCATACATATATGTAAGTTTAGATGTAATGTGCAAATATTAAAAATATTAGCGAGTAGAATTCAGATTCTCCTAGTTTAAACTACCCCCAATTCAAAGTCCAGTAATATTTATCTGTTAAGCACATGGAAAGGCAGAGAGCTGAGCAAGCAGAGACACTAGAAACAGTGACTCCAGTGGATCCAGGGACTACAGAAAGTTGGCTGGTGACTCCACTGAAGGCAAACACACCTTGTGCCCAGGACTTGACTATCCCTGACTGCTTTGGTTGATCCACTAAAAATAATACAAGTACTTTTAAATTATACTGGAATTGTCTCTATTGATGATTGTGACAATCAACAGTATTTGTACAACAGTAATTCAAATTATTTACCAGTTATTGACTTCTCATGGTATTGAACTGTGAGATTTCAACACTCAGGACAGCACATACATTAAAGTTCACTATTTAAGCCACAGATGCTCATTTGGTTAGTCACCAAGGCAGCTGCCTCTATTTTGTCAGTAACTTTTAACTCTACATTTCACTGGGCTCAAGCCCTGAATGGTTCAAGTGCCTACAGTACGATGCAGTGTCTCAGAAGTTCCACATTTTGTTAAGAACCAAAGGCTAACATTACCTGCAAACTCTTCACATAACTCACATGGGTGCCAAGGCAGCTCCTACTCCCTTGTCTAGCAGTGTATATACATCACAGAGAAAATGAAATGGTACATGGCCTGAGCCTGTGTGAGAGAATAAACCAGCCCAGAATGTTCTGCCCTTGATTGTTTCAACACACACCACAGGAGGAAGGCGTGGGGACTTCAGGAGTTTCCCTTTTGACGCTGTTTATATATTTTGGTATCTAGAGCAATCAGTCCATTAACTTCAGGAATGTTATGACCTGCACAGTAAATTTTAGAACAGAGAGGGAAGAGAAACTACTTATTTCACAGGAAAAGTGAGCCCTCAAAGCAAAGAATATTAAATACCCATTCTGTAAAAGCATGGTATGGACCAAGGTACTTTGTTTAGGAAGGATCCCCAATGAATATGATTCACTTCCCATGATTACTGGTCCATATAAATATTCAAGAATAAAGCAAAGGCTTCCAGCAAGCTCCCTATACAGAGAACACATACATTTCTGTACATTCAGGCTTTTGATTGAGCTTTTATTTAAATCAATCCAAAGCAAGATGACAAAATGACAACTGAGTACCTTCACAGCTTCACTGCATAATGGTTACGTTACCTTGGGTTTGGATTTGCAGTAAAAGCTGTAATTTGTTTAGTCTTGATTAAAAATGAGAACAGAGTACAAAAAACCAAACCATTAAATTTACAGTAGGTTGCTGTTTAACACTGCACAATTTAATAGTCTCAACCATACCAGCAAAGGATTTTTGTAAAAGCTTTAAATGGCTTCCTTATACAAACACTACAAATATGCAAATTGGATAAAGTTAAAAACACCCTCATAGTAATATTTTCCACTAGTGCCTTCTACTGAATGAATTGAAATATATTCTTCAGCTACAATTTGAAGTCTGAATGGATAATACTACTTTTTAATGGGACTGGTAAATAACAGTGCTGAGGAAGCAAAATCATGCTTAAAACCTGGATGCCACTTACAACCAGAACTCAAAGAAGTGACTCAATTTTCAGAGCAGTTAAGTCCTTCAATGCCAACAACAGGAGGTCAGTGCTTTTGAAATCAGGCAGCTTTGATTACACAAGAAATGCTGGTTGCAGCCTCAGGCCCTCAGGTGTCTGTGCCTTCTGAGCTCACACAGCCAAGGGTCTGGAGAGGGCTGTCACACTGTGCCACCTGCTCTTAGCACAGAGAGACATTTTGCTAAGAGAAATAAAATGGGAGAGAAAAGCAGTCAGAATGTGAAAAGGCAGACACTGACCAACAGAAAGGAGCAGGAGCCATTTCAAAGGTTTTTTTCAGAGGAGACTCCAAGTAGATGAATACTCTAATTACAGCCAGGCTTTCTCAGTCCTGTCCCTTGGCTCTCAATTAACACACCACTCCTTCCCAAGATAGACCACAGGTATGCTAAGATATCTCTATCAGAGCCATAAAGTAAAAAGACTCTGGTCCACTGAAGAAAATACCAGAAAGTGAAACTTCCTCAGAAATAAAGCACTGGTTGCCTCTGCTTTAATGGCAGAAGCAGTGGTTGCTGGAGGCTCTCACTGGCTTTTGAGCAGGGAAGTTTTTGGAAAACACTTGCTCCTACTGCATAACCTGTTCTTGATCACTGGGATGGCAGAAATGGTTAATAAAATAACCACCACCAAAAAGATCCCACATCCCAGTTATGCATTTCAGAGCCCACAGGGAACTCAGACTTCAAATCAGGGGGCAGAAGCAAGGAAACAACTCCTGATGTGTTACACCAGTGCCATTGCACCGACCAGTGCTCAGTAATGGAGCACCCGAGCACAGCACTGCACCCACTCACCCAGCTCTGGAAAGAAAACAAGTGAGGAAGTTTAATTTAAAATTCCTTCAAAACCCTACATAAAGGGTTGCTTCTCTGTTAAAAGCAGCACTTCATTTGATATGTATTAGGTCACCCCATGTATTAGTTTGTTATGCTCTCTTGTGTTGGCAGAGGAAAAGCTATTATCTGTCAGGTGAAACCTGTAAAAAACCAGTAAATTTCTCAAAGATAACATAATGATGCACTTAATGGTAATCTACAGTCTACCCTTGACACGGAATGCCACATTAATCACATAATTTCTTCTACTCAGTATGCAGAAACCTGCAGGCAAAACAACAAGGATCAGGGAAGTATTCTGTGCTTTATTGCCACAGCTGTGTCGAGCACATTTCCAAGAAAACGCACAGGACAAACGAAGGAGTGCTGGCTTGGACTGTCCTCTCCCCACAGCAGGATTTGCTGGGCTTGCCTGTTCACTCTGCTCACTCATTAATTACGTGTAATAGAATATAATATGTAAAATCTAGAGTTCTACTTTAAAATCTTGAATAATTTCTTCTTTGTCTGTTTAAGATGTCATTTGGTTTTGTACCAGTGAACTCTGTCACAGCTCAATATCAACAAATCCACAGGATTTCATGACAGCAAAAGAGCTGAAGAATGAACACAAGTGACAAAACACAGTTTTTCTCCTGGTGTGAAGTCAAAACATACTGTATGCATTTTCTTCTACTTTATCCTATGGAACTCCTGTAATTCTAAACAAATGTTTGGCATATTAAAGAGCCAACAAAAGTATGTCAAACACAGTTAACGGAAGATTTTATAACTGTTAATTTCAAAGTGCTTTATTAGAATTAAGCCCCACAGAGAAATCTTAGCATACTTGTTATGGACAAATAAACTGAAATTTGTGAAGTTAGATGACTTGACATGAAAATATACATTGCAAAAGTAGGAATATTTTAAATAACTGTATGGTAAATTACAATTCTCTGCTCTAAGCAAAGCTTACTTTTCTGGGTAACCAAATTGTTTCTGTAAAACAAAACAGTAAAAATTTGTGAATAACCAACGTTTTGTAAAAAGTTTTTTTCGTTACAAGTAATGTCATGGTGGCTCAGTTCACTAGTGGCTGCTTAGCACAAGAGATTCTTCTGTTAACATCTTCTATGGTTCCCTTCCAACATACAGAGGCTATAGAACATGGCAGAGGTATGTGCACTTGATTTCAAAGTTCCAGTTTAAATTCTCTACATTTCCTATTTCTTAGTGCCCAAATTTTCCCTTTGGCATCAGATGCATTCTATTTTTTTCTATTTCTTTCTTTCCAGACTTCTCATTTCATTACATATAATCTGTGAGACTAAGTGACAGAAGGAAAGATTTTTCAATTTTCTACAAAAAGTCTTTCTCTATGAGGAGCATAACATGCTCCCTGAAGAGCTGAATTTGTTTTCCAAACAAATGCAGTCAGTATATGCAACTCTGTGAACATGCTGGTAAAACTAAATAACACTCTTAAATTTTCTGATGATGAAGGAATTCTTGCTCCCTAGGAAAAACAGTCTTTTTTGAGTGCCACCAACAGCATCATGATCATGTTTGTCAGCTCAACTTCACTAAGGCTGTTTGAATTTTCATAGTTTGACAACAAACTGAATTAAGGATCCAGGATTGATCACAGGACCTTCTGGTAGAATTTCCATAGGCATACTGAGGATCCAGCTAGGGATTGAATTCTTTGAGGGAATCAACACATGCAGGGCTGTGAAGGCACACGGAGGATGCACAGACACTCAGAGAAGCAGAAATTCTCTCACAGTGTCTGAAGAAATGACTGTTCAGCAGAACTACCCGATGCCATCGTTAAACACACAATGTTAGTGTTTTCATAGAGGTCAGAGCACAGCAGTGTAAATGGGACAGGACAACAGCAGAGAGCAATGACCCTAAGGATGAACATGATTTACAAGGTCAGGATGCTATTTTCCTTTTATACAGATAGACACATATGCACCCAAACAATAGCACCAAAGATATAAAAGAGTCATATGTGAGCATGTAAAATCAAATACACTTTTAAGGACTGAGTATAAAAACATACAAGCAGTCTATAGATCCATTTACCACACAAACTTTGGACTGAATTTTGCTTGACAACTTCAGTGCCTTTACCTGTAAGGCATTAGGCATAATGGGCATGTGCCCCTGGACATGTGCCAAGTCCAACACCTGCACACACGTGCACATACCCAGGTACATGCTTCTAAATCCTCACTGAATAAATATAGCAATACCTAGAGATCTCCATCCAGTTCTCTGATATCAATGACATCTTATACTAAAAGAGCAAATTCATAAATACAGTAAAGTATGCATACATGCACAGAACTGAGCTGTGCCAGAACAGCAGCATGACAAACAGTTCTCTCTGTCAGTACAGCAATAACCTGAGCTTTATTGTAGCAGAGACACTCATTATTGACTATCTGACATGTTTTTTTTTCCCCTTGTATGTCCTTCTGTAAAGAGAAAGAAGTGAAACCAGTACAAAAAGGGTTATCTCCTGTCATGTGATAAACCCCATGTTTTCCAGTCTGCATCATAAACTCAGTACTGGTAAGTGAAACTGGGCTAGGGCCTAGGCTCCAAGACCAACACCTCTCAGTATGTTCTCTGGAAGGATTTTGGCCAAAGCCAGCTGGACATCTGGGCACAAGTTAGAAAACAGTGTAGACCAGGGATTCTTTTAAGTACAGGATGTCTGTGAAGCAATTAAGTTTGGGTCTTAGAAGAATTCAGGCCTAGAATCTAAACTGTATTTTGCCACTTGCTGTTGGGAGACCCTGTATGTTTTATACAAAAAGAGGATTTAAATACAATTCTTAGCATATTTACCTGAATCAATCAGAAATATCTTGATCTGTTCAGTGATATTTAATAATCAGTTTTATCTACATGAGATTCTAAACACATTTTGGGTCAACCTTTGCAAGTATACACAGTTCTCTACTCTGTTATCAAGCAACCCCTCATCAGATGCTCAGCAAGGAAAGAACAGCCCATCACTAACTCTGTATGTGTTTACATACATAGATGTTAAAGGTATCTGCTGAAATTGCACTGTGAAATGGTAGCAAAGTAACTGAGAAAAACCTCTGCCCTTTTCAGAGTCCATCTTGGCTCAGTATTACCCAAGTTCACTACTGTTTCTAAACTGAGGTGACTGAGTTAGGAGTTAAATCACCCAAGACTCCCAACTAATGTCGGTCATGGACAGATCCTCAGAAAATATCAAGTGACCCAAACCCACTTTCTAGTAGAATCATCTGCTTCCCACTCATTACAGAGCACACAGGACTTCTAACTTCAGGAGCTTCATCACATAGAACAAAATGAGACCCCTCCTCCAGGAAGAAGCAGCAGGGCACACTTCTAAACAATATTATGAGGGAAACAAATGCTACCATTAAGCAGTATCTGAGCAAGTGTTTAAAGAGGCCCATCCACAGCAGTGTATGATCTCCAGCACTGTAAATACACTGGTGCTCCTTAGCATGGCAATGTAAAAAGACCAGAATCTATTATTTACTTTTGTAAAACCTGAAAATATGCAGTAATTATGATATTAGGTCAATGTTTGAAGATTTGATCTTCAAATTTCAGATAGGCAGTATAAGACAAGAAGCTAGAGGAATTTCATACTGACTGTCACTACCTCTTTTGTAGCTAGACTGCAGTTTCCATGGACATGGTGCTTCAGTGCATGCCAAATCACCTTTCTGAGATCCAATTCAGGTGTCTGCTTTATGATGTTTAAGTTAATTTTCCTAAGCAGAAGTTCAGAAAATACTTCCCACCAACAAAACCCCTGAAACAACACCCACCTTCACCCCACTCCTGAACTGGAAAGTGGTGGTAGAATAATGAGGTTAAGTTAAATTTGGTATTTTAATTATTCATCTCACAGAACAAACTCAGAAGCTTCTACCATTTTTAAATATGTCAAGTAAAAATAATCTAAAGCATGAAAGAGTAGCAAAAATCCTGGCAAGTAATACAGTGGTAAAGACACGTGGGAGGTGCAAGTTTGCAACATGATGTGGTGCAGAAAGCAAATGAGAGAGAAGCTCTGCAACTTCATGTTACACACAGTGAGGAAACATCACAAATCCAGAGGAAGCTCTGCCTCTGGGAGACAATGCAGATTGCATCCTGTGCTCTACATCCTAAATGGAAATATTTCAACCAATACACAAATACAGCTTAAAATTAACAAGGGGCTTGGATGATAAAATTTCTGGAGGAATTTTACACATAGAGAAAAAAACATGAATTGTGTGGCAAAATGGGAGCAAAAAGGTAATGGAGTGGAGAATAACTACACATTTTTTTAAGGGATATAAATGCAAAGGATGGTCAATGATATTCTGAGTGGAACAAGTAACACAAGTAAATGTGATGGAAAGAAATGAAAAATCTATAATGCTAAAGCAGATATCAGGAGTCTGTATTGACACAATTTTTTATGCTGCACCAAGGTTTAGTGTCCCAGCTGCAGAACCTGTTACCAGCAGAAATGGTGCAAGAAAGAGAAATTCCACCTTACAGGGACATACAGGCAGCCTTGCCTTCCCAAATCAAACTTTGTGTCTGAGAGTTGTAAAAACTAGTTAACATAAATCCTGATGATTTTACTTATGTATTCAACTTTACTTATGCAAGTACATTGTCCTGGGACTGCAAATTACAGATGTTGACTAAGTGAATGATGAAAAGCAAATGCATTGACTTAAAACGTGAGGATTTCCCCCCCTCTATTCCTTCTTTCCTGTAAATATTTAACACATTCAAAAATTAAAAATGTATTTATGTTTCAGTTATACAGCAAGCTGGCAGAATATCTGAAGAGTGGTTATGTTCAGGAAAGAAATATACCCTTTGGAAGGAGAAAACCAATCACACATTATTCCCAAAGCTTCACCCTTCCTCCAAAAAAAGAAAAAAAAATCATAAAAAAAAGTGAAGTTGAGAACACCATGGAAAAAATACTTATAATTCAAAATATTCTGTTAATAAGATGAACTTTTCAACACTCTAGCACAAGACTGATCATTAAACCTAGTACATAGCCATTCTGCATTTCCTCCCCATCAAACTGTAAGAAATCCTCCAGCACCCAATGACATATGTTATGATGCTTTGGAAAAAGATCCAAACTCCCAAAAGAGATGATACAGCACAGGATGAGAAGATGGCAGACTCACAACACTGTCACTCTCATGGGCCTCTTTTTCTGACATGGAACACATTAAATTAAAATATTTTTAAATGCCCAGGAAAGGATTTTTTTTTCAGCAAACAGAAAATGCTACTGAAACAAAACACAGAGACCAGCGTTGATGGAGAATTCCCTTTTGATTTCAAATATTTGATGAATTTTACTGTGAGCGTGTAAACAAGGTTTACAGTGTTACAGGGAACACTGCATATACTCTCTACCTGTGATCATATTTTACCACTTCCAAGGAAGGCAAATGGAGGCACAGAAGCTATACTTCACATCAAGACAAAAACATTGGTTGGACTATGGAAAAGTCCATAAACAGGAGCATAGGTATTATAGTAATAATTATATTTCATAAACATATATATATATATGACATTTACAATATTTACATGGTGCAAAAACTACAGCCACCATTACAGATGTACTCTCTTAGCTTTCTTTACATCATTTCCATTAACTATTCACATCCTAAGCTCAGGTTGGCTGTGTGACAAGGGCTGTTTCTGTCCAAGTGCTGTTTTCCATTTACCTTTGATGTCAAGGATGTCTCTGCCTCTTGGTGTCTGATGCACTCTCCTTTTTCATAGTTAACTTTATTTCTTTAAATTTGAAATTACTTATAACATACTCTAACAGATTGGGATATTCAATTCAGTTTGAGAAGGAGACCACTCTTGTTTCTCTGTCATCATAGATACAGCCCATGCAGACCCTTTTCACCTCTAAAAAACTTCATAACTATTACTGACCTTAAGGGAGCTGGTCAGCTTAGACAGGTCTCCATCATTCTGATTTATAAAAGAGAGAACTTCAGAGACTACAACAGGCTGGCTTCAGGACAATACAAATTCAAATAACCACATATCCCATGGTTTTAGCTATTCCTACCTGGACCTATGCAGCTGTATCAATTCTTCAGGAAACAGTGTACACAGATATATACTTCCTGGAAGGTTTCTATAAGAAACAACACACATAGAAATCTTCCTGAAAGCCTCAGAAATGTGGTGTTTCCAAACATTTCAACAGCACCAACTTCCTTCAAGATATGAAAGATACAGGTAATGAAAGATACAGGGCACACTGAGACCCATCTTGTGAAGCTGGGCATAATTACCACAACTTCACAATGTTCTACAATGGTACCAACTGTTCCAAAATATAAGGTCATACTTGGATTTCTTTTTTTAAGGGAATCAATTTGTATGGGCAATGCTGACCTCAATGATTTCAGACAAAGTCACTATTTGTATATGGCACAAATGTAAGCCAAGCAACAGTTGAGTAAATCTAAGGGAAACCTCCTTTTTTGTGTAAGCTGGTTCATATTTCCTAACCATAAGCATTTTTTTGTATCTTCCTTTTGAAGTGGTCAAATGTAATACAATGGATCACAACAAACTTATTTTTGTAAGTTATTTAACTTGTTTCTTACATTCAATACATCCAATATTATCATATAAATGAAACTTCTTTCAACATCAGAATTTGACCAACTATTTTCAAATATATATAATCCACCCATTTTTTCGAATGGATTAAAACTTTCCCTTATTTTTTTACTATTTTCTTTCAGTTTTTACCTGATGATATATATATATATATATAGCAGGCAAAATTTGCATCTGTTTAAAATACTCTACAGTGATCACATGTTTTTTCCATGTCCTGGCACTTTCTTTATTTAACATACATTATCCAATTTTATGTGAAATACACCTATAAGACCCCAAGCCTCCAGTGCTTCCTGGCAGTTCCACTTGGATGGAAACAAAATTCAAGGACCAGCATTTTTGTTAATGTATGTGTATTTCAAACAGTGTTCTCCAGTGTAATGACAAATACAGTGCTGGATACAATGATTACATCCTTAGGTATGTGGACCTGAGTGTCATTTGCACCAAGGTGAGGTGTGACTAAATTTATGTCCACTTTAAGGCCACTTTCCACTGACTTAGCATAAATTTGATTCTGTAGATTTATACATTGGAGTCCTGCATCCAAACTCATTGGACTTTCCATATGAAGTCCTGTTAAAACATGAATCACTGTCAGGCTTTTACATTATTAACTTTGTGCTGTATTATTAGGAGAATACCAGAAGTTGCTCTTCGAACTTTAATTACAAAAGAACTGAAATAGGTCAAAGATAACTGAGGATAAGCGAGAGGCATGGAAATCTCAGCAGTATCCAGCTTCAGCTGCTGAGAATAAGAAATCACCTTTGACAACAGTGATCACAAGCACAGTAATCAAAAAGGAAAAGCCCTAATGAGACTGTGCTCAATGTCCCTTTGAGTACTCCTGGTCCTCTGTGATTGCACCTACAGTACAGGTGGGTGTGTGATCCCCCTCCTGTTGAAACTAGTGGCAAAATCTTCATAAATTGAATATGTCTTAATTCTGCCCCATGAAAAAATTCTAATCAAAGGATTATTTCCCAGATACTAAATGTGACAGCCTACGCTCCATGCAGATATCACCAAAGACAAAATATTCCCTGCTCTAGAAACCAAGACTCTTATCTATTCTTGCATAGACAGATGAAGACAATGGCTGCCATCAAACACTAATCATGGTAGTTAGAAATTAACCTCTTGGATTGACAAGTGAATTTTTAAACTTTGACAGTTTCCTTTGAAATCAATAGATTTTCAATTACACCTTTCAGCAGGTGTCAGTATTTTCTGTGTACTTGACTCCCAATGCTGAAACCTGTTTAACAGCAATAGGAGAGGGACTTTCCATACCTCACCTTACAACTGGGTCACGGCACAGGAAAAAATTATCTGTTGTTTCACATTACTTGAAATATTTTCCAGTAAGAAGTACTCTTAGAATTTTTCCAGCTGAAGCCCAGAATTCTGCTAAATATACAAAAGTCTCAAAAGTGTTCCCACTGCAAACTATTTTTCAACAGGTCAGCTCTACATACTGAGCTATTTGCAAATTATTAAAAATATAAAAAATATTAAACACACAGACTGTTCATTACATTTACAAGTCTCACAGGGCTGAAATGCAAATTACTCTGTACTACAAATATTTGGGTAACTGAAAACTTGCCCAAAATGTTTGAATTAAGAAAAAAAAAAAAAAAAAAAAGCCTTTTTATGGATTAAGGTAATAACGAGGAAACTGTTCTCCCAAAAATCTCTGTCTTATTGTTGGACTGAAAATAGTTTAATAGAGAAAATATTCATTGACAGGGTAGTATTTTACATAGAGAATTAAGCCCCATCAAAGTGGGTAATGTCATTCCATCTACAAGGGAAGTGCCAAAAGAGACAGCCAAAATTCGTAACGGTGTGATAACACCAGCAGGGATGGATTTGTTGCTATTATGATAAAAGCATATAAACAGAAGAAGATTAGGAGGGGTGAGAGTGAAAAGTGAGGAAGAATAGTTTATTGGTTGGAAGAAGGGCAGGGAGAAGCTTATGTTGGAATGCAGTGTCACAGTTACACACCATAAAGCTTTCAGTTGCTCCCATTACATGAATGTCAGAATGCAGCTGCCACTTTCCAGCAGAAATTCTTTCCATTTTCATTTTGGAAGGGTGGGGTTTTTTTTCAGTGTAGCACTCCCATGAGATCACCACATTGCATCTGCAGGTACCCTTATGGCACAGGGACTGGCAAATGTGACCTGTGTACACATGCTCTGGGACTTTTGCCACTTACCATTCTGGGACATTAAGCACCAATATGCCCTGAAAGTGGAGAGGTGGCTCAACCTTAAGAAAGCATTAAAGATTAGACTTTGTGCTGTCTTAAACCAACTGCTTTCACAGCCATCAATGTAAAGCCATACCTACCAATAAATCTGACAATCCGTTCAGTTTAAGGAAATGGGGCTGAATAACATAAATGAGAAACCAGCTTTATAATTATAATCTCACTCTGCTGATAAAAAGGAAAGGCCATGATTTTCCATCAGTGACTTGAGATCCTCAGACTTCTATTTGTAAGTGCTCCACTCAAGACATTGGAAGGGCTTTATTTTATCACTCAGCCAGCCCTCAAAAAGACAACCAGTCAAACCAGACCCACAGCCCTTCTCAGCTCAAAGGGTTGGGAGTTAGACAAGCTAAGCTGGCATTGAATACTGCAAGGAGTTCAGGCCTCTATCATCTAACTAACTGAAGTTGCTTCATACGGAAGAACAGTAAGGTTCTGCCTTGTGGTATCAGTGAAAAACAGGACGAGTGAGTCAGGAAGTAGACACTGAGCAGAGATTCGTACTTTGGTCAAAGAATGAAAAGAAACCATTAATATCTGAGGTTTAAGAGAGAACCTATGTCCCAAATTCTTGTCAGAGTATCAGAAGAAGGTAAAAAGAGAGAAAAGGGACTTAGGAATTCTCTCAGTCAGCTTGTTTTTTCATCTTTGCTTTCATCTTACTAGAACTGTAAGCATTTTAAATAGTAAGGGAAGAATAGAGAATTCCTTCCTTTGCAATACTACAGACTACTGCTGGCCTTAATTATTATGACACATTGAATATATGCAGGAATCTGCTAAGAGAGAAAAATTATCATATCTAGTTTATCACACAAGTAAAACTGGTCATCAGATAAGTAAGGGTTTTAGTGCAACAGAGAACAAGATTTCGAAGAATATCGTTGAATTGCCAATGCCAGGTAAAAAGTCTGAACTGTGCCAGCTGCCATTAAAGGTCACAATTTTAATTCTATTTATTGAGAACTGGGGTTTGTACCTTCCATGCCAGTAAAATACACTTGCAGTAGTCATACTACTCTTTTAAAATAGAAGAACAGAAATTCAGTATTTTCAAGAACAATTAGGACTCAGTGAATTCTGCTCCTTATACAAAACTATGCTTTGTTTTGGAATTTGAAATGGAGCGGAATGTTCTTAAAATTTTCCAGTGACTAGAAATGTTGTAACAAAGTTATTAAAAGCATATTTTCATTAACATCAATTGAACTTCCTCACAGGACTTCAAAGGTAGTAAGTTTATTAAATATATTGTCCTTCCTGGACTTCCACTTAAATGTATACTTAACACTCAATTCCACATGAAAGAGCAAACTCCAATGATTTTTTTCACAAAATGACACACTTAAGTAGACTCGCATCCAAACACCAGAAATCAATTATTTCAAACACACATTAAAACAAATAGAAAAGGAAGTGGACTTCTAGTATGTTTAATTTCGAAGATACCCTTACTCATAAGAGTACAGATGGGGATTCCTAAAAAGAAACCTAGGGCTTGATGCAGTCCCCTAAACAAGGGCTTACAGTCACTGAACACATCCTCAGGTATCTGAAAAGATCAAGGGTGGCATTGGCAAAAACTCTCCATAAATAATCAGCAATCAAAAAAATACTAAAACGATACAGAAAAAATTTCTCCAGCATTTGCCTTAACTTAATTCAACAGGGTATTTAGAAATGCCTTCCATGCAGTGCATATGCTATCTAAGCTCAGAGATAACAGTTTTGTATAAAGTTTGTATCTTTTTCCCATTCTTTTCACTCCTGCAGTGAACTCTTCAAAAGGGACAAACCATTCTTGGGCAGAAACCAATGCAGCAGAAGCCCCCTAGACTTCACCATTAATCATGTGGAATGAACAAATGAACAATATGGCAGAGTGGGAACTATTTGAAATTACAACCCTGTCCATCCTCAGAAACCTCTTTTTTAAAGTTCCAAGCCAAGTCCTTCCTCATTGCTTGAGCAACTGTACCACATATAACACGAGGCAAGAGCTGACACATTAGCTCAACCTCTTTGCTGAAGGTTCTAGACTGGCAGTGAAATTCCATTTTAATATAGAGCTTCTAGGAACAGGTATTGGTTATAGAGCTAAAGCCAAGCTCAAAGTGCAACTACGTTTGCAACGTCTGTGTTCAAAAACTCCACAATGTCTCTTCACCTGTTCCTTTCATGAACAACCCTTTAATGTCCTAGCTGGCTGTGTTCTCCTTCACCTACTATTAAAACAGCATGAGAACTGCTAGACTTCAGAATCTGATGTCTTCTGTAAAAGTACATTAACTGAAGTCTAAAAACATAAAAAAATTTCAAGCTATGTGCAACATATACCAAATTCCAATCTTTTGGTCCAATTCTCCAAAGAGACGACTCTCTGATTTTCAAGAGCTATGCACATACAGCTGCAGAATTTCAAAAGATCTCACCTCCCAGCATAAAATGTTCTTTGGGAAGTCTGGCTTGCAGAAGGGTGTTGAGTTGAGCTCCTCTTCAAACATATGCCATAAATCCTAATCATTTTTCAAACTCACTTCTTGCTTTTGATTCTCTTTTTTTTATACAATCATTTCGATTAGTTATTACAATATGAATTTAAATTTGGGGATTCAAAATAACAACATTTTATTAACAAATCTGTAAAAATTCACAGTACTTAATAAATCTTGTTATTCTGTCATTTACCATTTTAACCATCTTTTATTTTTAGTGCTTCATTTCCGCCTCATTCTCATGTTTTACTTTGGATTCCTGATGAATGATCACAGATTCCACTTTTCAGTTTATTTTTCTTTCTTTTCTGTTTGTACATTTGGCTACTTTAATGTCTTTTAACTTCCTAGAAAAAATAATTTTTATAGGTATATTAGAATTTTGACTATATACACTTGAAATTAGATGTTTCATTAGCAGTGAAATAAACATGATGTTATAAAAAACCCAATCTCTTGAAATCAAAATGATTGCTCTTAGTTTTTACTTCTTTAAATCATCACAGATCAAAATCTTGCTTTCCATATTGTTTCTATATTTAACTGATCAGTAAACCAGGATATTAAATGAGGTGAGAGAAGTTGAAGTTTCAGTGACCACTATGAACATAACACAATTTTTCACAGAAAATTTTGAAAATTAAGCTTTGTCTCAGGCCTTCTGATCACAGGCTTATGACCCAAACAAGGAAATCTTAGGGTAATGCTGTTATTAACTCTGAATCCTCACTCCTAAAAACGTGATCAGTGTTAAAAACAGAGGTTATTATTCATCTGTTTGGTAATTACAAGCTGACAAGATACAGTATTGCTGATTTTGTCAAGCCTGCCTTTGAATTGCAAAAATTTTCACTCCCCTTTTTACCGATCTCATCTCATCTACAAAACTTTTAGACTGCAAGTTTTCTTGACTCAGGAGAGTACTGAACTATATGTAATCCATTATTCCCCATAAAATCTAGGATTGAGCAGGTGATACCTACCTGCTTCACCCACTTCAAAAACCACACAAGATACCCTAGGGATAAGCACAGCAAACTGTTCAAAATTTAAACTTCCCTCAGGCATATCACATCTGAAGCTGCATCACCTTCAACAGGGTTTATCTCATTGCATTTTAGTTTTTTTAATTAATTTTTTTTGCATCCTTGAGACACTTCACATTCTTTTGTTCCCTGTATTAGAAGGTGGGGTGGTTTGCCTGTGAAGTAATTTCTGGCAGACCTGCACAGCACATGGCAAAGGACTGACAAAGGCAGTGTCCATTGAGGGTTATACGAAAGAGCCTGTCTGCCTGTTGACTGCTGCATTTTCTCACAGTTTAGATTTTTTTTAAGCTTTTTTTTTTGAAGGGGAAAGGTAGAAGAGAATATAACTGGATCCCTCAGGGTTAGGGTCTGTCATCAAGCCAGTGAAAAGAATGGCTGCTAGCAGTCTCTTGGGTGAGCTGACACTTTCAACCCCATTCCGCAGTTATCGGCTTTTTGCCGATGGTGTTTTCAAGGTTTGTTGAAATTTTAAATCCAAGCCTTTTATGAGTGTCTTGGTCAAAAGTTAGTGCTTCCCTTAAAAAGTTTTGTTTGCCATGAACACATCTCTACTTTACAGCCTCCCACCTGAACAGACAGGATATTTTATACTGCCTTAAGTTTTCATGCAAAGTTTTTTAATATTTTCTTTTTTAAGAAAAAAAGAGAATCTTCCTACAAATCTTTTTAGCAACTTCTTCTATGCTTCAAAAATACAGTATCTTATTTATTTTATTTGGTTAGATTTAATAAATCATCTGCACTACTTCTCTCTTTTTCCAGGTGAGCGAGCTGCAAAATGTTTGCATATGCCCCATGTTTCTATTGCTACTTTACTGCCTGTTCCATCAGAATTACTGACACTGCCTGAAGCATCATCCAGAGTTGCAAGGTGGATTTTGCAGACTCTGTAATGTGCAAGCTGTCAACTAAAGAAAATTTTATTCCAATTTCTGTCTCAGACCACCTGGGCTTCCTTGTATATGCTTCCAAAGACTTAATATACCAAGAACTGATAGAACTGCCAAATCTCTCTATTTCTCTCTCCCTCTCATAAAAATAATCCAACTCAGAGACCATCTTAAAACATCCATAAAGTTAAACTAACACACTCATCTCACTGAGGGGAGCTGAACTTAAACTCATTCACCTAGATTTCATCTGTGCAAAATTGTGTCAGAGCATGTTTTCTTGCTTCCTCAACAAGTAAAGGGGGATGAAGGTGGGTGTATACGAGTCCAATGCTGTTTGCTTGTTTTTTAAATACATATTTCATTTATATGGATGGATGCACTGAAGAAGAAAACTATACCAGACTCAGCTTTATATCATGTCTTAGAAATTCATAGGTGTCTTCACAGGACATTATCTGAAATGTGCACCAATTCCCTTGTGAAGTCTGCTAAGCATCAGTTTTTTCCCCTGCACAATAATTTTACAGATACTGTCACTGAATTTGTGTTACTGTAAGTCTTTTATCCATTTCATTTTTATGCTGAATTTTTTCACTTTTTCATTTAAGCTGGGAACTAACAAGAAATTAATATATTTATTACTCCCTCTATCTCTCTCAATAAATATTTCTATAATATTTCTCTATTTTATGCAGTCTCACTGTACTTTTCAAAATATCTGAGATAAGCTTACTTTTGAAGGGGAGCATTCAAAGTGGTTAAAAATATACTTTGCCAAGCATATGCTATAATGGACAGTGAGACCATCAGAAGTTAATTCACCTAGACAACAGCTGTATAAACTGATTTTGTTTAAAGTACCATGACATCTAACTTAGATAATCAACATTGGGATTAGATGCTATTATACCAAATGAAACTTTCTAATATGGAATAAAAATTTCTATTCCTTTTTATCTCATGGGTGGTTATGTTTTTATCTTTTCTCTCTTTCCAAAAGGCACCAGAATTTCTAGTCATAACCTGCTACATTGTCATCATTTCAGAAGATGTTTTCTGTAATGGTGACACCATGAGTATTGGATCACATATTTAGATTCTAATCTCTGTAAAATAGAAACTAAATGAGTGTCTCTGCTTTCATATATTCTTTCCCTCTTCCTTTACACCTGCTGAAAAGATTCCCTATTATCTCACAGGTCAGACATCCTTAACAGTTCCTGTACTGTTAAAATTCTCTCTTTTAATCTCACAATCTCACAGATCCTGTGGATTTCCAGAGTAAAGAAAATTGTTTTCTTGTAGAAAAACCCATATTTAAAAACACGGTAGTTTTCTCTTTCCTAAGAGAAAGCACATTATGAAAGTGCATAAGCACATCATGATAGTGCTTCCATACTCACAACCAAGTGTTCAACAACTGAAACTAAATAATCAGTATGTGCACAGAAATGATGTGTCAGGGTTTCCAAGTTGGGAATGTGTTTTATGCACAACTATTCCAAGTTCTGTGGTTTTATCCATCATTTACGAAATCAAAAAATTCCAGCACTACCCAATATTCCTTCCCACCACTGAGACATAGTAGCAATGCATGGGTTTGATTTACATAGGAAGTTTAATTTGCTTAAACTGATACTACTCAGAGGTTTTAAACTCTTCCTCTTCAATGAGTTTTACAGGAAGAGCAATACTTACATTGTACTCATTAACAAGAGTTAATTCACTACCTCAAAGGTGCTAGCATTTCAAAAGCATCACTGCAAATTAAAGACTAATGCTGTAAGAGATTGAATTTCACTAGCAAGGAAACTTGTCAATCTTTGATTAAATTAATGATCAAATGGAGTGTTTTAGGAAACACTCAATAGTGCTGCCAGTAAAGTAAAAGGAAATCCTCCAAGTAAGGATTTGCATTTTAGAAGAGAATGCCTGGAGGACGTAGCATATTTATGAGTCAGATGCATGTTCCAACAACTGAGAAAATAATTTTGTCACTGAGCCTTGTTTTTCAGATCTGTTGTCTGAATAAAGAGCAAAGAAGATTATGAGGTTAAGAGCAAGTATCAAGAAAGCTGTACATTATTGCAGTTTTCCATCTTGACAAAATGAGGCTGATTTTCTTCCTTCCCAGTGCCAAATTTTTTTAGCAGTCTGGCAAAATCTGGATGCTCTGGTTCTCACTAAGAAGTGAATGTTGTTAAGACTTGAAGCCCACCATGACAACTGGAAAGTGTTTGTGGTTACTCATGAGCCAGAAAAAAGAGCAGCCAGGAATTATTCTGCAGATGTGTCACTGAACAGGAGGGCATGGGATGGTCTGTGCTCACATGGATGAATCTCCTACTGCCTCTGAACAGGATGTCAGGATCCAAAATAACTATGGGGAATGGTCCTGGGCCTCAGCCAAGCCCAGAACCATGCATGGGAATGTTGCTGGGATTGCTGGCTCCTTTGGGCCAAAAGGTCACTTAAAGACAAGTTTAAAACATCACTGTCCCAGTGCTAAAATCTGTGCCTTAGCCCTACTTAGATACAAGTACAGATGTAATCTGTGTGCCCTTCATAACTAATCAGACTTGGTTAAAGGCATAAAGCTAAGACTAAGTTTGTGTTAATGGGTCTCCTGAAGGAACCCTCAACAGAAGCCTCACTGAGAGTCAATGGGAAAATAAGGATGGGCTCCAAAACTGAATTCATGCTGGAATAAACTGGCAATTCCTGTTTCATTTATCTTAATTTAAGAGGAAAGCATTATCTCAAACAAGTTTAAGGAAAAAAAATCAGTACCGCATTTAGTTGCAGAGCACAGGGACCCTAGATAGCAGCAGCATTTGGGTCTAAAGAAGGGCAATAAAGCTGATAAAGGGTCTAGATAACGAGTCTTAGGACAAGTGGCTGAGGGAGCTGGGGTTTCTTAGTCTGGAGAGGAGGAGATTCAGGGGAGACCTCTACAATTGAAAGAATGCTGCACCGACGTGGGGGTTAGTCTCTTTTGCTCTGTCTAAAGTGAAAACATAAGAGGAAATAGCCTTAAATTGCACCAAGGGAGATTCAGACTACATTATTAGAAATCTTTTTTTTCAATACCTGACCACTGAATGAGTGGTCAGGCACTGAAATAAGTTGCCCTGGATGTGGTGGAGGCACAGTCTATGGAAGTGTTGAGAAGACATACTGCATATGGCACCTGAGGTATGGGTTAGGGGTGAATATGGTGGTATTGGGTTGATGACTGGACTTGACCATCTTGAAGGTCTCTTTCAACTTTGATGATCCTGTGATTCTGTGAAAACTGACAGCCCAAGAGGAACCAAGAAGGACAGAGAAGGGGATGTACTTTCTGCTTTTCATTCATGCTAAGGGAGGGACAATCTAGTCTGCATGTGGTTAGATTACAGAAAAGCTTTAAATTGTGAAAGAAAAATTTCTTCAGTGAAGCGGGGTCAGGCACTGGAACAGGCTGCACAAGTGGCTGAATCACCATCCCTGGAAGTGCTCAAGGAACATGTGGATGTGGCACTGTGGGGACATGGTTTAGTGCTGAACACAGCAGTGCTGCATTAACAGCTGGACTCAATGACCTTGGAGATCTTTCCCAAGCTTAACGATTCTATGACTCTGCGATTCTAAAAATCAAACCTGCTAAAGAAACATTCCAAATATAAATGTTTACTGGGTTATTTGAATAAAAAATACAACGAATTAACCTTTAGCTCAGAATAATAAACTGTAAACAATGAAAGCCTCTTAAAGCAGAGAACTTTAAGACCAAACCCAAAATTTGTGTAATGAAAAATATCACCAAGAACTACACAAATATAAAATCAAATGATCCAGCTACTAAAATACACATATATGCACAAAATCTTGTGGGAATCAAATATTCCAGTAAAAATAAAGGGAGAGATGGAAACACAAGTTTCTTATTATCACACTTCATATGTTATAAAGCCTAAGAGTTAACTTATTTTTGGCAAAGGGACAAAGATTGCACAATACCCTGGCTTACACAAATATTTTCTATTGTTGAATGCATCTTAAATGTAGCTTGTCATATATTAACTTTACGCACACAGTGCACCATGAGGTCTAAGAGTGTCCCAAAGATCCCTACATTTCAAAATACTGACAAAAAGCTGCCAGCATCCTGTGATCCAGGTGTAAAAATGTTACTCAACAATTTATATTTAAATTGAAAGCAGATAACATCATTTGAGCAGTAAAGACAACAGATTTTGACCCCCAAAAAGTTGGCACTTTTGGACGAATTAATGCACATATTTTCTAGCATGCTCCTTTCTGAAAATATGTAAGATTTCTCTCAAAAAATGTTCTTGTTTATAATCATAAAATATAGAAATATATCTACATATAGAAATATGTAGAAATATATCAGGTTATCCTCATTTTTTCACATTTTTAGATCTTTTTTCCTTTAAAGGAAAAAAAAGTTAGATGTGAAGTGGAAATGGTTCTGAAGCAGTTGATATGCATATATTAACCAGACACATTACATTTACTAACCACATGCATATATTAACCCCAGACTTCTTGTCACTGCTAACGTGGCATTTCCTTCCACTGAACTTTTTATAAAGTAAGGGAAGAAATAATGATTTAGTAAGGGAGAATGTTTAAAAATAAAAATTCCCTATTCTCTATATATCAGCCACTAATAGAATGAGTTATTACTGAACACAGTTTGCTATTTACAGAGGGCAAGTATACGGTCCTGCTTCAACCTTCTTAGAGTTTCACTGTGACAGATAAAAATGTTCAGACACACAGAACATGCAGTAACAGCTCTCACTCTCATTGACTTACACAAACCAAGACTGAGATGCAGAAGCAGTGATGATTGTATTAAATTTTAAAATTAATGTCTTTCTTAGTAGTACTCCTCACAATTTATATTACTGCTCATTTCCATGTATTTTCTCATGTCTAACAAGCAATCTGTTCACCTCAAGATAAGAAATCACTATAAAAATCACAACCAGTCTTAATTTTTGGTGTAATACATAATGCATTTGCCAAATATCTAGTGATTTGGTTATAAACTATTAAAAAATGAGAACAAGGAAGTCATAAATATATTTCTCACCATTATTAATTATTTATATTCCAAGGGCATTAAAGATCCAAATTCAGACTCAAAATTACATCAATCTGCCTTATTCTATGTTACTAGGATCAAGCAATTCTTTTTGTGTATAACAGAATAGTTTCCACAGGAAATACCCTGTGGCATTACCCACAGGCTGAGCACATGCACAACTTTGCTAATAAAGCAACTCCCATTCAAGAATGTACCTGAAGTTCTGAAGCTCTTTTCATCATCTCTAGGGTGATGTAGCAACCGATAGAATGAGCAATCAGTACCAGCTTTATATCCTTCGATACATTCTTTCTGAGGAAGTTCAGCTTATGCTCTACTTGTCCGTTAAGTCCAAAAACATCCTCTAGCTCCTTAATATCTGTGTCTGAAACATAAAAGAAAAAAAGTCCTTTGGTTCAGCGACAGAAATTTCAGGCATGCGTTTTTTTCCCCCATTTCTTTGTAGGACACTGAAATAAAAACATGCATTAATTTTAAAAAACAAACAAATAAACCAAACACACAAAACCCCTCATCAGATTTAAAAATTTAATTTTCAGTTACCACCACTGGAAAATACTGACTGATAAATGACATGCACAGGATGTAAGGCCTTATGTGTAGCTTGTGAACCAGCACAGGATATGTAAACTCTTGTAGATTTCATAGCACATCATTCATTATTTTGATCTCCTTCATTCAGAACAAGATGAAACTCAGAGTACTGGATCAGCTTAAATCAATACAACTTCACATTGAGAAATCAGGACCTACAACAGCAATACTGCCCAGGAATGAGTTCCTCCTCACAGAAGACAAGCTACCATATATGTCATCTTGCACTAGCAACCTCCAGATATTCAAAATCTCCTGTCTTAAAGATGCACAAAAATGCCCCATGGAAAGAGGAAAAAAAAGAAATGCCTATGTATCAACACAGAACACTAGCACTTGCATAATATATCCCTGTTAAAGCAGGTTCTTGTCATTGTCAATTCAGCTGCAAAGAGGAAAATCAAGTTAGAGCTACATGATTCTAGATTACTGTACAATGTCATTCCTGTTTTTCCAGGGACCTTCTAAAGGAGCTTGGGCAATCCCTCATGATGAGGACTTGGCTCCTTGCTCCCTGGCCAGTCAACAAGACAAAACTCAACTGGTGTCCGTAAGAATATACAGCAATTCAGACATCTTTAACTTCTTTATTACAAGGGCGATGAGTATCTGAAGTTCCCCAGTCTAAGGGGGTTCACAGCTCTTTCATCTCCTAGAAAAGTGCTTTGCCCACTAAACTAATCTCAACTCACTCAACTCAACTCAACTCAACTCAACACTAAGTTAAGGATATACCACTCCAGTTTATGCTGGACTACTCTACTGACATGACTGTAAGAAGAAGTACTAAAAAGAAGAATAAAAGAAAGAATTGAGGAATGCATGCCCTTAGCTTATCTAGATGAGATGGAGTAGTACTAATACCACTTAATCTCTTAAATCTGTGTTATTATCTCAGGGTTCAGTTTCATACTACAGATTAAACCTCTGATCTTTTATGCTCTTTACAGGCTGAGTTGCAGTGCAGTTTTAGCCTGAAGTAAGCTAAAAAACCTCCTGGCGACACATTTTGGCCACACAATGGGGACCAGCTCATGGTCCTACAGATGGCTCCTAGGTTCCTGGCAAAAGCCACCCACCTCTAATAACCCAGGAGCAGCTAACAAAGTGCACACACAGCCCTAACTGGCCCAGAAAGGTGTTTAAATTCTCACTTGGTGTCTTTTGATGAGCTCTGCAACTGTTCCCTGTGTGAAAAATAATGTGGAAGAAAGTGTCCATCAGGCAAAGACACTGTAAAGATAAATATATTAAAAAGACTGAAATGCATTGAAAAACTACTGTAAGAGAAAGTCAGAATTGTAGTTCTGTTTCAGATTGTTCTGCACCTGCTTGAGGAAAGAGGTAACTACGAGTTAACTGCATATGACTGTGAACAGCATTTAGCAAATTGTGGCTGTCAGTGCTTTAATTTGTACACAGTAAATTTTGTGGCAACAGGACAGTAACCTCAAATACTAAAGATTACAAACACTGCTGTAGTGAAGTTATTGGGAGGTTGATAGTAACAGAACTAATTGGTAACCCAAGCAGGCTGGTACTAGATCACCTTTTTGATCATCTGTATAAAACAACCTTTAGAAGCAAAATAATTGCTCAAGATGGATATTTTCTGAGTTTAAATAATTACCATCAAAAGTCCCAACAAAGTTGTTTTTTGGTTAAATTAGTATTTCTGCTAAAAAACTACTGATGATCCTACCCCTGCACAATTTAGAGCAAAAACAAAAAAAGGTTTACCAAAACTCACCCAAGGGATGCAAAATTAGAAGAGAAGTGATATTTTGTTTATTAGGCTTTCTACATGTAATGGCAAACGAAGAGTTTGTTCTATTTTCCAAAACCTTAAATAAAAGCCTAAGGCAAAAACTTTTTGTTTTTAAATTTAGAATTTATTTTTAGCAAAAGCTGCCTTTCCTGTGTTAAATTGCACAGCAGCTCAGCCTCATGCAGGAATAGTTTGTCTACATCCCAAGTCTAATTACAGATGTATGTAACACAGAAACTATCAGCAAAGTAGAAACATGATGGCCCATTTGCTACAACAACAAGTTAAAAAGTAAGTTATATTGAGTAGATCTGTATTACAACATATAATATACATGTGTTGGTAACATATATAGTGTCAGGTTGACTGACTCAACTGTCCCTTGTAAACATTTGCTATGATTTCCATACTGTCTTAATCAGGCACTGCCATCTTGGTAGTTTATCAGCACACTTTTAATGTTTTACATTTCATTTCAATTCTTGCAAATAAGTGTTTTCAGCTTATTTTCCAGTTAGAGCAAGGGAAAAAATGGGTAAAGTAGGTGTATAAATCTTCTAGAGAACTTTTCATGGTTCACAGGACCCCAGAAACCAAGTAGAAAACAAGACAAATTTTAATTGCATTATTCAGTCTCATGAGGTTAATGGCTTTTCCGTACACGAATTCAGCATCTGCTAAAAGTGCTGCAGAAGTCTGCTGCCATGAAATTAATAAATAGCACAGCAGAGACAGTCTAGGCCCATCCCAACATTTTCCACTTAGATAACTATTTTAGACAAATACAGTTAATTAGTTAAGACATTACATACCTAATTTAATGTTTATTCACCTAATAAATAGCAGTGTAGACATTCTGGCCAACATACCCAAAGCTATTGACTTCAGAAGAAATGTGCCTGTTCAGAACCAGCTGTGTTGCCAGAACAAGAACCCTGAGGAAGGACATGGCTGGGATTGAGAATACAGTGAAAACAATGGCTTTTCCCCCTTTTCATTTGGCCAGACTTGAGAACACTCAACTGAAGCCTGTGCACCAGTGTTTCCTTAAGGGAGCCAAGGAGAGTTGAGCCTGCAGAAGTGATTTTTAATTGGAGGGGTCACTGTGATTGATGATAATCATGGACAGTTGTTCTGCTGTGGGCCAAACCAGCCTCAGCACAGCCCTGCTCACACACTCAGAGCAAGGATGCTCTGATTCCCTCGGCCTCTGGCCCGTACTGCACACACAGAGAACCTCTCTGAGGCCTCTCTGACAGCCAGGGCTGACCCCAGAGAATTGTTTCAGCTGTTTAGTACAACTTCTCCTTTTCTTCTGAAGCAGTGGTTTACTGCCAAGCCAAATCACCTTGGCACTATTCCTAGAGAAGGTACACTGGGGAATGAACATGCAGTGTAGGGTCTGGTACTCCGCATGCAAAATTCTCATCAGGGACAAACCCTACTCTGCTCAGGTGAAGCTCCAGTGTCACATAACCCTGTACTGAAACAGGCATCCTATTTGACATCTGGACAAACATACAATTGCCCACGCCTCGTGTCACTTCATGTTTCCCCAACACAAATGCTACACTTCTAACAGTCCAAAATGTGCAAGAGCTGGGCTGCATCACAGGTCTGAAAGATTTATTTATTTATTTTAGAGAATAAAATCGCCCAGGGATTATCCAAAATCAACACAAATTTCTTGGGTGGAGAAGCTTAAACGGGTTCTTTGTATAAGCAAACAGGCTTGCACAAACACACTGGCAGTCAGCACTTGAATGGCTCTACATCAAAGAAGGGACCAGAGTGACTTCACATCAGGTGTGGAATACATGCCATGGCTGAAGGAGAGCTCATTTAAGCAGTTTTCAGATAGTAGAAATTATACAACTTGCACCTTCTGCTACAAACACCCTATCTGGGCCAAGACATGATTTTAAGATTTTATTTAACTGGTATATTAAAACAAATACTGTATTTCCTTTCCTTTTTTTTTTTTTTTTTTTTTTGGGCAAAGCATTAATTTTCTGATGTGCTTTCACAAAAACAAATCGCCATCACTTTAATGAATCTTTTTTTCTAATCTCTGCTAAAACTACAGGCAGAAAACAATGACAGATTAAAAAAAAGTGTTTGCTCCAAGATTAGTCGACAAGTTAATCTTGCTAGGAAAGAGGACTTTGGTTTTCAGGGAAATAACAGAGAATTGTGTTTGTTTTTCTGCTGTGCATGCAAGGGAAATTCTTATGCAGAAAAAAAGCACAGCAGTTATAGGAGCAGACTTTAGGCTGCCAATTCATAAAAGTTAGCCTTTCATTAAAAAGCCTGCTGAATCATAGACTTCTTTTTACTGGAAGATTCAAAAAGATACCAGAGACTTTCTAACAGGACCTTCAAATTTCTGCACACCTTTATACTTCCCAAATTTCACAGTTTTACATGTCCAAACTCCAAACTGCCTTGGTCACAACAGGTGACTGAGTATTTCATCTCAGTACATATGAACACTTGTCCACTCGTTACGGAGCGACTTTGAAGTATGTCCCAAGAACAGCTCATAAACAAGGTCTCCAAATTACTCATGAGGAAAGGTGACCTGCAATTACATAAAATGAAGGGAAGAGAGGAAAAAACTACCGGTCTACCTGCATTGTATCTTCCTCTTCCATGGACCACTGACTCTAAGAAGTGGTAGCAGGATATGTAGGGACAAACTTCAATCAATCATTCCATAATCTCATGTGGTCAAGAATTTTCAGAACTGGACTTTTTGCAGGGTAAGGACAAGTAAGTCTCTGGAGACTGAACTGGTGGGTTAGCTCAGGGACATAAAAATTCCTCAGCAACTCCACCAAATACCCCAAGTAAAACCAACATATTGGGCCAAGTGTTTTACACTTTACACACCACCTCCTTTTTCCACCACAAACACATACACAGACACCGGTGGGAGGAGCAGTAGTTTTGACTGAATAACTTGTGTTTAGATGAAGCAATACCTGGAAAGTTTTTATCTTTTCCTTCAGGTAGTGACAGGCAGAAATTACAACTGAATTACTTAGATTAGCAGTTAAAATGGTGTGCATAATATGAAGTCTAATTCTGGAAATTAAATTAGTAATTTGATTTTTTTTCTCTCTCATAGCAAAAGACATTAATTCCTTGAAACTGAACCATGCCATTTGAAAGTTTTTTTAAATAGAACTGTAAGCTTAAAAATTGAGACTCAAGTTTTGTGGGTCTAGTATGGGCATCTCGTAAAGATACACTGCTCAAAGCCTGAATGTGTTATTCAGTCTTTCATTTGATTAGTGAACCATGGATAATTTGTATCAGAAAGCAATAAAATGCCAAAAAAATAGGATGGAAACCCTGAAAGAATTTTAACTAAATACTGAAGAACTCCTCCTGACACCAAGAACCAGGTCTTAAAGCATTGTGTTTTAGATTAACCCTTAGACCTTAGTCTGGCCCTAGCACCCTCAGGAACTGTTCAAGCCACTTTTAAGATAAACACACCACTCATTAGTGTTTATTGGAGCAATTACTTTTTGTAAAGGTATCCTCCACAAATAAATTACCATTTACTCAAGATACTGAAGTGATCATATGTATTATTTTCTTTACTAGAAAAATAACAAGGCCTTATTTTACAAATTGAACTACTGATTTCCTTTGCTTTTTACACACCTATTGCTGGACACTTGTCTAACACCTAATGTGTTTTTCAAAGGAAGCTGTATTATAATTGAATTAGTACGAGTGTAGTCTGACAGAATGAACTAATAAACACAACAAGTACTAAACCCAGATTTTTATTAAAAGCATACAAGAGCACCATGGACTTTTAAAATTATCTCTTAGAAACTTATTTCATTTTATATTCCCAGTCTTTCTTCCCTCTGTTCAGTAATTATTATCAAGTAATTATGAAATAACAGCACAAACTTTGAAACAGAATTTTGTTTTTTGTTTCCATGGCAAGGCAAACACCATTAAAAACTGTTTTTTATGCAGTTCTACCCTAATTAACGTCTCCATTCCAACCACTTTAATGAGCATAAAGCAACTGTTATATGGGTGTATTACATAATGTATATGGTAAGGTTTTCTGTATTTGAATGACTGCATTTTGCAGTTAGTAAGCTGAATAACTGCAGGAAGTGCAATCTGTAAGAATTCTCAGCATTGTATTACAAAGAGAGAAAACAATCAGTAAAACAAACTTACAAAAAAACCCCCACACTTTGCAGGGTAGAGGCAAGAGACCCATCACTGTATAGGAGCAGATCTGAATTTCCAACATTAAATGACCTCAAGAAGCAAAAAGCAAAGAAGTCTGAGCCCATGGGAAGGTGATTGTGTATGCTATGTTTCTTGTTTCTGGACACACTGAAGTCAAGTGCAAGGCAGTGTCAATGCCCTCCCACTTGTCCACAAAAACAAAACTGCACACTTCAACAAAATTTGCTTTTATACAGATTAACAACAGAATAAAACCAGAATAATGATGTTCTGCACATCACCAAGAACAGGTAGATGCAGCATAGATAGTAAGGAAAGGACAGCAGAAATTGTGTGAGTATTGAAGGGAACAAAAATAGATGAACATCACTTCACAAGCATTGATTCCATTGGTTACAGCAAATGAGGTGCTGCACCACAGTAGGCAAGTCCAACAGTCACACCTATTGAAAACAGCACTTCAAAACTTTGGGAAGTTTAAACAGACACAAACAGAGAAAGAAGGACTGAGAGCAAACAAAGGAGAGCCAGCCGGAGTTTGGAGCAGAGTAAGACAGCTGGCCAAGGAAGACAATCCATGTTATTTCACAGACAGGAAATAAAAAGAATTATTTTCAAAGTAAGAGAAAATGAGAAGGTGCACACCATGATGTTAAGAGAAGAAAAAGGGGAAAAAGCAGGGAGCTGAAAGGGCCAGTTATACACAACAGCCCAAGTTACAAGACAGAATCTACTTCACAGTGACTGGACAGATTGATGGGTGACATTTTCTGAAGTGCTTGGCACTTCTACTGAATTCAAGATGTAACTTTTAATTTGCTAAGCCAATCCCAATTTGTCTTGAAAAGCCATCCCAAAATTTTATTCAGTATTGTGATACCAACCAAGACTGATATTTTCAATTAAGTATGACTCTTCAGAGTAATACCAAAGTAACTGTAATGCACCTCCTGTTTCACCAGCTCCTATAATGGGCATTAGGATGGCATTCAGAAAACCTAATCCTTTTTCTTTGCCCTTGTGTATATTCATCTTGGATGACACTGTTTCAATAGAAGTGTAAAGAGATGTGTAGGTTTCTATGTTCATTTGTCCGTAGAAATGTTAAATTTAATACCCAGATCTAAATTAGGTAACAGCAGCATCCTTTTAAAGGAACAAATGATCCACTTAGGCAAGCACAACATTTTTCCATCTTTCATCTGTATCCCTCCAAACTGATGGGTTATAAGAAGCCTTCAAAATTATCTTATATGCTGTAAACTGGTGGCACAGCACTGACTGTAAAGAGCTACGTCAGTTTATGCCAGCAGAGAACACAACCCCCTGCTAGCACTACTGAGGGCTGTAGCACAGCATGTCTGCAAAATATTCTGCAAAAATATTCTGCAGTGCTACCTCACAGGATGCAGTCAACAATCCCAGTGCTACCTGCCCTGAAAAGCCTTGAAATCTCTGCCTGGGCTCCTCTTCACACAAGGAATGTGACCTGACAGCAAAGGGAACCAATCACAGCTCAGTGACTCCCAGCACCGATCTCCACTGGCAAAAGAGAAATGGACAAAACAGCAAGTGCAAAAGTCTGAATTTATGAAAATCAGTGGTAAAACTGAGCAGAGCAAAGAGAATTTCACCTTGTACTTTGTACAAATGTAGCAGGTTTCTTTATCAGTTGCTGATGCTTAAAATAACCATTTGCATATGCTGTGCAGTGCAAATTTTGTATCTTTGGGGAGGAAACACATTTTTGTGAAATGACTACTTTAAATTCTGATTTACATCTTCTCTTCTCCAGTGTTTTGTTACACTGTTTAAAAATTAATTCTCTGTTACCAAGATAGCAGTTTCCTTTTAACCTTCCTGAAGAAAATGCTGAAGGTTTCTTTCTTAGCCACCCACCTGAATTGCCCAGCACACAACTATGGCAACCTGCCCGAGGTACTACTGTGATGGCTTTAATCTACTTGGAGTTTTACCTGATAGGTGAAATAGAGACTGAAGTGCCACCAGTACAAAACTGAGTACTTAAAGGGGCTACAAGAAAGCTGGGGAGGGACTTTTACAACAACATGGAGTGATGAGACAAAGGGAAATGGCTTTACACTGGAAGAGGGCAAGTTTAGTGTAGGTATAATGAAGAAATTCTTTACTGTGAGGGTGGTGAGACACTGGAACAGATTGCCCCACTGTGGATGCCCCATCCCTCAAGGACAGGCTGGATTGGGCTTTGAGCGGCCTTGTCTCATGGAAGGTGTCTCTGCTCATGGCAGGGGAAAAATAAGGGATTTTTGGTCTTTATTTTGCACATGAGAGGTCCTACATGGAAAGTAAATCAGTTCACCACAAGCAGTATTAGAGTCATGGTTGTTAAAATTTTGGTTTCCTCACTCATTTACATTAGCAGTCATTGAAGCAACAGCTCAACATAAACATTCTGAAACTGTCTGAGGCTTTACAGTATAATTTATATAAAAATACATCAGCTGAGTTTTACCTGCACTCCAGACATAAACAGTTCCAAATATGATCAAGTAGTTTCACACTGAAGTTTATTCAGGAACACTGATATTGCCCTTGTTATGAATAACTGAAAAATCCCCCAAATCATGCAAACCATAGCACGGAAGTCAGTGGAGTCTCTGACAACAAACTCAGCGGTAATAGGCTCGAAGCCATAGTTCTGTTCTGAAAAAAGTGACACTACAATGGAAATGTCCAAGAATTTTAACAATCTGCTACAATGTTTAACCCAATGGGGAATTATTTGGCAACAAATAGTCACTTGACCACATCACTAATTCAATAACTGTAGTAAATTACATTATTAAATATATACATTAATCGACAAAACTTCAAATTCAGCCTTTAGGAAGGTAAAAATATGTCTATCTTAAAGAAAGACAGTAGTGATGTGGTATCAAAACTAGAAAAAAGAAAAATTTCATCCAGCAAACGGCAATGGGACTCCCTCATTCAACCTGAATCCACAGTACCACATAATTTTGTTTTTTATCGCTTCTCCAAGCACTCTGCCTCTACTCAGATCTCACAAATTTAAGATACACTACTGGTAACAGTAATTCATTACTGATTATTTAAGAATGAGGCCATCTGCAGTTACTTCTGCACACTCTGCCTTACAGTTTCCTGTATTTCCCTGAAATGCCTACACTGCTCCTCGAAAGAGAGGAAATTCCTAAAACTGAAACAAAACCAGAAAGGGTCTGTGTTCCAAACCTGATTATTTTCAGAATCTGGAATGATGTTGTGCATCACTGATGGTTTCTCACTCTTTCTCACTCATAGCTATAGATCATTATCAATTAAAAATAAAAATGTTATTAAACACTGGACTGATCCCATACGGATCTGCACCATCTGTTGCAAGTTTCGTGAGTATAAAAATGAAATCAAAGGTCCCTATTATAAATTTGAATTGTTAAATGAAACTATTGATCAGCTTTCCTTCCTGCAGCCAACCTATGTAGTGAATAAACTTCTTGATTCAACTATAAAAAACAAATCTAGACCTCTTACACCTTCAGGCATGACAACTACTCCCTGCTGCTGTGGGGTTACTTCATTGTCATTCTGTTAGGAGATGCAAGAATATCTTCAAATTCAGTTATGTTAAAAGATTCTTAAGTATTCTCCCCAGGGAAAATAACCTGATCATGTCAATACTGTGTTTATTAAATTACATTAGATTTTTACGTTCCCCTTAACAGTATGGTAAACATTTAAACAAGATACTCTGAAACATCACAGCAGTGCTCATCACAAGGAACTGTGACCTGCCTTCAAACAGACACCAGAAGATGTAATTGTTACCTTTTTATCAGGTTTACATTCTCGAAGGCTTTTTTCCCCCCCCACTAAAAGCCAACTGCATCTAAACAGAAATAGTATCAGCTGGAGAACACACCGACGTCATGAGATGAAATGCAGAAAGTAACCCATAAACAATTTCAAAACCTACATCCAAAGTTTCCTGGAATGCAGTAAAGACATTGTGCTCTCTAATGGATGAATTCTTGCCTTTTTTTTTTTTTTTTTAATCTTGTTTTCTGGATAAAGATCCAGAAGATTGTATCAGTTTCCAAACATCTTTAAAAACAGAATTATATTACTCTTATTTGTAGGTACAGATGAAAAATTCTGGTTTTTTTTAACCAAGAAGTTAGTTGAATAAAGTACTAGAATGGATTAAAAAAGCTCTCCACACAAACATTTTTTAGTAATATTCCAATAGATATTATGTCAACAGAATTAGTGGAGAATCTTCAAAGAAACAGAGAATGCAGGGAACCTATTTTTCATATAGCCATAAGAAATGTAAAGACAAAGTCCTATTCCTTGTAATGTCAGCAAAAATTAGTCACTACTCCATCAAACTCAATGGGATACAGTGATACATTAAGTGGTACCAAAACAAGTTTAATAGTGTTTAAGTGATCTTTACAAATAAATACATGGCTGCTAAGGCATGATAATATAAACACTTAAAATTGTGAACATTTTGAATGGCCAGAAAAGAAAACAACAGAGCAACTTAGAAATACTACATATATGGCAAAATTTTATTTTTCTTAGTTTTGATTTTGAATGGAACAAGACTTTTAAACACATGCTTAAAATTAAGCAGGACTGATAAAGTCAATGCCAAATGCCAAGATTTCACTCTAAGGATGTATTTGCATAATTATGGGCATGATTACAGGACCTCCATGAATAATTAAAAGAATGTGGTTTAAAGGAAAGAAGTAAATGGAGTAGTGCAGCATCCCTAGGGCTGCTTACTTTTCACACATCTAGATTTCAAGCATTCCAGTGGGTTTGTAACATGAAATGACCATTTGTTTCCTTAAAATAGACACTTAGCATTAAAGCTGTACAGTAAATTTCAGGTCCTACCAAGCTAAGACAAAAACCTCAACATTTAAATGGCTCATAATAACTTTTACACATGCACACACACTTCCTTCCTCAGTTGCCTTTTCCAAGACAAGGAAGGAATAAGGTTTCTGGGCAACAGCAGTTGCTGGATCACAAGAAGCAGCAGGACTGCACTTCAGTTCCTGTCCCATCCTGTGGAAACAACCAATCCCTCTGTGCCCACCCTGACCTGGGATCCCTCACTGCTGACAAACACCATGCAAGGAGCTCCATGTGATTCATCAGTGCCAAGGCCAGCTCTGTGAACAGGAACCTTCCCATCTCTATACATTAAAAAAAAAAATCACTTGGTATCAAATAGTTGTGAAACCAGCATAATGCTACCAGGATGGCATGCTCAAAACTTGCTTTTTTAAAAAAAATTATCTACAGTGTGGTATCACTGGACTGGGAGACATTATGTCATATAAATCTGCATTATAGTTAAGCAGAATTTTAATATCTTCTGGGCCATAAGCATGAGTTCACTGAGTCTGTAATATAGAAATATGACTGACTAAACCTCAAAACCTCAAAGGAACTTATATTCAAGATAATTCATCTTTCAATGACTCTCAGATATTTTAATTTATCTGCCTAGGAAGCAGAAAATGTTGTTGAAATAGAAGTTAATGTGAATTAAATGTGTATAACGTGAATTAAATGTGTGTATGCATAAGCTTAAAGTACGCATGTGAGATGCCAGCCCAGCTGCCTTCCTACTGTTTTTCTCCCTGTGTATATATAAATATGCAAGACAGAAATGCTTTTTTAAACACAGCTATCACTGTGTATCTCAGTGTGGCTATAGATCTGCTGTTAAAACCAATCATACAGAGCTGAGGCACATATGAAGATTTGCTGGTGGAAAAACTTCTGTGTACAACAGAGATTAATTCTGAGGAGTTTTTGTACTGACCAAGGAGACTGCCAGTATCTCTGATCCACCTGATTCAGCAATGTAGGTATTTTCCATCATCAGCAATTGCTAAAAACATCTATTCTACTTAAAATAAATGAGTCACAAGTCAGCAAAAACTACCAAATGCATACAGAGTCCCTGTGTCTATGTAACTTCTCTGTCCCTGGAAATGTTTAAGACCAGGCTGAACCGAGCTGTGAACAACCTGGTCAAGTGAAAGGTGTCTGTGTCCATGGCAGGGGGTTGGAACTAAATGATATTTAAGCTTCCTTCCAACCCAGGCCATTCTGTAATTCTGTGACACATAACAACAAGGACAAACTTCTATTTTTAGGAACCCAGTTCTTGAAACACCCAACTTCCTTGATCTCCTCCTCTCCTGTTTGCAGCAGTGCAGACCAGAATCCCACTCCTTGCCAGCACCACATGTTCATGGTGGCACAACATCTCCACGGGCACTGCAGCACATGCTTACAAAGAGGTGTTATTGGAAAAGTATTCTTGGTTACTATTCATTCCACTGAGCAAGTGGAGAGTGGTGGGAGTGCCAACTGCATCTGATCAGCCAGATCACAGCTTGGGAATCGCTGTCCTAAATAACTTGTAACCCTCCTATTAAAGAACACCACACTCTTTGTCTTGCTCAGGCCACTATTTTAGGCTCTTTCCTGCCAGCACAGGATATCACGATGGTAAAAAGTTATGGCTCATATCTGCTAATCATGCCCACACTTCTATCTGTCATTTGGTGGACAACTACTCAGCAATTAACAAGATTATTAACTTGCTGAAGCATAATTCATTTCTACACTAACAATTTCAGTTATTTTTGCTGGATTTATATCACTTGAGCTAGAGGCAGACTCTCACTCATAGCCAATTCTGCAGTTTCATTAGAAGCCAGAGGGCTGCAAAAGCAAACTCCATTCAGATGAATTATAACAACAGCCAAGAAGCAATATATCACATAAATTTAAGCTACACACCACTTCCAAAATTTCCTGTAACCATAGATTTTTTTTGTTATGCACAACTTCATTTCAATACAAAACTTTACACTGATGGTACATTAACATTTCGGGTTCACATAATCAATGTCTTCACAGATAATTTATTACTCCTTCACCACTTCTCTGCTTTTCCCATACTGTTTCTTAGGATGTAATTCAGTTTCAAAATAGTCCAAAGGCCCTACTCCCCCTGTGTAAAGACAAAGCAGTGCAAACACTCTTTTGATGGACTAGAAATCTATCATTATAAATCTTTTTTCACCAAGAACCATAAACTAAGGCTAGTTTAGCAGATTTTTAAGGATACACTGCTATCTTCTACAGTCCATAGAACATAAAAGATCAAAGTAGAAATTTATTTTATAAATTGGCTATTAAGAATGCCACTCAAAATTTCCTGTCATTCAGAAGGAAAACCACGCCTTGCTGATTTGACTGCGCATAACTCAATTCTCATCCGTATAGTTTATAAAATTCTAGAGATTTATCTTGAATATAATTTATCATTTGACCAAATATTGTATCATTAAATCATGCTAACTAGCCACTTACTAGGTATATGGTATCTTAATACATCAATTGTGTCTCTTTAGTTAATTAATATATGAATCACAGGATTCCATATTTCTGTAGCACTTGGCAAACATAGAGTATTAGAACAAATAAATTAATAATTCAATTCTGATTTCATTTTTCTTTACTCTCAGTATTACTTTGCCACCAAAGGCAGTTTATTGGCAGCCCTAAGGACAAACAAAAGCAAGCCTTCAATCTTCTTGAAGGACACTGAGGCACTGGAGTGTGTCCAGAGAAAGGCAATGAGCTGGGGAAGGATCAGGAGCACAAACCTGATGAGGAGCACTTTAGGCTGCTGGGGGTGCTCAGCTTGGAAAAAATAAGTTCAGGGAGGACCTTACTGCTCTCTACAGCTACCTGAAAAGAGGCTGTAGCCAGGCAGGGGTTGGTCTCTTCCAGGTAACAAGAGATACAACAAGGGAGAACGACCTGAAGTTATGCCAAGAAAGGTTCAGGTCGAACACTAAGAAAAATTTCTTCACTGAGAGTCGTTGAGCATTGGAACAGGCTGCCCAGGGAAGTGGTGGAGTCACCACCCTTGGAAGTGTTCAAAAAATAAGCAGATGTGGCACATGATATGGTTTAGTGGGTATGGCAGTAGTTGGTTGCCTTGGACTTGATCTTGATGGTCTTTTTCAAATGTAATGATTCCATGATTCTACACTTATTTCTCTCTGAGATGTTCTATTTCTTATTTCTCATCAAGCCATTGAAGATGCCCACAGAATTAAACAATTTTAAAACATAGCTATGTATGTACACCTGCTGTCTATGCATGTTTTATTCTAATTTTAAACAAAATAAGAGAGAATGAGAAAACTGCTCTCCCTTCTGCAATTTTGCCTACACCTAAGGATTGATGTTGGCCTGTTTTACATTCACAGCAGTGCTCAAGACAAATGTCTTTTTAAAAGCTGAGGAGGAGGGTAAGTACACTGAAACTGAGGTATAACTTTTGTATTATACTGACTCAGTAAAATTAAGTTTCGAATCGTTTTGCACAGTGGATTTATTGCTGAGAGCAGAATCACAGCAGTGAAATGTTCAATTAATGATGTGTGTCTGTGGAGCAGAGATTGCACGAGTTCTGAACTGAAGGATATCATACAGAAGTAGAAATGAAGGGTGTAGCTTTGTTCAGTTTCCAAATTTCTAAGTGATATCCTTCAAGTCAATTAGGAAGCAGTCTGTGATTGATAGCTGCTGTTGGAAAATTTGCTTTAGTCTTCATGAGGCTTTCAAAATCTACTTGAACTAAATGTAATCAGGTGTATTATTCCTATGTAGTTTGCTACAATTTAGACCCCTTTACAGGCAGCATTCCTCACAAGCCAAGTGCACAATTTAAATGCTTGCACACTCTGTATCAGTGCTCTCTAAACTGGGGTGTCTACACAGTATGATACAGGAAGAAAATATCAAAAATGCTGATATACTGCTACATCACTGCAGCTTGACCAAGTCCAGAGGACTTTCAACATTAATCAGCTTTTAGGACAGGATTCACTGCTGGTTCCCCTCCATTTAACAATGCTTGGAGCACCATTTCTTGCTGGAGATATGAATGTCAAAATACTCTTAACAGATTCACAAACAACCTCTCCCCTGCAAACATCCCATACCAGTCTCAGAAAGATGTACTTGCTTCCAGGAAATTCACTGATTTAGTACAGCTATTTTTAACTTCAGAGATAATTAAATCTCTCCTAATGTACTCAATCTCTGAATTGGACATTTAATTTAAAAAAGTACTTTTCTAATCTACTCTTCTCAACATAAACACATTCTAGACCTTCTTCACTGTAACGTGTCTCTTACAATTGGCAAGAGTTAACTCTCTTATTCTCTTAACAGCACATATTTGTCTGGCAAATCTAATTTACCTAAAATACTTCACTAATTTCTCATCTCATACAGCTGTGAAAATTGTTCTGTGGAAATACAATGGAGACACTTAAAACTCAAGTCAATCTGTTTTCAATAGGCACAAGTTTTGCCACTGAAACCAGAAGGGTACAAACAATTGTATGCACAAGTCACAGCATTGTACCTTCTATCATTTCCATCCCACTCGGAGGTTTACAGTGTCCAGCATGGCTCACAACCCAGACAGGATACTGCTGGTTCAGTCCACAATACAGGGCCTGTATAAAGGTCCTGTAATAACCTGCCAGTCCAGGGTTACCTGCCAAAAACCAAAACATAAGCACAGTCAATATCAACCTTCCAACAGCAAGCAATCTGCTTCTAAACAAACTAAACAGCATTACACAGTGATTTGTTAATTTATTTTCTGTAGTACGTTTCCAGGTTTTATTTCCCCAATGTCATGGGCTGTGCTACTCAACTTGTTTAATTCCACAGACCAATAGCACTCATGGGAAGCATTTTACAGAATTACTTTGAAACTGCAAAACTTAAAATTGAAGTCCAACACAAGTGAAAACATCTTCTTCCATCAGAGGTCAACTAGCTTGCTTATCTAGCTCATCAAGTTAAAGGAATGTGAATTTAAAACATCACAAAGTCTACAGCCTGTATCACCTGATACAGATGTCTGCTCTCCAAATATGTCAGTGTTACCTCTTCAAAATAGTATGTGGCATTCTTACTATATAAAAAGGCTGTCCTGATCCTAAATGAAAGGATGATTATATTTTAAACAAATTGGACCAAAAAAATCTTTTCCTGCTTGCAAATTCATTTTTTCTCTGTCCCTTTCTACAGCAGTGGAGAAGCTCTTTCCTTTTCAACACCTGTGCTCTAGAATCACAGGAGAAACTGTCCTCCCTCCTTGTGTCAGCTTTTCAGAAAAGGCTAATGTCTGAATGGACATGGCTTGCCCTGGGATTTCAGACCACCCTGCTCTGAAATTCACTGTTAAACATGGAAAGTATCAACAGTCATATTCCACTGCTTAAGTGGAAACTGAAATACTGCCCCAAAGGGAAAAGCACAACTATGAAAGAGATCTCTGGATTGTCAAACAAAAACTATACTCTGCTCCTTCTTTTTTTCCTTTCTATTTTGGATACCACTAGTGATATAAATTGGAAAGGAAATCCATATGAAAATGAAGCAGAACTTTCCTGATTTCCATATGATGCATAAAAATTCCACACAGACATAAGAACATGTAATTCCTATTTATGTATTTATTATTTATTGACTTTACAGAGTAGTTACACTGATTTTTTTATTATCATTTAGACACCAGTAAAGCTCACCATTGTGGTTGGGATGGCTCAGTTATGTGTCTTTCAACTCTCACATCAGTCAATTCTTAGTCTGGATACCATCAACAGCAAAAAGCAGCAGGAGCAGTATTGTGTGAAAAGGCTGTAATTTTTAAAGATACATTCCAAAATAACACCAGTGTATTACAAAACAAAAAAAGCCTTCATTCAAATTTTGTCAACTCTGTATCAGTGCGATTGTAATAACAGAGGCTGAGCTGTGTAAGTATTGATAGTGATGGAGAAGAATTAGACCTATAATCAAATTAGTACCTGTGAAAATGGTGCATGGAAATAAAAACAAGAGTTATTCCACCTCTCCTCTTTCTGCCGTGGATATTTTCATAATTTCTTCTTTTACTTCCTCCCTTTTGCTCTTCAGGTAGCACACAGTAAGTTCTGTGCTCTCCCAAGAGGATGTCTGAGCCCAGTGCCACCAAGGCACCGGAGCAGAGCCTTGTGTGCGGGAGGTGACGCCTCGGCTCACCCTGGGATGATGCATGAGCACAGGAGGGGAGCCTGTCCCTCCAGGTGATGTATCTCACACACTTCACCCCTCACTTACATGTAGTAAGCATCTCTGGGGGGTTTTAAATCTTAATAAAACTAGTGATCTTACAAAAACATTATTTTTGCTGGACTGCACAGATGTGGGGGAAAAAATCCCCAACACCAAAACATCCCTATCAGTTATTACGTATTTCTAAGCATCTCTTTGTAAGCTTGCCATTAAAAGAAACTTAAAAAAAAGAAACTGTTGTTTTGTAAAAAACTTCAGAACACAGGACCAAATTTGTGCAAGTTGATTTCCAGGAAAACAATTTAAAATTCACAAGGGTCACAAATCCATACAATTGCATCACAGTTTCATACATCAAAAATATATAACATAAAGGGCCCCAGAGACAATAAAACATAATCTTGACATCATCTGTCAAGTTCCTTGGATTGATGTTACACAGAGGAAATCTGTCTTTCAGCAAGGCTGAAGAAAAAAGTAGCAGCAATCCAAAATCAATTGTAGCTTTTGTAGTACAAATGATCATAATGTCTTGCATTATATTTAATCCTGGAATGTAATACCATTAGGAGTTTTGAGATAAAGGAATCACAAAATTAATCTCAATCACAGCATTTTTTCTTTACACTTTTCACTCCTTGAATAATGCAGAACAAGTGGGAGAGAAGTGACAGCAGCTTAGACATTTGGGTTCTCTTTCCCATCATCAGCCAGGTGAACCTAACATGCAAAATGTGCTCAGGATTTGGCCACCAGCTGAAGAACAGTCAGGTAAGAACTGCTTAAGAACAGTGAGGCTTTGCATTAAATATTATACAAAGCCTAAGAAACTCTAATACTTCTTTCAGGGAAAGGAGACTTTTATCCTGTGATAGATGTGGTGGGTATTTTAGGCAGGCAGAAGAGAAAACCCACAAATGCAAAAGAAACCTCATTTCCCCAGTCCTCATAAGCATCTGCTCATGGTAAGAGATATTCTGAGAGGTCTGAGCTGTTAGAACTGCTACTGGCATTTCAAAATGCCATGAAGGGATATGAATGAGAACTGCTGGCACACAGGGGAATGAAAATCAACAAGAATTTTAACAGCAAAAAAATTCTAAAGAGAAATAATCACGTGTAAAGCAGCTATAAATTTATCCTTTATTGAACTTGCAATTCCAATGGAGTTATTCCAGATCTGTACTGACCTAAGTAAATGTAGATTAATAGTCCCTGCTCTTGAAAGCTGGCATCTACAATATTTATGAGTGAAGAATGTTTATCTCACATGTCTTCAAAGTAATTTTTTATGTTTTTAATTGAGCTGCTGTCAAAATACTTTATGGGGAGGAAACAACCCACAAAAAACCTAGACTGATTAAGATTTTTTTTCATACAACAGAGTAATACTAACATCTAATAGAAATAACCAGGACTTAGTAAGTACAGCAGTCTGTGATCAATAATGTTTTAGGCTGATCTTTGCAACTGAAATGTGTTCAATTATTTTGTTTTATAGATACAAAACTACCAGGTTAATCACAAGGGCACCCAGGCAACACAGGGCTCAATTGTGCTTTTCAAGGATTTCCCAGTACAGTAAACCAGAACTGCCTATGCTCTACCACTCAGCAACTAAGTGTCAAAAAATGGAAACCATAAGTAAATGCAGTGTTAACCTCCATGATTTGAAGGTTACTCCTGTTATTTGAATACCACATCAATCCTTAGACACCTCAGGGCAGCTGAATCATTCATGCATGCCAACAAATCTCAAACTGCAGTCATTTGAACCATGAAGCACATCTTAAGCACTTCCTCTCAACTGTGCTTAATTTTCAACATCATTTATGTCGTTTCAGAAGTTTTTAAACAATAGCTGTAAACGGTGACCATAATAGAAAAAGACACAAGACTGTAATACACTGAGGATTTGTTTAATTTGCAAAAGATTGCTAAGCATTTCATGGAAAGAGTGTGTCAAATGCACAATTTATACCGTGAATGAGAACAGCAGGACCACAAGGTTCAATAACCAAAGGACTCCTGCCACACTCCCTGTTTTTCTCTGTAATACATGACATTTCACCCAGCTATTCTACATTAAGCTCAAAGTCTTTCCATTTTTAATTTGAAGACGGGAATCCACTGCTTCCTTTCCCAATCTGTTCCATCCACAGCTAACACAAAACAGTACAGAACAACCTAGAGTGCAGAGGTGGAACTTGGGGCTATTTCAGGAGGTAAATATTCTCCACTTCTATATACTGCAGATAGAGGCATCCAAGAACCAGAACTACCACTCTTTAGTCATTCATATAAGTAGAAATATGAACGTCACTTATAAAGATGCATTTGCCTACCTTCCACTTTCGAACATCCTCCTGTTAATGCTTTTTCCATCAAATCAAGATTTTAAATGCCATCTGCTTCCTCAGCAAGACACTTAGGCAGTGACCAGAGAACAACTTGTACAAATAGAATATTTACCCCAGGATATCCCTGCTGAAGAATAACCTTTATCCTGATTTCACATGATTTCCTATACAATGCATTATAAAGTCAAACTTGGCCTGACTTAGAATGAAATACTAATATTTGAGATGCTGCACTTCCACAAGAGAAATTATTCAGATTTGATAAATTTAAACAGTGTACCATCAGTGCAACTCAATGAGTTTAATTATGAATGGAAAACAACAAGCACATAATGCTCACTGAAAAAGTCACACACCATTGCCATTCCTCACAAACAATGACAGCTTTTATAAGTTGTCAAGCATTTTGAATTCCTCAGCAACAGAACACATTCATGTCAAATGGAAACCATAATTAAGAGAACACTAGCACTAGATAACCCCATGCGAAAAATGTTCCAAGTCAGAAACGAAGATACTCAACAAACCATGAGAGAAGTCTTCCGTCCAGAAAAATGTAAGTCAAAAATATATACAGCTTGCTCAAAAGAAATTGAGACTAAAACATTAAACTAGGTAATTTTTAGCAGTTCTGGAGGGGATAGCTGAATTGGGAAAGATTTATTTGAGCAGTATACAGTAAACGCCAGGAGTGGTGGGAAGTGAATAAAAAATTGACATGTAACTAAGTCATCCCAAACAATGACAAGGTTTCCTGCACCTTGCTTTGAAACAAGCGTTTGGGTTCCGTGCACTGTCCTGTGGGACATTCCCCAGTGTTTCCAGCTGTGTCTCCAGGAGAGACCATCCGTGGGAGCAGGAGCTGGCACTGAGCTGTGGTGCTTCATGCACTACTCCAGCAGTTGCTTTTTGCTTGCTCTGGGACCTCAGCAGGACTATAAAGAATAAGGGCATGAATACAAGAAGGGAAATACACAGCCAGCAGTGGGTTTGCAGAAACTTTGAGGAACTGGAAAATATGCCAGCAATTGCCATAAGGATAATTTTAGAAATAATCCACAGTTTCAGAATTAAATATATGCCATATTTACATTATAGTCTCCTTCAAGAAAAAAAACAAATGCAGCTACTAAAAAGAAAAAAAAATAATAAAAAAGAGCAGCCATAAATCAAGTTTGAAATCCAGGGGTGCACAGCAGGACACATAAAAATCATTTTTGTGGCAATGATTCTCACTGGCTCTTCACAGAGCTGCCAAAGCTCCAGCTCCAAGAGCCTCAGTGGCAAGTTCCTTGCTCAAGGAAACTTAATCTGCCTCTGGCGTCTGACCAGCCACCATGGAAGAAGATGCAGCTCCCCTATGTTAATGAATGGAAAGCAGCCCACGCAGATGTCAGAAGAATTTAAATGGTGCATGCAAAAAACACAATGATGTTCTCACGCTTGGGAGAAAACTGCAGAATCTGACACCGTGGCTGGTGCTCAGGCCTTAAAAGGCAACACACAGGTCTTTGCAACATGCAAGGTCAAGGGATTTCATATAAAAGATGTCAAATAACATTTGGGTGACCATCATAAACTCACATCAACGAAATTTTCACCTGTTTGCACATCTCAGAGACTGACACTCTTCATCCTGTATCCCTTTATAGTCCCAACTCTAGAGGAGCAGCATCAGCCAAGGAGCAAAACATTACAAGGACGTTATACAGAAACACATGTGAAAACTCTGTTTGATCCTCTTTAACTCTGAAATCATCAATTTGGCTGGAAAGCACCTTAAGATATTTGCCTGGGTTGTGAAAATACAGAATCTCAGAAGGATTCAGCCAGGTGTCTGTAGCACAGCTTATTAGAGAGGTTTTTCACAAACACTTCACATTTTTTCTCTATAGATACATACACACATACACTGTTATTAGTTTGACACAGCTATAAAATTTACCTATAGGATTTTATAATACATATTCGTAGTATATTTTTTGCAAAGCCAATAAGCTTGTCTATTGTTCTCTAATGCTGTTTCACCTTTAGGATAAATGCAGGTTTATTCACCTCTAAAGAAATCCCACAGACAGTCTGATAAACCTGGACTAACCTAACACAGCTGTCTTTGCCCAAGTGACAAGAGTGCCTGAAGCTTGTGAATTAAAATTACTGGTTAAAAATTGTGACAGTATATGCCAGTTTTCCCACTGGAATAACATCATCTATCCAGGGAGATAAGATATGAAGTCCAAAATGCTGCTTTCATCCACTGCAAACATACTGGACTTTGTAATTAAGCAATATTGCAAGGGTTATAAAGTCCACAGATGTGTTTCAGTAATTACTTCTGCCATCTCAACCAAAAGAGGTACATAAATACAAAATAAGCCATGATCTTAATTTTTTTTATGTATCTGTAAACGAATGTTTCTTGGAGTGAGACATAAAACTGAACTAATTGAGTTCCCAGTGGAATAGCAAATTTTTCACACTTTTCAACAGTAGAACCTAGGATTTCCTAGTGCTTACAATTAAATAATTGTTGAGTCATTTTCCCTGAAGTAAATGAAAAATTAAAACATTTAGTTAGATCTCCTAGTACACACCTACACATGCGCAGTCTCTTAAGGAAGACAGATGTAACTACTTTTAACACCTCAGAGGTGGTTGGTCTGATCCAATCCATGCTACAACCAATGCTGGCAGAAAGGCTACTGAGAGCTCTGTGCTGGGTCTAGAATTCCCAGTGGGAATTTTTCAGCCAGCTTCGTGGTCTGAAGCAGCACTGGACCAGAAGAAAACAAACCTCCTTCTGAAATTAAGAGGGAGAACAAAGGAAGTGCATGAAGAGGAACATGAGACTTCATGTCAAATGGGTTCACAAGAAAGCCTACGAAACATCTGAGTAACACAACCCTGATGAGAAAACAGCAGCAGGAAAAAGACAAAGACAGGAAAATAATTCAAGTCCAAGATAACCACAAATTATTTGTTTTGTGCAGATACACAGCTCCGAAAATTTGATCACTTTTGAATAATATACAAGGAGAAAGCAAACAACACACTCAAAAGGCACCAGAAAGAATATTTTCAAATCTCCATCAGTTTTTCCTATGCTGTATCACTGGTAAGAACTAAAAAAGAAGAAAAAGCACAGGTTTGGGTGCTTTCTGTTTATTAGGTTTGGTATTGCTTCTTTTGTTTTATCAAGGTAGTAACAGACAGGAAATAAATAGTAACAGAGAACACCAAGACAGTTAATTTCAGATAAAAAGGCTGAAAATGTTGCTGTATTTTTTTTTTGTACTGAAACTTCAAGAATGTCATATTTGAACCCAACAGTCTAAGCTGATTTTGTAAATGAATTTTGCATTTGCATCTGCCTTGAGCCTTCAGAAATGCAAGATAAAAGAACAGACTGTTCTGAACATGGATAAACCAAGATTAACCAATTCACATCCTTAGGGAAAGACTCTTTGCATTGGCACCACTGTGTTCCTGACTGAGGAAAAAGGCCTTGTAGCTGGGGTATCAATACTGGTGCTAAGTCGATGCTCCATGAAGACTTCAACCGAAACACTTTTTTCAGAAAAACACAAAACACAAGTCACTGCACAAGCACATTTATTCACCCATTCATGATCTATTGTGAAGAGTTTTGCCTCTTAAGAGAAGACTGTGATAATGGATATAAAATATGTAAAACTTGAAGATGGAAGACAGTATTTATGTACCAGTACATATTTACATATTCATATGAGAGTTTTTTAATCTAACAAGGATAATTAAGTTTTGTTTTCAAAACTGAAAATCGGGACAATGATCAAATTCTTCCAACATGTTCGTAACAGAAAAACAAGAGCAAGAGTTATGACTGAGTTTCTGTACTGTTTTCCATAATCCAGATATTGAACATAATGGGTCATATTTATTTCTATTATATATTCAGTGATCCATAAGAGTTACTATCAGACAGAAATAAGGCCATATATTAACTAGAATCTGAAAGAGGATTTTTATTTTTCATTTTTTTTCAGATACAACTAAGTCAAAATGCTAAATAACAAGGTAAACTCATAGCAGCTCAGGCATTTCTGGTATCAGCTCCCAGAAAGGAAGTACCTTATACACTGCTGCTGTACCTTTAAACATTTTAAATGCTTTATTTGTACACCATGCACATGGAAACATTGCATTTCCATCAGAGGTAGGTCCTTCACTAAGCAGTTTTGTCTTCTCTCCTGCCTCAGACATCCCATGAAGAGAAACAGATCCTTCTTAAAAATTTCAAATCAAGCAAAATACCCTAGAACACAACTTTTCCATAACTCTGGCCAAAGCAAGCCACTGCATGCTACAGGACAGGGATCACTTCCTCCCCTGAAGCTGCTCACACAGCCAGGCAGGAGGGATCCATGCTGAAAACGCCTCATTAGTAGGGAGAGGACACCAAAACAAGACTATGGCTTGAGAAATCTCAGTAAGTCTCTTCAGTAAGTCACATCTGCCACCCAGATTTAGTGGAGGGAAATACTGTCAAGCACAGTTGGACACTCAACCATCCTGTCATTACTCTGCCTTCTCAAACTCAACAAGCTCAGCTGTGCCAAATCCCCATCAGTGGTACTTCTGGAGCATTGGGAAGTTCAACAAAAATTGCATATTTCAAGCCTAGATCTGTCATACAGGCTCCTCTCTGCATGAGGAAGTTTTTATTTTTAATGAAATACTATGTTTTTTTCTGTTCTAAAGACAATGGAAGCTCGTGGGCTGACCCAGTAAACAAAGCTCGACTGTCAGCATATTTTAAAATATTAGTCACAAACAAGTAAGCCATAAGCAGCAAAAATAATGGAGAACAGTGTAAAAACCTGGGGAAAAGTCACCAACATATTCAAAATTTTATGTGGATTGAAAACAAAAATCAAATAGGTACAGACAAATTAGTAGCATCTAACACAAATAATGTTCTCAGGAAGTCAACTGTCTATCTCAGTAAGTAAAGGGGAGGGTAATTTGATATTCATTTACATTTTATAAATAAGAAACAGACTAAATAACCAGTGGTTAAAAATACTTTAATTTTTATGCACAAAGAACTCCAGCTTACAGTACCTTACATGCATGACCACCTGAGGAAACAAGGCTGATTTGTAATTAAGTCATGAACATCTGTGTCAGAGATAAAGAAACGGCTGGAAATGTTGGGAGGATTGGCTGTGGAAACATCAGGAAGATATGGGTGTTTGTTTCTTGGTGTATGCTTTTGGTCCTGTTCAAAGTGCAAATACACAAAATATGGTGACACCCATCCCATACAAGCATAATAAAAACTGCTTTGCAGTGTTTATGTCTCACTGAAATAGGAAACTGTGCTCTTACTTCCTTACCTGCTGATAAGAAGACCAGTCACAGGGAAGGGGAAAAACATTTTATCTTACTCTGTGTGCTTCTACCTGGATTGTTATGCTGCACAAACTTTTAACTCTACAGCACAGTCTGTTCGCAGTGATGACTTTTGCATCCCACATACTGGAGAGTAGGAAGGCCGATTTTTTTTACTCAGAAAAAACTTCATCACAATGTAAAATACAAATTTTCCACGTCAGAATCTGAGAACTCAAAGTCAAACGCAAAGAGTTGGCAGCTTCAGCTGGAGCTGCAGTGGAAACAAAAGCAGACGCCTCAAGGGAGAGGCATTCTCAGAGAATCACTACCACCTGGAGAGAGTGGTGGGGCACCAGCTCCTGCCAAAGAAGTCTCCAGACAGAGCATGAAAACTCATGGACGTGCTGAGTGCTGTGGACTGACACCATCATTTATCAACAGAAAGTTCTGTGGCAAATCCAGCTGAAGGAACTCCCACCATCCTCCTTGACTGTCATTCCCACCCTCCTGCCACGGCTCACCAGCCCCTGAATTGCACTGGCACAACTCTGTTGGGACCCTGCTGTGAACCCAAACAGGGAACTGTTCCAGCTCTAAAAACACCCTCAGAAATAAATGTATGTATTTATTTAATTCACAGCACGATCTCTCAAAGTATTGTTCTGGCAGAACTGAGGGGTGGACTGGTACAGCATGGTGGGAAAAGGAATCCCTTATGCCAGTATTGTTGACAAACATTTTGAATTGCGAAATGATGGCCTTAGGAAGTTTTTTAAGTGCTCCAAGCAATAATCTCTTGGATTTCCATTGTCTGCTGAGTCTAAACGAATACTCTGCAAACAGTTTCTAACTTCCACACTGCTTTACACTCAGGAACATCTGCTTTATACCTAACTTCATGGTTCTAACAGCTGCGGGAAGGCAAGAGCTCTATCAATGGCCCAGTCTCCTCACTGGCTGCCCATATGCAAAGAGAGGTTCAATTATTTAGGTGTTACCTGCTAATAAAAGCAGGTAATGGTAGACACTTTCCAGGAAAACTCTGATTATGTTATGCTGATCCCATAAGATCATAACACAGAGAGGTGGAATACAGAGAAAGACACTTGAAAATTTTAGGAACACCAGGCAGTTTTCTCTGAGCCAGTGCGATCAACAGCCCGGCAGGCAAATAATACATTTAAAGATCAAGTGTTTGCTTCAACCCCTACGCTGCAGGTGAGGCCACGATAAAAGAGCACAGCATTTCTCTTCCTCTCTGCAGGAAAGGGCTGCAGATTCACAGCCATTCTCTCCACACATTAAGGAACAATGTTTTATAGTAAATAATCCAGTCAAGTATCGTATCTGCAGAACTAAGTTTGATTTCAAGCGCTGCAAATGTCTCAGAATGGATGAATGCTGCTGTTAAAATAAAATGTAAAAAAGAAATAATTCCTAATAAATAAATTATCTGTGCACACACAAAAGGAATTCTGCTCAGCTGTTTGGATATGAACAGCATATAATCAGGATAAAAATCAGATGCAAAATTCAGATTTTTTTGGCTCCTGCTGATTAACCACATGTGACTCAAGTGTGCCAGCTGGACTAGATGCCATTCTGAGCTCCACAACCCTCCACATGCCTTGCCAAACAGAGCCAAGACTCCAATCAACCAAGATTTTTAAGATGATTCTCTGGACCAGATGTGTTAATTAACATCTTCACTTTTGAACATGTAAAATTTCCTTTTTCTCTGCTCCATTGCTTCAGCTGAGAATGGACAACAAAAGCACTGCTCTCCTTAGGATGGTATGATCAAAATAAGCAAAGGTGACAGGACTCACGACACCATCTATCTTATCCTAGTAGAAGTACATGAAGATAAACACACAAAGCACAATGTTAATGTGATGGAAAACATCCACATAGGAAACAACCTCAGCTTTAAGTCACCAGAATTATGTGATACAGGATTAAGGAAAATAAAGTGTAAGTTAGTGTATGAACAGAGGACCTCTGCAGCTTTTTCCAATGTTAGTACTAGCATAGTTACACTTTCAGAATTTCACCTAAAAATTCTCATAGCATGCAGAAGCGTTACTTAATTCAACCCCAAAATCCAAAGTTAAATGAATGATTCCTTTAAAAAAGACCTGTGATGAATTATTTTCCCTTATGTCCTTTGAGTATTTAGTGCTATATATTGGAAGGTGATACCTGCCCTGGCACATGAATTTTTCACAGTGAGCAGGAGTGGAGCTGCCCATGGAGCTGGTCAATGATTTAAGCATTCCAGGAGAGAAAGTATGTATTGTCTCACTCTATGCAGCTGTGCTTCTATGTTAATTTATTTACTTGGTGCTAGCTGATTGTAAGTGAATTCTAGCTAAGAAGCTTAGGTTATTGTATAATTACAAATATTGTAACTGTGAATGAAGATTTGTTTGGTGCCTTGGGACACAATCTAGGAGGATGATTTGCCATCTGCTGAGAAACAACCCAATGGAAAGGTGGGAACAGAAGCCCCAGCATGCCCCATCTTATATTCTCTGCTCTAATTTGACTTGCTTTATCTCACTCCTCCTAATGCAAATAAAAGGCATTTGCATGACCCTCAATAACTACCATAACTGGTTAGTCACTGTCACATGGTCTTAATAAAACTACCATTTTTTTTGTCTGATAAGAATACAGTAGAGAATCAGTCAATGCTTACCTTACCTCTCTGCATTCAGAGGAGAGCCTGTAGCCTGTAGTATGGTATATCTGGCTATTGTATCAATAACTTTGCCAAAACACACTATTTTTTTTCTAATCTTTAGAACAGCTCCCTCTTCTGGCATACCCTGTTTATACTGTATTTAAGTAGAATGCTTCACTCCTTACCAATTTTTAACTCTGTTTGGTTCCAAACACTTAACAAACCCAGTTTCATTGTTAAGGCTCTCACTGTTCAGTACAGCCATGAAGAAAAAACTACAGTTTTTGAAAGGGCAACTAATTCTTATCAAGTATTTATCTAAGATTATCTGCAGACTTCACCACCTTTTGAAAGTGTCCCAACCAAGAGCAGAATCCACACAGACTGGGAGCCAGGATGGCCTGCTCAGGGGTGGCATTTGCAGAATCACTGAATTCAGAAGGGATCGTCTGAGATCTCCAAGCTCAGCCCCCCCCGCTCATGCAGAGGCAGAGCAGGCTGCACACACAGTCAAGATTTAGCTACCTCCACAGCTGGAGATTTCACATCTCAGAGCAACCCAACCCCTCAGTAGGCAGAAATGCTCATGGAAGTGCCATCCCTACCTACTGGTTCTAAGAACTACCCAGAAATTTATGCTCCTTCCTTCAGCATCTAAATTAGTAGCTTTATATCAGGCTAGATGAGTCCCTTTATGAAGCAGGTGCCACATCATGGAATCAGCCTGACCACCCCCCACCTTCCCCTCCCCCTCCAAAAATCAACAAACCACCAAGCAAAATGCAAACAAACAAAACAAAAAACCCAAATCAAACTTCATAAGAGCTCTCAAAATCCTGCTGATAATGACAAAACTGCAGAGAACATGAGTACAGTGGATGATGCTCTGGTACTATTATTTCAAAAAACCCAAAGCAAAGCAAAACAAAACAGCAAATAAAAACAACCACCAATAAAACTAGAAAGAGGAAAAAACTGCCTAATGCATTCAAGCACAACAGGTTCTCAGCTTCGTTCACAGAATTGCTGCTGGAGCTCATTCAGTGACTTTAGGCACAAAATATACATGACCCAGAACTCACAATTCCCCTTGCCCAGGAGGTCAGAAATCTGTTTTCCCCTTAATAAGTCTGTCCATTGCCAGCAACATTCCCTTTCCTCCAGTTGCACTTCAAATGCAAATTGTGAACACTGCTATGTCCTGGGGGAGGAGATCCTGGCTGCTGACTTGGAAAGTAGTGTCTGAGAAGATGAAGAACCTTCTCTGAGTAACTCAATGGTCTTGACTCCAAAATCAGATTTTGTTTCATATAACCAGTTCTGATCCATCCACATGAGGTGCCAAGATTCCATACAGGATTCCAGATTACATCCTGGCTACAGCTGCCAGAAGCTACACACTGTAAGCTCATCTGCTGATACTGAGAGTCCTTACTAGTTCCAATTCAGTTGTGGCAGACCAATTTATAACAAGAAGATTTTGTACCAAGGGCATTTAGTCACATAAATTTTGTATAAATCAATGCCTGTTCTAAAACCAAACTGAAGAGAATTAAACATGCTTTACACAGTTTGCTGAATGAGGAAATAGATTCTTTTACCCCTTGGTCTCAGTGGTGACAGTAGACCCTCTGAAGAACAATTCATTCCAGAAACTGCTGAGCAGAGTGAAAGATTAATAACTTTTAAAAAGCTGTTTTGGCAGGAGACAAAGAAACAAAATACAAAGAAACTAAGCTTCAGGGCTATACAATTAGTTTTATTGCAAAGTATTATAACATGGTGACTCTTATTATAACTTTCCTTATGCAAGTGTTGAGGGTGATGACTGTTCAGTAAAACAGCAGGTGAAGACAAAGCCAGATAACATACAGAATGTCTTTTGGAGTCCCTGTGTTACAGTCAAAAATGGAACTTTAAAGATTTTAAAACTAACAGGAACTCTCATCTCAAGAGAGAATATACTAAAGACTTGCCATATTCCAGGCAAATTGTTTGCACTGTTTTAACTGCTGAAAAATAGTTCAGTAGTCTTCAAGTGAAACAAATGTTGTTGATGTAAGTACATGTAACTACTCCTAGGAGATGAGAATCCAAATCCGCAATTTCTGTTGAGCATAAGCAATTCCTGACTCAGAGAACTAGCTCAGAAGCAAGATCTTTATACTTGGAAAAGCATCTGTTTAAGTCCTCATAACCCTTAAACATCACCAAGTGACAGCATCAGTTGGTAAAACAATAAGATGATCCAAAAACCCAGCAGTGATCCAACAGCAAACAGGCAGATTAAGAAACTTGGCAAAGCACAGGGAGTACTCTGCATGCAGGCCAGAGAACCAGCTTCTGAAATTATTTCTGTGTATTAATGAATGAAACTTGTGTAACATGAATTACCACAAAAAATGCTATTTACATTATGTATGCTTCCCAAGTACAAGATTGTAAATTGCAAAATTATCTTGTTTACAGCAATGGTAACACAAATTAGGAAGCCTGGAACAAAGGTAAACCAATGTACTCCTGCAATGAAATGCACAAAAAACTTTGATGAAAAGCAAAATGTCATAAGCTAAGGAGCACAGTGGTTTTAAAATTTGTATTTATTTACAAGACTAAATGTTTCATAAATATACAGGCACAAATAGACAGATACTATTAAAACAGAAAAAAAAGATCCATTATACTTTGTGGATTCTGGTTTTCAATGAACACAGACAATGTTAAATATTGCTGTAGTAGATTCTGTATTTCACTGCTAATTTTACACTGAACAAACACTGTAAAAGCAAAAACAGTCCTTTAGGACACAAGAGGAAAAACAGGAATTCCTGTCCTTTCCATTACACCTATATTTCCACAAAATCATGGACCTGATCCTTCAACTGTACACATTTAATGTTATTCTCATTAATACATCTCATCCATTTTAAAAGAAAAGAATTCATATTAAGAAAATCAAGTAAGTATATGCATATATTCTGGACTGTCTGTATAGTCATTACTTTAGTAAACACATTATTACTCCTATGCAGAGGTTTTGTGGACACAAGAAAAAAGTGTCATGAAACAAAAAAGTGTGTATTAAACATTTCAACTAATACAGTAAAGCTTTATTAAAATTACAACTTCATACACACTGCCACTAATATAAAAACATTAGCTTGTTGCAGCTAAATTAGATTCAACTCTGCTGCATGTTCTGTTTTTCAACTGCTTCAAGCACACTGAGCTATCAGTTCCCAGGAGGCAGAATCCTGCCTCATTTCAAGTCAGTGGGAATTCTGCCATTGATTTCAGAGTAGAAGAATGTTTTGGAGTTACTTTTTAAAAAAACTGGGGAGAAGGAGAAGGCTAAGTTGGACCAGAGAGGAATCCTACCTGATCTTCAATAACATGAATAAAACACAAAATAAAAATAAAAACACAGCGTTTATTCTCAAATCTCCTCCAACAATTTGATTTCAGCAGAAGCTGAGAATTTTGTCATCTTTCTCAATATCCCCCCACAACTGTGTTTGGTTTGACTACATGGTAACAAAATCATATGCCTGAATTTAGTTAGGATTGGAAAAGTAAGTACCAGAGCAGGTGATTACACAGAACAGAGTAACACATGCAGCAGGACTAACCACCTTCAGTTCAGGTCACTCAGCCCATGGCTGTGCATACTCTCTTTTTAAAGCCAGAGCTGCCCTTGTCTGGATATGGCTTTCCTTGAGTACCAAGTTGTCCTTTTGCCCCTCTTTCCCTCATCCTATAAAGAATCTCAACCAGGAATACATGCCTTTCAAGTGTGAAAATTGCTGGACTCCAGAAGGGCTCCACATTTCATACTTGGGAAGTTACAAAAGCTCAAGGGGAATGTAATCCTGACTGTACATGAACATGTTGCCAGATGATCCAAATGTCTGGATCTCTCCTAAGGCTGTTTTTTTTTTTTTTTTGCACTGGCAGATAAGCCTTCCCTTGAAGACTAAAATGAGCCATGTAACAGCAGCAAAAAACACCATCATTTGCAAGCAGATTGGGTAACTTAATTCACTACTAAATCTGGGCACCTAAAGCAAAGACAGCATTATAGTGGTTGCTGAGTTTTAAGTTGTTTGCAGTGAGAGAACTTCCAGCTTGTTACCAACACAATTCTGAAATAAGAGCAAAACCATAAATCAGCTGCTTGCAAAAGCCTGAAGACCATGACAGAAGCACAGTGAATATTTTACTGATGTTTATTTCTGAACATTTATCTAGTTAAGATGTTATTAAGGAGTCTTCACAGAACTGTTCTGCAGGAAATCAGCTCCATGTAGCCCTGCCACTACATCTTCTTGCACTAAAAGTTTCCTATGATGGAGACCATGCAATGTATGTGACTTGGTACACTTTGAACAGAATAACTTGTAGAGGTACCATGCCTTGGATGCTAATGTTTGGCTTTTGTGCTCTTCCCCTACATATCTTTCTAGTGATATAATCTAGCTTTACAGCTTGTTACAGCTTTTTATCCTTGTTACAGCCTCTTCTATCACCCCAAACAGAAGCTATCAGGCTGAAGACAGATGAAAGCTCCAGAACTTGTGGGAAAAAGAAACTCTCAACTTAGCTGTTCAACTAAACCTTCCACAAATGCCTTAACTGAGAGAAAGCAGCAACTGAAAATCATGAAATCAGGCTTGTACCTCCAGAGAGGTACTAAAGAGATACTGCATAGTGTATTTGGTTTAAAACATTATTTCCCACAAAACAGGAACGAGATGCACTCATAGAAGGTTTCTTCTCTTCCGTTAAGGAGAGAACTTCACTGTCACTGGCTTAAAAAGGTACTATTCAACTCCTGGAGGCAAAGGCATAAAGCCATTGTGTCCAAGGAAACTAACATAAAATATTCCATGGACCTTCCAAAACACTGAAAAAAAACCAAAAACCTGAAAAATTGCACCTGGTTTCTCTTTTAACACTAAGTAAAGACCAAGCCACACAAAGCCCCATAAACAGCAATTGGTACACTAATAGTGAACCAAAGTTGTGATACTCAGAAAAGTCATTATTTACACTAGTCATTCTGGGGGAAATAATAATAGTATCCAGTGCATTCAAATAAACTACTGAAAACATTAGAAATCTGCAAACTGTAAGGCAGTGAAAGAGTCACAGTATCACAGTGTTTGAGTGGGCTCAGGCTGTACTTTTGCTAACAACAGAACTCCTACAGTTCATTGGGAGACTTCAACAAAATTAAGACTTCTCCATTAATATTAACATATGCCAAACACAAGTTTAGAGCTCTCATTTTAAGACAGCCACATTTAAATATAATGAAGAACTGTACAATACTTACTGAGTTCAAGAGAGTGATCATAAAAATTCATGTGCAAAAATCTAAGTTAAAAATCTTTTACTGTTAAAAAAAACCGACTTAAAGAAACAACTGGATCTAGAATTTCTCCTCAAATACTGTTAGTTGGCACACAGCTGACATTGCAGTAGCTCTCCAAGGTGCAAGAGATAAATGGAAGAAGAGCAATGAAAACAAACAAAAATCCACAATGCTCTCAGCAAACCACCACCATGAAGAAAATGAGTAAGATATCCTAATTTCTAAGTACTGCCTTCTGGCACTGTTAAAAATAAACACAGCAGTAGCAATCGAATGTAACAAAGAAATTTCACCACTGCAATATTATATATCTTTTGGCCATGTGCACAAGCCAAAAATCTACCATTTACCTATGTAAAATGATTTTTGAAAATGAAACTGGACATACCCCTTTCAATCAGCAAACTTCTGGACTTAAACAAAAAGAGACTCTTACCAGGAATAATCATGAACAAGAGCCTGGGTAGATTTTTACTTTCATCTTTTGAGAGGTCTTTCCAGGGCCCACACTTTAGGACATGTGTAGCAGCTCCACAACAGTAGATGAATTCTTCATGTAAGGGGACTGGCTCTTCTAATCCCGACTTCATGTTTGCTGTTAAGCAGAATAAGAGACTGTTACAACAGGTCAGTTCAACAGGTCAATATTACAGAGTTGTCTCTTTGCTATTATGCCTTCCCTCAGAATAATTGAAAAAAAAAAAACCCCAGCCAAACCACCCCACCCCCCAACAGCTGTCATATCCAGTAATCTGAGGCCCAGTTCAGTATTTGATGTCTGAAGGAGCTGTAGAAGTTGATACATGTTACTACTATACCAGAGAAACCATTATTTCAGTTTCTGTCACAGAAATACACAATGATGAACTGGACAATAAGCTCTATTCTAATTTAAAGGCAAATAATTTTAAATTTCTTATTCATACTGTCTACTGAAAAGATTCATCTGAAACCTGTTTGAAAGCAAACAAATGAAAAAAATACGAAACAAACAGAACTAATGCATGAATGCCTTTGCAAGTTCTGTGTGCCTCGTAATAAAACTGCATATCGTGGCATAACACCATGACCTTTAACCATCAAAAGCATAGTTAAAAATAACATTAGGCCTGTCAACTATTTTTGCTTAGTGAAAAAGGACCACTCATTTTTGAGTATAAGGACACAAATTCTATTTCCTAGTCAGTTTGCAAAATTTCAGGCATGTAAACCAAAGCCAGACCTACAAGTTCTGCTGCACTAGTAAGTGGAGGGCACTACCCTTGCTAATAGTCACTGGAAAATCTTCAGTGCTACACAGCTTAAAAGGAACAGATCTGACTGAAATTTTAAATAACAATTGCCAACATTAGAAAAGTACACTTGAAGAAAAAAAAAATTCTTATTTTCCCCAGTTTTAATCTGGGGTTTTGAAAGGTTTAAGGTAAAGAACAACCAAGGCAGAAAAGATAGAAAATGTTTTGTTTTGAACTAACAAGTGCCACCTTGAAAAAAAATGAATATAGTACAAATGGAAAACACTTCTGGAGGGAAGGGAGAAGTGTTCTTTAATACTGTCAATTACAGCACAATTCTCTGGATGAAATCTTGTACCCCCATCTGCCTATTTCACCCCAGCACCCTCAAAAATAATTTTTTTTAATAATAATGCAGATATCTTTACTACTTAATTGTTCGCCATGTTATTATCTAACTTGTAGTGACTGAAATGTAAGTAAAGCGAATTTTGCCAAACTATAAAGAGGCACATTTTTAATGCATCATCCCTGCTTTTATTTCTTCATTATTTAAAGCTGAAAGAAGACAGGAGCAGTTTCAACAAGGAAATCCAGTTACATCAACAAGCGCAGCAAACCCAAGTTGTCACCCCTTTTCTGAGATATTTATAATCCAAGAAGCAAAAGTAACAAGTTCTTACCCAAGAAGGTAGGTTTTGGACAAAGTTTCTGGTCATGAACTCATAAAATCTGTTGCGTATTTTCATTCTGAATTGATTTCACACAACAAATCTAAATGGAAATACCACTGACAACTCTTCATTCAAAAGAAGTATTTGCAATGGTAAAGTCAGAAGTTAAGCAATGAGAACAGAAAACTCAGCAATCCATGCTGGACTGGTGTGGGAGGATTTTCAGGTTTACACAGACTGTTGTTGTAGCTTTGGTCCAGTCTTTAACTTCACTTCTAATTTCAAAAACACACAGTGTTACAGTGTCTGAAAGGAAGACTGCACACTAGAGAAGAAATGGTTATCTGAAAAACTGCCTGAGACAATCCCAAATGGCTTCTTTGTACTAGCTCTATGTAATATCTGAGCTCTGTGTAAAATCTATGCAATACCTGAGTTTTTAATTTGTGACTTTATGGCCTTTGGCAATAAAAGATAGTGGATATACTCCCAGAATACTATTCAGACCCGCTTCAAGATGAAACCAGTAATAGCCAAAAGTACCTCTGGAACTGCTTCCTGCTTCCTAAATGAAGCTTTAAGAACAATACTTCTATTACAGGCATCTATCTTTGGCACAAATTGCCTGCATTTCCCCTAGAAATATCTTAAGATGGTCTATCAGTTTCCAATACTTAACAGGCAGAGGTCTTGCGAGATAAGGTTCCTACTGGCTCAGTCAGCCCACAGAGAGAGCACAGTTTGTGCCACAGCAGCTCCAAGAACGCTGAGGAGACAGAAGGACAAATTTGCCTGGTGGGAGTTTCACAAGTTATCATGGAGAAAGTTAACAAGACTCAAAGAGACACAACTACCTAGGAAATCAGACCTTATTACATCCCAAGCCGTATTTTGTTCCTTCTCTTCAACCCCTGCACATAAATTCTTCTCTAACCATATGCAGGAAAAATATCACAAGAAATTCAGTTTCTGTCAAGAGTTTCAACATTTCTGTTAGAATACTGAAATACAGGTTTCAATTCACAGGGCCTTAGCTCTAGATTAACACACCCTTAATGTAGGTGTCTACCAGAAAATAAACTCCTGTTACAGGATACAAAGCTTGGGTGCCAATATATTAAGTGATAAGGGGAATAATCATGGGATCAGCTTCTTGGTTGCCACCTCAGGATTAGGAAATCCTTTCCTGGTTAGCAAAGCCTATAGTAAAAACATATGAAGACATACACTTGCACCTGCAAACAACACATATATCTGGGTGTTTCACTACTGATCCAGAAGCCACTTATGGTCATTTTTTCAGACAGGAATATCTGGAAACAGAGTTATCAATAAAGGGCAGATTACCTCTGCCATAGGACAAATTTTTTTCATCTTTGGTTCAATTGACACCAAAGTAAAATGTTCATAGTAAAGCTGAGTGAGCTTTGCAAACATTGGGTTAATTATTTATGCATCTTTCCTGACAGTATATTTTAATTTCTCCATCCTAGACTATTACTTGGACTTGACATTTTATTTCAACAATAACTTGGAAATAACAAAATTTGATCTACACTTAAAGAGTACAATGAAAGAGTTATCACAAACTCAGACTAGCATCACATAATGTAATCACAGTAAGTAAATTGATATCTGGCATATAAACGATTTGATCACAAGATGGGACAAACACCTTGGTGTACCTTTTCTGAAGCATGATGGTGCAGTGAAAGATGCAATGGTAACCACAAGGGCAAAGGTAAGTTGAATAAAACAATGGTGATAACAAAATAAAGGAGGAAAGACCACTGCAGCAGATCTGACGCACAAGGTTCCACCAAATCGTAAGAGACACATCCCAAGGTGTTCATGGCCAAGGCTACTGTGAGGCCACTCTATCCTTTCTGGTGAGTCACAATGACATTGGAAAAAGCTAACCAGGAGAGTGGTGGAAGCATTCAAAAATTTGGAACATGGTTTAGTGATGGAATTACTGGGTTAACAGTCAGACTCGAAGATGTTAGAGCTCTTTTCCCAAGCTTAACTATTCTATGACTGGGAAACGTGTCTGGAAACTGTAATAAAAGGCAACCACCATGCTCATGTTAGAGTGTCCAGCAAGCTCTAGGCCAGTCAATCTCATCTCAGTTCACAGAAAGTTAAAAAAAAAATCCCACTCAAAGTTGAACCCAAGAACATGAAACCACCATTAATGTACCAGCGATGTCTTTCAAGGATCAGTATTGAGCAATAATGTTCAAACTCTCCATCAAACACCTGCACAGAGGACAGGAGCCACTCCCAGAAGGGTTGTGCAAAATGTCAGGGGGGAGGAAGACAAACCAGCTGAAACACTGGAGGGCAAGGCTGCTATCCAAGGGACCCTGACAGGCTGGAAAGGTGGGAACTACATAAAAGCCAAGGGCAAATGGGAAGTCCTGCACCAAGAGTTCAGCAACCCAATGCAGCAACAGAGGCTGGGGGCTCAAAAGCTAGGAAGTGGCTTTCCAAAAGAGACACAAATGATTAACAAGCTGCAAATGAGTCAGTAATGAGCCCCTGTAACCATCAAGCTCAAGTGTATACAAGGCTGCACAAGAAATAGCCTGAAGTCTTGGACTGTGTTTATCTTCTGCTGCTTGACGTTGGAAAGATTGCATCTGGAGAATTGTGTCCAGTTTTGGACTCCTCAGACAAGCAAGATGTCAATATATGGAGAAAGCCAATTCGATGATATGGATGCTGAAGCATGTGTCGTATGTCCAAAGGACAAGGAAAAACAGTCAAAAGTTGCAATGAAGGAACTTCTAATAACAAAGGTTTCCTCAACATGTACAACTAGGACTAGCAAATAATGTAAGTAGCCCTGAAAGGTAGGACAATCTCCAACTGGACAATGCTTTCAGCAACCTGACCTGCTTTCACCTTTTTGAGAAAGGACCTGGACTACATCTTAGGGATAACCTACAAAGCTGGATGCATGTAAATTCATGAGACTGGACTAGATAAAATAAAATGCCAATTGCAAGGATGCTGCTTATCAAAAACCACTGTAAATCAGCTGAGGTCTTGATGGTTAAAGATAAAAAGCTATTTAAAATCAGAGCCATTTTCCATCAGAAAAGGTAAGGGAGAGCACTCACGGCACCATAGGCAGATCTGGCTTAGCTGAGTCCACAGGAAAAAAAATCACAGGAATAATTGTGTAAGTTCCTCTAATCACATAAAGGTGAAGATGTTAATTCAGAATAAGAGACCAGTCTGCCAAGAGCAAATCATGCTCAAGCAATGCAATGCAATTATAAAATACCTGACTACAAGAATGAAAGAAAATATGTAAATGCACACTGCCTTATTAAGAATTTTGGCACTGTCTCCCACTGCATCTTCCTTTCTAGGCCAAGGAAATGCAGGCTGAATAAACTGAGTTTCACAGTTGGAAAAGTAACACAACAAGCTTAAAAGATAATCAACTACTGTCTGCCAGCTGTCAAGTAATCTTGGGTCAATACTGGAGCCTATAAAACTCTGGATTTTCATAAGTAACATACCTGCAACACTGTTCAAGCCCAGCTCTGTTCAACTTCACCATGTCAAGAAACTGGAAACTTGGGAGGGTCAAGTAAATAACTAGGCTAGAAGAAAAGCTTTATGAACTGTGCTTTTTCAGTCTCCATGCTGTAATCAAATAGCAACCCAGAGCCATTTGAAGGAGACCTGCAAAAGCAGCAGAGCCAAACCTTTCTTTGCAACAGAAGATGGCAGAACAAGCGGCAACAGCCAAAAGTTGTGTCTTGACACTCCAAGGCATAAAAAACTAGTTGCTAAGAAGGCCATGGATGATCACTAGGAAGGCAGTGGAACCTCTCTTGGGGGGTTTTTAAGACTCAGCTGGACAAAAGAGTAATTTTGATCTCAACAGAAGGATGCACTAAGTTTTGTCCAGAGTTTTCCACAAATCAACAGTTTACAATTCTTATGGCCCTAAAAGCAGAAAAAAATAAAGCTGGAGGTACAACAAGGATCTCAAACAGATATCAAACAAGTTTTCTAGTACTTTAGTAAACACAAAATTTCATGAACACAGTACATAACGAAAACTAAGTATTTAGGTCGGAAAAAAAGAATCTAAACTAGACCAGTCCCCCCAAAATATAGGAAACTCCAGTAGATGTGTTCTATTGATTAGCTGTACCAACTTAAATAAAAAAGAAATCCTGCCCTTATAGGTGATTTTATGTGACTGAATTGAACACTAGAATGAAAAACAATAACTGGAAAAATAGCAAGATTCCTTCAGCTGTGTTCTGCACTAAGGCTCTGACAATTTCTACAACATTATTCCCACAGGAGAATCATCCAGACCTGACATAAACTCTTTGATCTGCAGACTGGAACACTCATAGCTGGGAACTAGAAAGGGACAGACTGACCGACCTGGTAAGAAAACTGCAAAGATGAGCAACAGAAGGCGGGATTACATGATCTGAGGGATGAGGTACGACATGACACGCGATGCCCAGATCTCATCAAAAGATGAGATGCTGGACAAACAACAAACAATGGATGCCTGATTTTCTCAGGGAAAACAATAAATACAGGCCAAACACTTTGCAAGCTGTTGTGACATCAGTCACAAATCTTGACCAATTCTGTGTAAGAAAAGCAGCAGCAGCCAGTAACACATAAAAATGAAACATTTCTTCATTGTACTTTCCAGTACAATTACCTGTCAAAGTCATATACGAGTCCCTTTCACACTAGGTCTGAATTAGTAAATAACTGTTAGGCATTATTTGCAAGAGTGAGCAAAGCCGAAAAGTTAACACTATGGACACATCAAATGAAGCAGTGTAGTTATACAAAAGAACACAGCTTTCCTCTAAAACCAGTGAAGTAATTAGGAAGCCTTGTTTTTAGTGATCACTTGATGAGCTAGCAACATGATATCTTCAACTGGTTTTCCTCCCGTGTCAATCCCCCCATGCCCCTCCCTCAAGGAGTAAAACAGTCAGGAGAATTTCACTGATGACTATAAAAATATCAGTGACACGTGGAAATGGGGTACAGCTTACTCATATTTTGGGTTGTAATGATAAAAAGCTGAAGTGCAGAATGAAAACTGGAATCACTCCTCAAGTCTGAGGAATTGTAAAAACTGGATGTATCTCCAAGACCTTTTAACATCCTATGACCATTAATGATCTTGTAACAATGACCAAGAAAGTGTGCACACTCCTGGGTGTGCACTGGATAACTTCTGGATATCCTTTTTGTACCAGACAAGTGCTCCCTTGTCACTGCCAAACATTATAAAAGCAATTATCAAGAAAGCTACTCAGCAAAGCAGGACAGGACTCACAAATCAAAAAAATTGTTAGACTGGAAAGGTCCAGTTGAGGACTCAAATAAGGAACAGATGGATTCCCTACCAACCTTATTCCAAAAAGGTGCTCTCCTCTGAAATGAAAAATTTGAAAGAGTTTTGGAGTTAGGCAATTAAGACACTGGAAAGCGTTTTCAGATCCCACAACGAGACATTAGTCTGGCACAAAATTATTCAACAGATAGGATTATCAAAACCCTGGGGAAATGGATTAGGAAGGCCCACCACAATTTTTAACCAATCTTTGTATGTCACTGCAAATTTTAGCTTTGAGAAGTTCAGCATGTACTGATGACTAAAAAATAAAAAGAGCTTCTTTTAATTATCATAATGGAACTACTACAGTACTCTTGGCCTTGACTTCCCCATTACTCTCAGGAAGGGGGCAAAATGAAAGCAAATGAAAAAGCAAATCAAAGACTTCTGTGGGGATCAGGCACACTGGCAACCTTTGTGAAAGCAGTCACACCTCTAAAAGCATCAACTGTTGGTCTACAGCACTCAACAGTCAGCAAGCGGATCTGACGTTTCACTACAGTCCTCGCAACAATCCTCTAAGTTTGATACCTGGTCTCCTTCTCCTTTGGCAATCACACCCCTCCAGTCTGAATAAAGGTCAAAAACCCTGAGCTATGCTTGCCCAGTGCTCCAAGAGCAGAGTCTATGTCCTTTGTTACCAGCTAGACCAAAGCTCCTCCATTTGCTGTCACAATTCAACACTTGGTTAAAAACACAGCACACTGGAGTGACAACAAATGTAAAGAAAACCCTGAGAAGTTACCCTGGTGTGGCTGAGGGTCCCTAAGGCTTCACAAAATACCACCCACTATGAATGTATCCAAAAGAATAAAGATATGGTGTTCTTAAAGTGGAGTATGTTTTATCAAACACATTTCAGGATACAGTGGAAGAAGTCCTACATATCACATCCTGCCATTCTATTTAATGATATGGAGATGATAACTCTCACTTTTTCGAAAGTAAACTCTTTGTGAGCTGCTGAGAGTTACCAACACGAAAATGACCTCAAAAAAGTACAAGTTTTTGTCTTGGTTTGTTTTTCTTTAAGTAACTTCACAAGTATAATTAAGGTTGAGAATCCCACACATTATAAGAAAGTGGTGGCTATTCTCCCAGCAAATTCCCAATTTCCAAGTCAATACACAGGCCTAATGATAAAGCTAACAATGTTCATGACCTAAAACAAAATGTGTGAGAAAACTGTTGCTTAAAGAAACAAATCTGCTCAAGGAAGCAATGATGGTTTCATTTGCATGAAAGCAAATAGGATGGCTTAATTTTGTGTAATATGAAGCATTTTCCAGAACAGAAAGTGGGATTTTGGGAAAGCTTTTAGTCTCAAAGGAAGAAAAAGTTGCTCATTTGTACACAGTACCGAAATTTAGTGGTGAAATAAAGTAACTTTCAAAGACAGCTTTCCCTCCAAATACTGCATTCAAGTACTGGATCCAGAATAAAAAACAGGGCTTTTAAAACTGAAATTTCACAGGGGAATAAACACAAGGTGATAGGCATGAACAACATGTGGGTATAATAAATACACTTTATATTCTGAGACTAAATTGCAATATTAGCAAAACCTCAGTCAAATAGAGTATCTATGCGAAAGAACATAAAAAGTTGCTGCTGAAGTACAATGTCTACATGCTAAGAAAGGTTTCCAGGGGAAAAAAATTATGCCAGGTCTCTTCTGACCAACAAATTTCTAAGATACAGCAGACTCATGTCAAGAGAATCTTGTAAATAAACTTTCCCAGCTGCCCATTGCATTAGAAAGTCAAAGGAAGAATAAATCACTTTGGAATGGATAGCATTAGAAAACTGCCAAAAATGCAGTAAAGTTTGTAAAATATGCAATTTGTTGATTAGAATTAGGTTGAACATCATCATTTTGGGAGGCACTGGGCAAAACTGAAATATAACACCACAATTACACACTGGGTTAAAACTTGGCTGAAATTAGAGGTGGGAATATTATACTTCATGAACAAGAACCCCTCATGCTTATGTTTAGATACAGAAAGAAGAAACATCCCTGGTCTGTAAACTCCAGCACAAATCACCACACAAATCAAAGCATGTTCAAAAGTGAACAGTTATGTGAATTATGGGGCAGAAGACATGTTCTTTTACAGGGTATTGCTTCCAAGGACAGAGAGAAGTATCAAAACATACTGCAAAAAAAAAAAAAAGAGTGAAGGAACAGGTTATCAAGGACACATGGACAAAAAGAAACTGAAAACAGCATTGAGAGAGAGGAAACACATACATGCAAATAAGCCTGCTTGTGGTCTAAGAGTGTGGAAAAAAACCAAAACTAAGATGATGCTTCTTTACCATGTGGTTCCTACTATCCCTACGGAAAATGAGAACTTTCCAGTAGGAAAAAAAAACACCAAAAACTATATGGCTCTTCAACCATATGTTCCATAATCTTATTTTTTCTCCTACATCAAGAGAACTACAGGTTCCACATTTCTGTTGGACAGCTGTTTAAGTAATACAGGTAATCTGCCCAACATTCAATGAAACATAAAAATGCAACAATTTAAAGGAACCTACATATTCACTTAAACCATAGCTCCCAGAAGTCAAGCATTTGAAGAAACGTCCTTCTCTCAGCAGCAATAATAACAGGCAAAAGCAGAAAAATGCAAATATATTTCACCTTATGTTCAATAACTCCTTTTCTGCCTCCTATCAGAATAAGTTTCACTACTTCATGGAGAGCACTGTTCATTCTTTTGTCTTGTCAAGTAATGTGAAGTTCAAAGAGCATAGTGAATACTATAAAAATGTAGATATCAAATTTTAAAAAAAAAGTCCATAAGTACAATTAGCATCACATTGCCCTTGACTTGGCTTCTCCCATCCTTTCCTATGATGTTCAGCATAAATCTCCCCATGGAACTATCCCGCATTTCTTTATTTCTTCAATATTTCCATGTTTGTTATTCTCCTTTAACCTAAAATATGCTCCAAATTCAAAACACCTTTTTCTTCTCATTTTATTATTTCAACTTACATATGTGTTTACATCAGCTGTTTATCCCACCTTAGGCTTAGCTCTCCAGCTGCTGCTGGTTTTCCTGCTTTCTAATGAGGACATAATGGAATTAGTCAAAATCCTATCTACTCACAGTAGACCAACTTACTACTCACAGCTGCCTTCTCCAGTAAGCCCTCAACCCGTGCTTGCTGTTTACCACCTCCTCAGGTTTCCTGCAGCAGCTGTGCACTCTGACACTCACCCACTCACCTAAACAGGTTAGGAAGGCACTGCAAGCAGAGACATGAACACAAACTGAGGCAGCCTGGATGGAGCTCTGTGCAAAGGACACAAGTCAGCAGACCTGTGTCAAAGGACACAACAGGGAATTGAACAGCCAGGCTGGACTGTGGTGCAGGAGCCAGAAGGTTTCCCCAGAGCAGTGCTGCAGGAAGGCCTGCACATGCCAGTGCTCCGACACACAGACCTATAGCTCCCATCACAAGAGGATCTAAAGAGAGTTCACCATGCTGGGAAAACTGCAGCCTGTTCCTCACCACACCAGTAACCCCTAAAGTTACTCTATTACAGCATTTTGCACAAGGGCCCAGCTCCCCCCATCAAGATAATTCTGCTAAATCCTGGTAACTCATGACTGTGAACAAATATACATACAGGAACAAAGCCTGTGCTCATCACAGGTTCAAATAAGAACCCAGTTAACATCAGATACTCAATCCCAATTGGTTCTACAATGTCTTTCAGGAGGTAAAATTTGAGGAGTCAGACGTCTACAAAAACACTTGTATCACAAGTGTTTGGGGTTTTTTTTAAACAAAAGATTTCAATAAAGAATTGGTCTAAATGAAGGAAAATGGAAATAGAATCTAAACAGAAGCTGGAGATGAGATGGAGAAAGAAAATAACCACGTGAATAGCATGGTAGCAGCAGGAGGAAGCAATGACACTGAAGAAAAAAACACAGGCAATGATGAAAGAAACCCTGCCAAACTTGAAGTTGTAGCATCGCTGGTTAGACATTATTCTGGCACATCAGGATTACCTAACGTATGGTAACAAGGCACTGTCACACTCCATGATATGGTTGTGCAACCCCAGTGAACTAAACAAGCAGATCTCATTCATTTCACCAGTGACTTTGTAGTCAGGCTTGTATTCAGCATGAAAACTTCTATTTGTTTCACACTGAACTGTTCTTCAAGCTCAGACATTTCATATTACACATTTTTTCCTATCATGAATATTATTTTAAATTATGAATAATTTACTTCCCCCAGTATAACCTGTTTACAAGCCTCACAAGACATCTAAATGTCATCATTCAACATGTAAGCTGGAATCTAATGCTGTCAAACATTTCACTGGGAAGTCAGTGTCTACACAGCAGTTTGTCAAGAGCACAAAAAGCACAGTCACATTGCTATTAAGAGCATGCCTGATTTAAGTAAAGTGAAAATTACCTGTCCTTCATATCCTGCAAACATGTTTTCTGTACAAATGCATACACAGCACGCTCTAAAGCTGAAACCTTGAAATTCTAATAATCAGTGAAAATAACCTAGACATCATCCAAAATCAGGACCACTCCTTTTTCCAGACAAGGTGCCCTCATTTTAACAAACCACAATACTGGAAAAATAAAGTTTCATTTAAAAGAAATCAAAGCTATCAATTAAAACCAAAACCCAGAATTGAAAACAGTACAATTAAGAAGCTTTAGAGTAAATCTTGTCAAATTTACTGGTTAAGTTGTCTGGCTTGGCAGTCATACTGAAAATTTTGTTTTACCATTACCCATACACAATTTATTGTAATTGTTCTTGTGACTCAAGATAATACTGTGTAGAAGTGGCAAAAAGTGTGTCAAAAACCAACAGACGTTAGTGAGGTAGTGGATTTTTGACCTACAGAACTGCTTGAGGTGGGATGTATGGAAAACTAGAGCTACCTATGGGTCAAAAGCAAGGATGAGTTGAGCGAGAAATCCACAGTGGATCTTTAAGATCTCAGCACATCTGTTCCAGAAAGTTCCTGGACTGCACATTCTTGCAAGCTGAGTGGATACTCACAGAGTGGGACTAGGTAAAGTAGAATCAAGTTTGCCTTTTTCACGGGCATCTGCTTAGGGTACTGTCCAAGATTCATAAAGAAAATCACTGACTTTGACTGCTTTTATATGAACCTTATAGTAACTCCATGATGGAAAGTATAAAGTCTTAGTGTCCTCGCTTACCCAGGTCTGTAAACATATGACCACTTCCCTCATTGACATCAAAAGCCAGTGTCACAGGAAAATAGGGAGCTGCAATAATCAGAATTAGTAATTGAAGGCTTCTAGTCTCTGAAATACACAGAATACAGATTCATATCCAGATTCTGACACAGGCCCATGTGGATGGACTCTCAGACCTTACCCGGGCATCATAGTCCCAGAGGGCCATGAGTATACAACAACACTTAAAAAAACAGGAGTCTGCATCATTCAACCCATTCAAAGCTTTAATATCATAGTTAAGTTGCAAGAAAATAAGCTGTTTCTTCATTTTTGCAACACAATAAAAAACTTACCAAGAAAGCTCTCAACAACTGTCATGCCTCAAATAGTCCTTCATCACTATCCTAATTTCTTTCCCTGCGTATTTCAGCAGTGAAAGAAATCCTAATCACTATCCTAATTTCCTTCACTGCACATTTCCATGACAGCATTTACTTGCTTCCTGAACCTGCTGCTCACCCTGTCTGGCACAGACATCTTTTCTCCTGTGTGGTAAACACAGGCGTGGAGGTGGGCGCTGAGTGAGGATGCCCTGGGACCAGCAGTGACAGCAAACCTGACAGACAGCAGGCTCCTGAAGGAGGCTGTGAGCCTGCAGGACTCCTCACTTTTCCAAATTGGGTGCTCCTCTACTAAAATACGCCTCTTTCCACTTAAAAAAACTCATCTCACTTCTAACTTTTAAGAATTTATAATCTTATTTTCCTTTCTTCCTATTTATAGGCCTTTCAGGTCATAGCCTTTTCCTTCATTTCTTGTTTTATAACATGCCACCAAGATAACAAGCATCACTCAGCTGCGAGAGATGCTTCACAGGAACAAGTGCTAACACACAGAAAAAACACTACAAATAGCATCACCTCAGTTATTTTCTAGGAAAGGAGACACCACTTAGGACTTGTTTCATAAAGTCTCCTCCATGACAAAACAAGTCAAGGGAGCACGCACGAAGCACTTCTTTCTGCATGGAATGTGACAGTCCATCCTTAACTGCTCGCCCAGAGATGACCAGCGTTATTCGGCGGGACAGGTTTCCCACAGACATGACACCCGACACAGCCGGGCTGGCCGCACCTCCCCGCTGGGCGAGGCTCCGGGTCAGCCCCGCACGGCGGCGGGAGTGACCGCCCGCGGGCTCGGCGCGGCTCTCGGACCCGGCACAGGGACAGGAGGGCCAGGGGAGGCAGGGGAGGGCAGGGCAGGGCCGCTGCGGCACGTACCTTCCCCGGGAGCAGTCTCCCCGTCTCCCGGCACGGCGGCGGCCGGCGCTGTCTCTGCCGACACCGGGCGGAAGCAGCCGNCGGCGCCAGGCGTCCGCCACTCGCTTGGGAATGGCAGGAGCAAGTGGGGAAAACATTACGGGACGCGCGTCTTGGGGTTTCCTTCTGCCTGTCATTCACTCTTTCTCAAACCTCACAGTTCCTTTGGGAATTCCAGCAAAGGAGAAAAGGAATAGGTAGTTTTGAAAGAGCAAAATGAGCTGGGTTGCCTTAAAAATGGCAGAGAACGGGGTAGCGAGGTGCAGGGTTATCCTTCAATATTCTTGAAGGCTGGAATTGTAGAATCACCAAGACTGGATGATCCGGTCCAGCCATCAGCCCAGCGCTGCCGCTGCAAGCCCAAAACCACTAAACCACATCAACCCGGCACCAGAAACCAGACACCTCTTAAACACCTCCAACGATGATGATTCCACCACCTCCCTGGGCAGCCTAATCCAATGCCTGACCACTCTGACTGAGAATACTTTCTTTTTCTAGTATCTAATCTGAATCTCAGTCTGTTTAAGGCCATTTCCTCTGGTCCTCTCACTGTTAAGCATGGTAGAACAGACCACCACCCTTTCTCACTACCATCTCCTGTCAGGTGGTTTTAGAGAGCAAAGAGATTCCCTGGGAGCCTTCTGGAGACTAAACAAGCCCAGCTCCCATAGCTGTTCCTCTTAAGACATACCTCATAATGTTTTCAAGACCTTTCGGGAACCTTGGTGCTCTTGGCTGAAAACGCTACAGCATGTCAATGACCTTTCTAAAATGAGGGGCCTGAGCACACTGCTGGAGGTGCAGCCTCACCAGGGCCTAGTCCTGCTGGCAACATTATTCTTGATATGGGCTAAGATGCCATTGGCCTTCTTGGCCACCTGGGCCTGGTCCTGGCTCATCAGGACCGGGGATGTCATCCAGCACCCCCAAGGATGTTTGCCTTAGCTGCATCTAAATGAGGAAACTGGACCACAGCACTTGGACTGTAGCAACACACTAAGACACATACACTCCTCCACCCTCCAAAAAATAATAAAAAAAAAAGTTTTGAGGATCAACTTACAAAAGAACGCCATGCAGCTAGCAACGGGACAGGAGGACACAGTCCTAAGCTGTGCCAGGGGAAGTTTAGGTTGGACATTAGGAAGAAATTCTTCACAGAAGGGATGATTAGATCTTGGAATGGGCTACCCAGGGATGTGAGGGAGTCACCATCCCCAGAGATGTTTAAGGAAAGACTGGACATGGCACTCTGTACCATGACCTAGTTGACATGCTGCTTTTAGGTCATAGGTTGGACTCAGTCTCAGAGGTCTTTTCCAACCTATTTGATTCTGTGATTCTGTGAAGATAAAAACTGTAGCATTAATTTTTTTCCCCAAGCACCAGGAACCTGACAGAGTCTGCATGTCTGTTAGGTAAGGTGTGAAAGGAACACAGGGAAGATGTAATGAATAAACTAAACACCATTCTTACCAGAGAGAAGCTCAGGGAGGTTTTCATGCTAAAATGCTGCTTTTTGGGTAGACGTGTTAGAAGAGATCTTTTCAGTTGAAGCCAGAGTAGCAGGAAAAAAGAAATAAATTTAATAATAGGAAGATGGCAAGACTGGATGGTGTTTATTCAGGAGTCACACAAGAATTCAGGCATGAAGCAGCTGGACTGTGTAACCACATGCTACAGGAGGTGCTGGAGGACTGAGGAGTACAGTCTCTAGCCAAAACCTGAACAGCTTCGAAAGAAGTCTCTAAGGTTGATGTGCATTTTGATCAAATCAGTGGGAAGAATAACAAACACAAGAGGAGGTGGAACAGGAAGAGATACGATGCACTCGAGAACCGTCAGCTTTATTTTCTGTGGAGGGACTGTGGAGGTGCCTCAGAAATCTGTGGGACTCTTTGGAGGATCAAAGTGATCTCATCTACCAAGGCAAACCAGGTCAATGAAGACAGAATTACGGAATCTTAGAATACTCTGAGTTGGAAGGGATGCATCTGTATCATCACATCCTATATTTGGCCCTGGATAGGAAACTCCAAGAATCCCACCATGTACCTTAGAGCATTGTCCAAACACTTCTTGAACTGTGTCAGGTTTGGTGCTGTGAGCACTGCCCAGTGTCCAGCCATTCTCTGGGTGAAGAACCTTCTCCTAACATCCAACATAAATGTGCTATGGTATAGCTTTCTGCCATTTCCTCATGTTCTGTCACTGGTCACAAGAGAAAGAAAGATTGGTGCATGTCTCTTGGCTTCCCTATGTGATGATGTTGAAGACTGCAATGAGGTTGAAGTCTCCCCTCAGTCTCTTCTCCAGTCTGAACAAGCCCAGTGACTTCAGCTGTTCTCATATGGCTTTCCCTCTAGAAGTTTGCCATATTTGTAGCTCTCCTTTTGACACTTTCTAATACCTTTATATCTTTTTTTTTTTTTTTTTTTTTTTT
>VXBR01005079.1:127349-226774 GCA_013400215.1 Cisticola juncidis
TTTTTTTTTTGGTGGTGTTGTGGCATCCAAAACTGCACACAGGACTCAAGGTGAGGCCATACCAGTGCAGAGCAGAGCAGGACAATCTCCTCCCTTGACCAGCTGGTGATACTTGTGTGCACCAGGCATGGTTGGCCCTCCTGTCTTGAATATTTTTATTAAAGGTTTTTAGAAGATTCAGCAGTCATGTTTTATTGAGCCACTCAAGATTCGAGCCCCTCAGGATTTGACTCAAACTGCAATTTGTTTTAGTTGTTAATCAGTAGCTGTAAATAGACAGTTATGATTAAGCAATTGCATTGTGAGTGTTGCGTGCTTGGCTAATCTGCTGTTTTAAGGAAAAGGGAAGACAATCTCAAGATGAATGAGCTCTCTGGATGACAGCCACCAGGAGTGAAGTCAGAAGAAGTGAGCAGTAACTGAGGGAATGGTAAGTCCAGCAGTAGGAGATCATGACCATCAGCTAATTGACCACTTACTCTAAACAGACCCCCCAGCTCAAATGGAGGAAAGAACTGAGCATGTGGACTAATTATCATGAGAAACGAGAGTTATAACTAGCACATAGAGGGTTTGAGCTTTAACTAATGAAAAAAATGGGTAATGCTGGTAGCATTGTTGGCTATAATATATAAATAGTGTAAAGTTTTGATGATTGGGAGCCAGCCTTTTGTGTCTTATCACCAAGCTCCCTACTTTGCACAAACTTGAAACAAAAATTGGAATACTTCACCTCAGTGTGTGAATTGGTGGTGTGCACTAGTGAACAGGCTCAGTGAGATAAAGATTACAACCTTCAGATAGATGAATACTTGGTAGAAAGAGTAGAAAAAGGTTAGGAATTGATTATCATCTTTTTCAATGGACTGTGTGACAGGTAGGACTTAAAAGGAGTTTGTCTGAAGATCAGCACTGTTCAACACAGGCATAAATAGTCTGGAAAAAGGGGCGGACACTGGAGTAGTAAAATCTGTTGTTCACACTGAGTTATTTAGATTGAAGAAAAATTATCAGCTTGTAGAATGACCTCTTGATTCCTACTGAGCAATAAAATGAGGGACATGTTGACATGTGAGATAAATGTGAGATAAAGCTGTACATTTAGATGGAATATAAAGTCTTGTGCTTCCAAAAGCAGGTAATATTTAGTAGCCATTGGGAAGTGAATGGCATGACTCTTACTCATATGTGATGGTGACGGACTCTCTGCTTGGATGGGGACTGCAATTCCTGTCTCTCAGAAAGTGCAGAGTAAATCTACAAAAGATGTAGAAAATGTGACAAAATTTTTCACAGATCTGAAATTCCTCCACATAGTAAAATAAAATAGAAAGTAAAATGGAAGTTGGAAGACAAACTAATAAGAAAAGTATCTTGGGGAAATAATGACAATGGTTTCTGAAACCAAGTTGCATGGACACTGATTCCTTATTGTAATTTCTAATGTTAAACCTTTGGAAAACAAATTAAGCTAATAGGCATCATTTTCAAAACAAAAAGTATTTTAAGTAGTCTTAAACTTCATTGGAAATGTCACAGATTCCTAAAATTTCACAGGAATTTGCAAAAAGAGAAAGCAGATTTACGGAAAGAAAATCAACCAGGGACTGTTAAATGTGAGAATATTCTGAAAAGGCTCAGGTAGCCCTGAGAGCTTTCACTCTGCCAGAGTTTGTACCAGGGAAGTAGCTCAGTGTGCTTGCCCTTTCCTTGGCACAACTTTTGAAGGCTGTCAGAGACAGAATGGACTTTTGGACTGATCTGCATCCTGGAAAATAATGATCTGAAAGTGGCTCACGTGCATAAAAATTTTTCTAGATCAGGGTGGAATACCATAAATACATTTAAGGGCTCGTTTAATTCAGGCATAGGGAAAAATAAAATCCATATTATGGAAGCTTGGGGTAGTGCTTTATAAGGTCAGATTTGCACGAGTATTTGACATTACTTCCCTGGTTATGTTTTTACTACTACATGAGACAGGACCAGTGAGTGTCCTTCAGTGCTGAGCCACTGTTCAGATTGGTCAAGCACTGCCTGTTCTGTGCCTGTGAACACTCTGATGAACAGTCCTGGGTGCATTCCAGGGCATGGACTTGCACCAGAAGCCATGCTCAGTTGTCAGGATGAAAAAGCCTACACCAAATATGATGTTCTCCACCTCATGTGGTCTTCCAGAGCTGTCCTAGCAGCCTTTGCACTCTCACCCAGCCCATAACCATCACACTGCATCTAGCCCACATTTTGTGAAATGGAGAAATCACCCTGGAGGGCTACAGTACAGTCTTTGTATTTTTTCAGGCACTTATGAATGAAAAATCCCAACACAATAGAACAGTTTTGTGTAATGGCCACAGTGGTACCACCCAGCTCCAAAAGGAGAACCAAGCCAAGTACTAACAAGTGTAGATGTGGCCAGGCTGCGCCCCTTGGCTGGCTAAGGGTCTCTGCTGCTACTTCATTTAACAGCAGGGGCATGGCTTCTGACAGGGCCCAAGTAGGAATATTTAAATAGCCAGGTACCAGGAAGGCCTTTAGGAATATTGGTGCTGAAACATATAAGCCTGGAATATTTGTGCTGGCATCAAATGAGAGGCACAATGGCATTCAGGCAGGTTTGAGATGTTAGTTGGTAGTATCTCTAAGCACCAAATAAATCTGCAGGAGATAGGTTCTTCTGGCCGGAGCCCTGGAGGCCATCTGCTGCAGACTTGTAGTAATATAAATAACACAATAATTGCTATGACCTATATACTACAGGCTATTTCATAGTTCAGTTTAAAATGCTTAATCCAAAGAAAGCACAATTAATGTCCAATCAAAATAGAAAATGCCCTTTACATGTCAACAGTTACAGGATAGCAAATCCTGTGGAGGAACACATGGAAGTGTCTTTGTTCGTGGTGCCTCACAGATGCGTGGAAAATAGTTTTAAGGCAGCAGAGACAGAAAAAAGTGCATGTATGTGGAAAGTAACATACAGAGTTCACTGGAGCTGCATAAGCACATAAAGAAAAGTTGCTGGTAAAACTTCCTGAAGAGACATTTTGTTCTTGAAAGTACCCACTAGTGTAAAATGTGTTTGTAGCTAGCTGTTAATGCAGCTGTGTGTGCTGGAACAACTCACACAGCAACTGCCTCATATTTAATAGCTGCAAACTGTAAATGAAATAAAACATTGAATTTCAAGAAAATAAATTCCATTTATAAGTACATTTGAGAACTAGTTGAATAATTTGTGGTTTCTTTTTTCTCTTGCCTTCCCCTGTTGCTATCTAAAACTGACCAGGAAAACTGTTAGTTGTAAGTCATAGCTGTGTTTGGGTAAGAATCTTAATGGGAGATTTCCTGGTATTTCAGAGGGTGCAGGCAGAAAAGAAAAAGCAATGTTAGCTCAGGTACAGAACTTAGTCTCTTGTGAAAGGTCAGTTCTAGCCCTTTTGCCTCAGCAACATGGATCACATTTTTGCTTAGCTTTTGCAGAATATTGAATTTTACTCTGAACTGTTATTTATGATTACTTGTATGTGGTCTCCCTTTAAGCAATCATAGACTCACATGCAGAGTTAAAGGCCAACAATGAAATACAAACCACTAGAAAGTGGTGAACTTTCCAAACACCTTTCTACACTATTTCCTTTTTGCTAGTGATGAGACCAACTACTTTACCCTTGAGGTCAATATGCAACAAAAACCTGCTGTGGTAATGTTTTGGTTTCAGTCCCAATGCAGATAGTAAATTAAAATTATTTCTGCTTCAGCCATTTTAAATGTATCATATTGTTCTTTTTTACAACAGCTTTTGCATAAGTTTAGCTACATTAAATCCCCTAAAATATCATGTGTATTTTCGTAATAATGCAGTATCCTTTATACTCTAAAACTATATTTTTGGTGAAGTAAGATCTGACTGAATTTTAATTTAATGGTGTATTATAATTTTCATTTAATTTTTGTCAGTGTTACAAGAAAGCAAGCTTTTAGAACCGTTGTTCTTCTTTCCCTGCCACCATTATATCGTTATAGTGCTTAATAGGGCAGAGTAGTTGACTTTGATTTTCTATTCCCTTGTTTAATTTTGGAAAGAGATATAGTTCCAAAACAAACATGAAGTTTAGACATCGAATGGAAGAGAGGTCAGCCCATCTGCTCCTGAGTCTAGCACAAATGGTGAATGGAGTACATGGATGAGCGTAGCTACATAGTTATAATTTCACTCTAGAAGTTAAGCATAGGAAAGATAAACCAAAATCTTATTTTTCTGCTTTCTCATCCGCCCTTTTAAACTACAGTTACCTATACACAGATTTCAGTTTGAATCTCCCCAGGGATAAAGATTTCACAAGTTTTCTGGGCAACCTCTTCCAGTGTTTGACCAACCTCACCATAAGAAAGATGGTTTGCAGTATTTTAATTTTTAATTTTATTTCCTGTATTTCTGTTTGGCCCACTTCTTCTTGTCATGTCACTGGCTCCCACTTCTTTAATTCCCTACATCAGGTGTCTTTATTCCCTTAAACATTGATGGGAGCTCCTTGATTTCTCCAGGTTGAACAATCCCAGCTTTCTAAGCCTTCTCTTGCTTCTATCCCTCAGTCATTTTTATGGCCCTTTGCTAGACTTGCCCACGTGAGTCCACGTCTCTCTTGCATTGGGATCCCATGCCTGGGACACAGCACTCCAGGTGAGGCCTCACCACTGCTGTGAGGAAGACAAGGATCACTGCTGTGACCCTCCTAGCAATGCTCCTCCTGCCACAGCCCCAGGATACTGTTGGCCTTCTTTGTTGCAAGGAATTGCTGGCTTAAAGTAAAACTGTTGTCCATCAGGACCCCCAGGTCCTTCTCTGCAGAGCTGTTTTCCAGCTAGTTGGTTCCTCGCCTGCTTGGGTGTGTGGGATTATTCCTTTTCCTTGTGCAGAGCTTCACACTTTCCTTTCTTTCATATGTTCCTTTGTGGAACTGTGTGATATTCCTCTGTGGCCACCGAGGTTACCCTGCCTGGCAGTACCTTCACCCCACTCCCCCCAGGTTTGCTGAGGGTCTGGTCTGTTGTCCAGGTCATGCATGCAGAGGTTAGGCTGTACTGGTCCCACTATCGATCCCTGGCTGTGCTCTTTGTGAGTGTCCTTCAGCTGAGCTTGAGGCCACTGATTACAGCTCTTTGAACCCAGCAGTTGCTGATATTTTGCCATGATTCCTGGCAGTTTCCCAATTTGCAGTACATGAGATTTTCTTACATTTTCCGTAAAAGCACGTGTAGTGGCTCATCCATTATTCTCTGATAAATTCTTCTGCCTTTTCAAATTGTGCTTGTGTTTCTGACTTCACAGGACATAATCTTCCCCTGCACAGAAGAAGGGAACCTCATTCTGGCTTATTATATTTTCAGTCAGTTATTAGTAGTGAAGTAGTAGTAGAAGTGAAGAAGCTTTTCCTGTGTGCCTCTCTCCAGAATGCTGCATGGACACAGACTGTGCAGAGAGTCTTCCTCTTTCTTTCTGTAACATTTCTCCATTTTTTTTTTTAATCTACAGGCTTCTAAAAGATATCAGACTTTTCTTCTGGATTATAGACAGACACATCCCTCCAGTTTCTACTGGTTTTATAATTTGGGTCCAAGGCAGGTTCAATTACTAGATGACTGGGGGGAAGGGTGAGGAGGAGGCCAAAGGTTGTGGTCTTTGTCTGTTGCTGTGAAATACTTACCTGTTTAAAAATATAAAAATATATCAATGACACAAATATGAGACTGTGGCTTGCTGGCACAAGACAAAAAACAAGAGGGTGGATTACATTTAAGGATGAAATCATTGATGAGCTTGGTGAAACACTTGAACAAATTGCTGAAAGAGGTGCTGGATGCCCCATCCCTGGAAACATTCTAGGTCAGGCTGGACAGGGGTCTGAGCAACCTGATCTAGTTGAAAGTGTTCCTGCACCTTGCAGAGCAGTTGGACTAGATGACCTTTAGAGGAACTTTCAACACGCACTACTCTAGGATTCAGTGATTCCATGACTGACAACAAACTCCTGTTAATTTTCAAGGTAAAGTAATAAACCCAGACAATTCCATTTGAGAAATACTCTGTAATGTTCTATGGGTATTTTCCATTATAGTCTATGGGAACCTATTATTTGGGGTTTTTGGTTTTTTGGGGGTTTCTTTTGGAGGGGGGTAACATTTCAAGTAGTTGTTATTTTCAATACAATTATTTTTAATAGGACAAAGGTGGGATTAGGCTGTTACTGGAGCTACAGAGCTCAGCTGTTTCACTGTTGTGGCCAGTTTGCTGTTCACTCTGCTTAGAAAGCCACTGGAAACTGGCTTCAGCTACATGCAGCGATCTGGTGCTATTTGACAAGTTCTTGTGCACCTAAGACAGATGCAGGGATCTGGCACAGGAGAGACAGGACCTCTCAGGCACTTTCTGCTCTGGCAGCTGGTGGCTGAACATCTCAGGGCACAGCAACATTCTGCTAGGACATCTTGGCTGGGACTTTCAAGTGTTTGTGCAACCCAGCCCTGTCCTGGCAGCCAGCCATGAATTCCAGTGAGGAGCACCACCGTACCCCTTGTATTTAAAAAGCCTCTGAAATTAGCAACATTTCCAAGTTTACCAGTAAATTCATAGTTACTGTTCCTGAAAGAGAGCAGAAGAAACATGTATGCATACTGGTACATGTGGAATGTGATTGCATATGCAGTGGGTTGATGGGAAGACTATAAAAAGGTCTTTAATAAAATTGTGTATTACCCAGATACAAAATAAAGAGGACAGAGTATTTAATTAAGAAAACAATTCCATTTGCAAACTGGGAGGTACACACATTTAGAGAAGAATACATTTGATGTATTTTTAGAAGTTTTTAACAGTCTGTGTTACAAAAGTGACACTCTTGCACTGAGTTTGAAAGTGTTAATTGGCCTTAGTATAAATGTGCATTAAAGTTGCTCTTGTTACACATGAACTGGAGCTGGGGGCATTGTACTCATGTAAATGCTGAACTTTCTCCACTAGTTCCTGGGCAGGAGCCCTGTAATACTCTAGGAAGGTGTTTTGACAGTCCTTTTCATTGCTGAAAGCAGTGCTGAAAGGAATTTCCTGCCTTAGATTTCAGAGGTCTATTTGGAATTGCTTTACTGGGGAGACTGACTCTTCAGCAGGCAGGAGGGAGGTGGCTATGGTAGGGCAAGGCTTGCTCCATAAAACTTGGCCTCGCTATGCCTTCCAAGAAAAAGAATGGAAATTGGTCACTTTTTTCTTCAGACTCAGAAGTCAGCAGCTTGAGGTCCCAAAGCATTTTTGAATCTTCTCCCCTTAATTTCTTGTGCTGTTTGTATAATTTGAGTAGAACAAGTGTGTTCAAGAATTTGCTATCAGCTTTTTCTAGGTCATATTTCTGAAGACCTCACAAGCATCACACTGCCATTTGCCAAAAAATTAACATAAGGTAAAGTGAAATTCCAGCATATGGCTGGAAGAAATCCAAGTGAGTGCAATATGTAAATAATCAGACTTTCAGCTTCTACCCTTTACTAAAGGTGTTTCCTTTGTTACAATTGGTTCTTTATTATTTGAATATATCACACCATTCTTTTAATCACCAGTTTCTCCTCTATTCCTGATTTCCTCCTTCCTTAAATAAAATAAAAAATATATATGTTTTGCTGAAACATAATCGATTTATTTTAGATTTTTTTTTATAGAGCTTCAAATTAAATTAACTTGGAGTATCTTTTTATTTAAAATATTACATTGCTAAAAATGGCAAAGGAAGTTAGGATAAAAAGTAATTTTTTTTTTGACTGCTGAAATTCAGATTCAACTAAATATAAAGATTTTTTCTCCCCGAAATTGAGATCATAAGCAGACAGCCAAATCTTTCCCAACTTCAACTGACTAAATCTAGTTGCAGATTTATTTTAAGCACGTAATGCTAATGCTGATGAATCTTTTATATGTTTATCTTCACAATATCCCTGTGAATGTAGGAACTGTTGTCTCTCCTTAGAAAACAAACACATCAGTCACAATTTAAAATCTAGCCTAACTAGAACGAGATTTTCATGTATAGCTGGCTTCTTGCATGAGTTTTCAGAGATATATTTGAATTCTTTTTTTTAAATCAAAATTCTGCAATAGTCATAGATAAAAAGCAAAGTCTCTGAGTTCACATTGCTATGCAGTAATTAATTGTTCCATCTGAAGCAGTACAATGGTGTGAAAAGATCCTTTTCCTTTAGCACTGAAGGAAAGTTCTCAGAATAAAGTTTTCCTTGGTTTGGGGACATATACCTATGAACCTGAGAAGGGAAGCCTCTCTTCTCAAGCAACCATGTTCTTTGGGTACTCAAGATGAGTCTTACTTGGCTACAACTGCCTCTGATTTCTTTTTCTGTCTGTACTGGTCTGGCAGATGATGAGCCCCTGCAAATTAGCCAGGGCAGTCCTTCCTTTGATCAGTTAACCCCTGCCCTGCCATGTATCAGCTGCAGGAGCAAACGGGTGGGATTTACATGGGCTTTGTTGTAGCTCACAGACAGTGATTATTAGCAAGTTTTGAATCAGCACCACAAGCCTCCCATTGCTAATGCTAAAATTGCTCACTTTGGATGCTGAGAACATATATTAGCAAACTAAGGTTTCAGATGGTTTGGGGAGTTTTCTGTTTCAGAGGTTGCCCTTTCTTTCTCTGCTTTTTAGAAAAAAATAATTAAGCTTTAATATTCTGGGTATATTTTTTAAAAGTATAGTCTATGTTTATATTATTTGTCTAATACTACTTGTATGAAGTGGCCACCACCTGCATTTAATTTGTCTTGTGACAGGTCTTTCCTGCCTTGATCTGAAATTCTTTAGAACACAGAAGAAGTGACTATTTTCTGCTTGGACTTTACTGGCTAGCTCCAGTTGGATTGTTGTGGGCCTCATCGAGCCTAAACAGATAACATACATCCAGCACACAGGTTTTTAACTAATTACTAATGTTTTTAAAGTACTTTGAAGAGTAAAAGCACAATACATGTGTTAATTATTATTAAGAACTTAGCTTTGAACATCATGTTCTGATATGAAAAATGTTTAGTGAGTCCTCACCAAATTGTAGTATTATAAATGTATTTCATTAAGAGGTCATTAAGACATTAAAAGGCATCATTACTAATCTATACATGATCTAAGCTTGGCAAACCTCTGTAATCCAGACTCATTATATTAGCATGAGTGCCTTTCCGGCCAAAAAAGTGCTGAGATTTTGTATGGTAGCCTTTCCATTTATCAACGATATTACAGATGAAATAAAAACTCTGATTTTTGGAAAATCTCCCTTTCTAGTCCCATTACTTTTTCCTGGGCTTGATATGGTGCAGTTGTTGTTTCTGGCATTAATGCCTCTTAGGTTCAGCGTTGCACACATTATTTGAATTGAGTAGTCTTATACATTAAGTGCAAAAGATCTTCAGCAGGCTCTGTCCAGGGGTTTCTTGGATGTGCATCAGTGGATTTTGTGAGAGAAAAAATCCTTCTGGTACAGAAGAGTTTTACATGTTCTTTGATAATGTGTTCTAGAGAAACTGTTAATTTTTCTAAATTATCAATTGTGATGTGTAGCACAATAAATAGACTGTTGAAAATCATGCTGATTTTCTTTAGAGTATGTATGATGAAAAAACAGATTAAGTGATGAACTTCCAGAATGAAAAATATTCAAAGAAATCTTCTAAGAAAAATCCAAGAAACCCAGTGGGCTGCCTTTTCAGTTTTCCTGAAAGCTTTTGTCTGTCACTTACAAGCACACAGTTATTTGTTAATTAGAGCTTTTCTGCATTGAAAACTAAATTTTGGCCAGCCATTGACATGTGAGGAAGAATCCTAGTGTTCTTCTTATTGCATCTTATGTACATCTCTAAAATGTAATAAGAAAAAGATTTTTTTTCTTAAAATGTGAAACTGATTTTTTAAAATATATTTGATGCTTCAAAATATGAACATCTTTTCTGGGATAATTTAATGTAATATAAGAAAGTGTTAATAAATTTTTATAAACATGTTAAATCAATCTACGGATAAATGTAACAATTTAAAATAATGACTGAGATCCACAAACCCTGTTTTGCATATAATTGCAATATTGTAATGGTAAAGTGCAATCATCATGTCAGTATTCTTGCTTATAAATTCTGAAGTATTTCACCAAAACCATCCACTGTGGCCAATGTATTTACTTTACTGTAAAAATCATTTTATTCAGAAGAATGCAAAAGATTTTCTGAAGTCCTGTGCTTGCAAATGCTCGCATATCAGGTCATTTAATAGTCATTTAATATACTGAAGTGCATAGATATGCAGCACTGGAATTTGCAAATCTTCTAAAATGTGTAGTTCTATGGATATAGTTAAAAATTAGGGATTTTACCCCTGACTTTCTTTAAGCTTTCTGTAATAAAATTCTGCTCAATATGCTGACTTGGAAAATACTTTCTTTGCAGTTATGGAAATTTATGCTTAATATTAGATGTCAAGTCAAAACTCTCTTTGGGATTTAGATTCAGATACAGACCTCTAAATTGGGTTGTCTGCAGTACAACCATCTATGAATTACCTAGATAAGTGAACAAACTATATGGCCTTGATCCAGTTATCCACACTTGAGTCTCTGCTGCCACCTGAGATGCCCCTGGGCTTTTGAGACATCTGCATCTGATGCAGATGCGATGGAAGATCTGTGGGACCTCCTTGCTCAGCTGGGGAAGAGGCAGTGGTGAAGAGTCCTGCATGAAGGGAATATATTGAGATCCTCAGGAGAGCATGTTGTGGTGATACCATTTAGACTGGGACATGAGACTGTTATCCTGCTAGCTGTGAAGTTCTTCTGTTTCTCCAGGAGAATAACAGAGCTGTCAGCCACAGAATTCTCTGTTGGCACTACGGTTTTACAATGTAAAAAAAAATCCAGTAGAGACTCTAGTGGCATCAGCCAAGTGAGTTTAGTCCTGTTTTCAAAGGTGACATAATAATTTTAGGTTGAGGGTTTTGCCATTGTTCCACAGTGCCCTACTAGAGATTACTGAGTGGTTTCCAAACAAACTAGCAGGCCAGTACAGCACAGCTCTTTTGACAACTGATGCCTAGGGTCTTGTGACTTTAGTCAGACACATTTTGAGAAATATTCTTGAATAAGGAGGAATTAACAACCAGGAGAAATAAATATTTTTTGAAAAATGCTATGCTAGAAGAATACTAGTGATGCCTGCAAAACAGAAATTGGGAAATTGAGTATTCTTTTTATTTTACTTTCCCTTTTGTAAATAATATTAAGTACACTCTGAAAATATGACCAAAATAATATCCTTTAATATTATTAGAACTGGTTTATGATGCAATGTTTACATTTTCTACTAGAACTTAGAAGTTTTGTAGGGAAGACTTGCCTAGTATAAATAAGTTGAATATATTCAAGACCTGCACTTTTTCATCAAAAATTGACTGATTGACTCCTTTATTCCAATCAGATTAGTCGAGTCATAGTTCAGTGTTACAGAGCACACTCTTAGGTTGAGTATCAGATAGCAGACTAATATACTGCAGATTACATTAAACTTTCTTGTTATTTTTTTCCTCTTTACCCTTTTTGTCCTATTTTTTGTGGTTTTGATTCTATGTTTGTTTTCATTGTTCTATAAGAAAGATTATCTTTACAGGACACAAACTATAATTATGTATACCCATGCCTCCTATAGCTCATTTACCTATGACTGGTGTTTGAACTCTTAAATTCTTTGCTGGATTATATACACTTAGTAAAGAATAGTTTTTTAAAAACCCCAACCTTAACTGATTTATAAGCTTTTGTGCTTTTTAGAATAAAGCTCAAGAGCACTTGGCTATGATATTAAAAATGTAGTCATGGTTGAATAAAGACTTCCTTAGTTGACAGACAATTAGATTTTAATATCTTAAGCCCCTATGCATCAATCCACAGAGCAGCAGCAATGTCTTTTGTGTAGAAGTTTCACAGTTTCATAGTTAAGATATGTAGCTAACAAATAAGGTTGGGACTGAAAAGTTCTCTCATAGTCTGAGGAAGTTTGTAAGGAAGTTTGCTAACCATGAAACTGTCTGTCAGCTGAAGACAGAATAAAAACAATAAAAAGGTTAATACCTCTCTTGTTGAAGTTAAAATATTTGTGTATCTACAAATGAGAAAGTAATGGTGTCTGGAAGGAGAGGAAGCACCAGAAACCCTGATTTTGAAGTTGACTCAGTTTTCACTGCTAACAGTATGGAAACTGGTTTTACTTTATCCATTGGCTTAAGATAAACAACAATCCCAGTGTCAGCATTTATTATCCCAGCACAGTGCTCTTTCCTCTTTGCTTTTGGGTTTTGTTATCAATTTTTCTTGTTAGAGTGCTTCAGTTTTTAAGATGACCAAATGTTCTACTGCTATAGTTTTTGAAAGACAGCTGTCCACATCCTAGATGGCTATTTCAATGTCAGCAGTGAAGAGTCAGGTTTCATAGACATCCATTCACAGTGCAGCTGGGGTTGTCAAAAATCTCTGGAGGTTCCTTAGTCCAATCCACCTGCTCAAAGTAGGGTGAATTAGAGCCACTTGCACAGAGCTTTGTGTCCAGTTGGATTTTGAGCAAATCCCAGCATGGAGTCTCCACAAGCTTTCTTGACCACTGTTCCAGTGTTTGATTATATTTTCAGTAAAAAAAGAGAGAAAAGTTTTTTCTTGTTCTGAAATGGAATTTTTTGTGTTCCAGTGCATCTCATCCTGTCACCCGGTGACAATGTGAGGAGTCTGGTTCCATCTTTTTCATTCCTTCCCGTTTGAACTCTTTGAACTAGCAAATGCTGGAAGCTTTCAGTACTGTAGACTGTACAGCACACTTAGATAATAAGTTTGTTAAAAATTATTGTAGTTCTGCTCAATTAGAAAAATCTTAAGCAGTTTTACAAAAACTCATACCTTGTCTCAAAAGTGAGTAAAAAAAGATGAAGGATACTAAAGCAAAAAGTACCACTGAGAATACCACACTATTAAAAGACCTTAGTGTTTTAATCTGTATGCTCTAATGTCAGGCCATGCAAGTAAGCTGCATTTTTAATGCACTATAAAGAGAGGTGATATCTACCAGGATTACATGACCAAATCACAGTGTTTTTTATCCAGAAGCCAATACCCTCAGTTCCTTCCAGAGACAGAAATAAACCTGACGATCCAGGGAACACAAAATTGAAAGAATTTTCCCTTGAGTAAATGGACATTCCAAAGCAAAACATATTCATCAGTGCAGATGAAATATATGGATATTTCCGCTAAAATTCACTGACATGAAGATGGTTGTATCCCCAGGGCAGGGAGAATCAAAAAGTCATAGAAGAAAGAAAATGCTTGACTTGCTTGAAACACTGTGTTTCAAGTTACATGTGTTTAGCAATAAAAGCACAATCCAGAACACAGTCATGGCAATCAGATGAGAAGTTGACCAATTACAGGAGAATCTGAATAGATCACTTGGAAAAGGGTGTTAGCATTTTTTTCTATCTGTATTAAGAAAGTGATTACCAAAGAAAAAAAAGACTTAGTTAAACTAAAGAAAAATCCCTTTGAAAACTGAACTAAATCTAATACTATGTAGGACATATAAAACCTAGCTCGTTTTGCAACAGGACATTTTTATTTCTCCTCTCATAGTGTCATCTGAAAGTTTAATAGTCATGTTCTGTCTCCTATTATTTAGATCATTAATGAAAGTGTACAGTGAGGTGTACAAGCTACTCATGTGCTTAAAATTAATTGGCCACATAAATGTTTGCAAGACAGATTCCTTTGTGGTGCATCTGTCACAGAGGTTTTGGCAATTTTATACTTTTTAAAGCAGTTGAAGCTTTTGGGGTTGTTTTTTGGTTTGGGGTTTTTGTTTTGATTTTTTTTTTTCAATAAAGCTATAAGTTGTAAAACAGGCTTTTGAAACTTTTCTGGTACTCTTTTTTTCTGACCTATTTGAAAGTGTATATAAATCTTATCTGCAAAGTTTGGAATTTGCCATTAATAATAATGAAGAAAAAGAAAGAACAATAAATTGTTTGAGAAGAGCCTGGAATTTTTCACTGAGAGTTATTCAATAGAGTAGAAAACTGAACAAAGATATAAACATCAAACAAATTAAATTTTGATTGTCATTTACGAGGAGAAAACATCTGTAATGGATAGAACAAGCAATCTTGAATCTTAATATTCAGACTTTAATGAGTAAACAGATATTTCACCATCTTGTAAAACAATAGTATTATGAGCTCAGTCTGGTTAGAACTACTCGGGTGCTTAAAGACAGCCTTAAGTGTTTTTCTGGATCAGGCCAGAATGGTCAGCACCATGCCAGATTAATTCTTGGAAGAGTTTACAAAAGATAGTGAGAAAACTTCTTGTTCATAGCAAGAAATCCAAAACAGTGACTAAACAATGTGTATTGACAACAGGGTGAGCCAAGTTCTTGAAGAGAATGATCTGAGGTACAGAGTGTCAAAGAAAAAATGATTTTTTGTCTTTTTTTTTTTTTTTAACTGGAAAAATTTTGTCCTCAGGGACAGTTGAATGGATTCCAGGCTAAAGCAGAGTTCCAAAACCTTTTTTGTGTAAGGTTTGAAAACCCACTTCCATTTGCAAAAGTGGGTGAGTGAGCTCACTTGTGGTTGGGTTTGTGGGAAATGCTAATGTAAAGAAAATCACCACTTTCTCTCATAAAACAATGCAAAAAGCAGAGACTGTGCCTAGATATATGGAAACTGCTCAAAACTGGAAGAACTTTGAAATATCTTGCCTGTCTTGCTTGCTTGATAATACCTTTTCATCAGAAGAAAGAATCTGCACATACTGTTCACATTGCAGTTTTTTCAAGAAAATGTTTTAGACTTCTTCTACTTCTTGCATTAGATCCTCTTCTTTTCTCCTTACAGGATGGGTGTTATGCTGGTTCTGTAATATTGCATGAGGATGAGCTCCTGCACCTTCATGAAACATTTTGCTTTCTCCTCTTTACTCTTTGTGTGGGACCATTGAAATTCTTGCATAAGAGGCCAGGTTGGATGGGACTCTGAGAGACCTGAGAGGTCTAGTGGAAGGTGTCCTTGCCCATGGCAGGGGGGGTTGGAACTGGGTGATCTTTAGGGTCCATTCCAACACAACCCTTTCTATGATTCTATGTGGTTTTGAGGACAATGGGATCCTTGGTCAAGTCCTTATTTGCTGGTAGTTGGTGACTCTTCTACGTGCTTCTTCCATCCACAATGCATCAACCCAGTTATGCTTTAATTAGTCTTTATTATGTATTTACTATCCAGCCACTCAGACAAATTCTAATTTCCCTGTGGCTCTGTTTGGGATGGAGTTAATTTCATCACAGCAGCCTGTGTAGTGCAGTGCTTTGGATTTGTGGCTGAAACAGTGTAGGTAACACATCAGTGTTCTGGCTTTTGCTGAACAGTGTTTTCACAGCACCAAGGTTTTCTCCTCCCTTGCTTACCCCCAGTGAGAAGGCTGGGGTAGGGCAAAATATTACAGGGAGACACAGCTGGGACTGCTGATCCCCACTGACCAGAGGGATATCCCATATCCTATGTCACCGTGCCCAGAAATAAAAACTGGCAGAAAGAAAAGGAAGGAGAATTTATGGCATTTTCTTGCCAAGTAACTATTGTGTGTGCAGGGCCCCTGCTGCCCAGGAAGAGGCTGGATATCTGCTGGCCTATAGGAAGTAATGAATTCATTACTTGCTTTGTTTTTCTTGCATGTGCAACCTTTGTTTTCTCTGTTATCAGCTCTGTCTGTGTGTCTTCTCACCCTCCTTCTACTTTTCACCGTCCCAGGGGAGGGAGAAGTTGAGTGGGTGGGTGGATGGGTGTTTGGCATGTAGCCAGGGCCAACCCACCATCTTGGCTAATTAATTGCTTGGATTGCTTGGATTGAATAGAAACCTTTTCATTGCATATTAATAATCTCTGAAATGTATCATTTGGATTGATCTTAAAAATATAATTCACCATAAAGTGTGTAAAATCTGGATTTTTTTTTTTTGTTCATTTTATCCATCTTTGTTCTATAATGTTTAAGGTTTTTTATGTGTTTCCAAGTCTGTAGGAGAATATTTTGTTGGCAGGACTGCAGCAGTTTTACAGGCTCCAACCTCAGACACATATTTCAGGTTTTCAGAGTTCTTTCACTATGTACAGTACATCTGAAGGCCTTGTCAGTTTGTATCCAATTTGACACGGTTTTGCACTCTCTGGGTAGACTTTGACCTATTTTACAAGCAGAGTTAGCTGATCTTTCCTTTGAAATCTGGAAGCACTGCTGCAGAGATTGGCTATTAAAGGAAAGAAGGCACAGTGCCTGCTGTAAGGGGATTTCAGTCCTCATTGATCTCTAACAGTTCCAGAAAGCAAATAATCCTGATAACATGGCTAATCAGTTCAGGGTAGTCTTTAAAGCAGATCCCTCCTGATAAAAGCAGAGGGGTAAACTCAGTGAATTGCATATGTATTCTGTATTTACTCAGCTGTGAATATTGCAGTGGTTATTTGTGAGGTTAATGAATACTGAGATATTTGATAGATGAGCCTCCAACACCTAATTAGTGTTCCTTGTAGGAACTTGAAGTTCATGTCAATTGAGAAGCCAGAAATAATGGGAATATCTGTAATTTTCTGACTTCCCTGAGTTCAGTGGTTACCTTAAAAGACAACTATTAGAACATTGTTATATGGTATTGTATAAGGCACTGGAATTGTCAACTTCTTTACATTCAGAAATAACTACTCTACCTGTGATATTTTGTTTGTTGCAGGTATCAGTAATTAAAGAAACACCAATAGCAAATCCTCGTGAACAGAGCAATAACTCTGACACTGGCAGGATCAGTGATTTATTAATTTAAATAACTGAATAATTTAAATATTTAATTTAAATTATTTTAACAATTAAATAATTTATACAATTTAAATATCATGAGATTGATTTAAAAGCAAAACATGAGCAAGTCTTCCTTTTGGCTACCAGTTCTGGATCAAATACAGAATTATTAATTCTTTGGTCAAACATTGCGTGATGCAATGAAACATGAATTTGCTCCCTGTACAAAATCAGTGTAAATAAGAAAAGGTGATAGGTTGCAGTAGTAGGTAACTCCCTTCTGGTAGGTGCAGGAGCACCCATTTCCTGGCTTGATGTGCTCTCTTGAGAGGTGTGCTGCTTACTGGGGGCTGGTGTTGGGGATGCCACCCAGAGACTGCCAAGCCTGGTACAGTCCATGAAGCATTATCTGCTGCTTTTTTTTTGTGTGGGAACCAGTGATACAGACAGGAGCAGACTGAGGAGGAACAGGAAGGATTACAGAGCCCTAGGAGTAACAGAAAGGAATTTTGCAGAGCTGGTGTTTTTTTCATTTAATTATATATTAGCTTTTCATAATAACTTTTCCCATTACTGTTATGATCATACAGTCCCTTCAGTATTTGATTTCTTCAGCAAAACTTCATCTCTGTTGCAGCACCAAGTGGGTGGGTTGCATTATTTTACCTTTTGATTGTTGACCCAATCTATTTGCTGTTGCTCACTGTGTGCTTGATAATCACCATCACAGCCATAAATATTGTAGGTCTGTATTCTTACAACTTCCAGTATGTAAGACTAAGGTCATAGAAAGAGGAATTTGTAGCTGTTCAGTTTAGCAAGTGCATCTGTATGTACTTCATCTATAGAACTTCAGCAAGTTGCACTGGAAAACATGACATACTGCTTATGATGCCAAGCTTTACTTGGAAAGCTTTCTTTTTTTTTTTTAGAAAAGACAATAGTGTAACTTCAAAAAATTCCCCGTAAGGTTATAATACAGCTGCATTCTCTGACTCCATGAATCTTGATAGTTTTGTTCATTACATAATACAGAAGTACCCATAAGAGTCTTAAAACACAAGAGCCATCATAGTGTGCACCTCCGAGGAGGTATATAATCTTGTTATGTTTAAATCTATATTATCATAAGACTTTTTTTTCCTTTTTCAAAAATATGGGAAGAGATTAGAAACTCAGGTATGAAAACAAAGCAGCTCTGTGCTGTTTCTAGCCTCTAAAGGCAGCCAAGTGCAGTAACAACCTTTGCAGAGTAGGAACAAGTAGCAATGACTCTTCACTACACATTCTGCTTTTGATATTGTAGGTATCTATAACATATTACTTTTTACCTTCTTTAAATATATTTTGTAAAGATTCTGCTCGGAATCATTAATTTATCCTAATATATTTAATATCCTTCTAATAGTCTGCAGCTTTCGTAATGGAGACCGAATGCTTACCTGCTTTAAAAAAAAGTTATTAAGAAGATCCTTATGGGTGCTATGGGTTTTTAAAAATACTGATGGGTTTTTTAAAATATTGATGTTTGACATAAATGTTACAGAATTTTGTGAAATAACAAAATACAATAAATATTTAAAGAAGCCATAGATGCTTCCAGCTGAGTGCTAGGGCATCCTGACCGCAGATCTGGAACTACAAAAAACAAGTCATAAACCTCTGGACCTTGGAATTAAGAAATCTGGCTCAAAAAGGCAAAACCTATCTCTTCATCCATAGTTACGCCTTTTTCACAATTGTATATGCAGAAGAAAAGCATGCTTTTTTGAATAACAATGCTTACCTCAAGCAAAACAACTGATGCTATTGGAAAAGTGTGAAGGACATTGAGGAATAAAACGATTGTCAAGCTTGAGGCAAATGCAGAAAAGGCAAAAAAGAAATACAGAAAAGAAATGTGTAAGAGACAACCCGACCTCTGGTGCTTTCCTCAGCTGATTTTGTTTCATTTGTTGCCTTTTATTCATGCTCTTTAATGCCAATGTGTGTGTACAACAGAAACTGAGGTACAGCGGAGAACCTGGGGAAAAAAAGACAAGAAAGGATAGGAAAAATAAGAGAAACTAGAAAAAACTGGACATGAAGTAAAGAAAATGGTATAGATAGCACTAATAGGAAAAGAAGACAAGTAGGAATCAGGAGGGAGAAAAGCTGATTCACACAGAATTATGCATAAGGGCAAGGAAGAGCGTGGAAAGTAGAGAGAATCTGTGAAAGGGAAAGATGAAACTAGTTACTGAAAAAATGAGCAAATTGTAATTTTCTAGGGTATAAGGGAGGAAAAAAACCAAACAAACAACACAAAACATAAAGGAAAAAGTAGACAGGGCACCATTAAAATGAAATGGAATAGCAAAATAGAGAAGAGTAAAGAACGACTGAGCAGAAGCACTAGAACCTGCTTGAAGACATTCAAGTAGATGGAAACTGAGTAGACAATTGTATCAAATTGCCAAAGTACCTGCAGAGTACCACGCTTGCTAAGTATCAGTTCCTTCTGATGATGCAATCTTCCTTGCTCCTACACAAGAACTGTATTTTGTGAAACGAGATTTCCGATGTACCCCCTTGCAATTCTTCCCCCTATCACCAAAAGCTTTATTCAAGTTATTTGCCTTTGTATTGTCATGCCAATAAGACAGTCAGGTTTCTGTAAACCAGTCAGGTGGTCTTCTTTCTCAAATTCTCTGTGTCTAAGGCAGTTTATGCATCAGGGAAGACTAATAAAAAAGGGAGAAATATGGCAGTTTTATTTTCATTGCATATACTTCCCACTTCACCTCCTAGGAGGCTGGCTTAGATCTGAAATGTGATGTTGGGGCCTTGTTGGTGTTTTATGCCAAAAAAAAGGAGTAATAATTAATATCAGACTGCACTAGGCAAGTGGTAAAACCAATCAGTAGGTAGAAAGAGCAAAAATCAGTTCTAGTGTGGAAAGCAATTCCTCTAAACAGGAAATCCTGTGGAGAGAAGTACTATTGTTCATAAATTGTTTCTCTTTCTTAGCTAATTAAAGACCAGCTTTTTTAGTGTGGTTAGGCCTCAGCTGGCTGGGATACAAAATCCAGTCATGTGAGGCTTAATGAATTAAAATCACAGTTTTCTTGCCTATTTGGCTTGCAAAATTTTCCCCATGTTTCTCCTATTTAAAAAAAAAAAAAAAGCTTTTTTTTTGTAATATTTTGTTTTACGTTGATAGCAATGAAATGCTTTGGTGAGTCTCTATGCTGTCTTTTATCACCGATTCCAGCCAATAAACTATGTATGACTTCAACAGATGTTCCTTTTGCTGCGGACAATAAGATGTTTTGAAGTCCTCAGAAGCAAATTAAAGTAAGAAGGAGAAGTTGTATGGAAATGAGAGACATTTTTCCTTGAAGATTAAAAAAAAAAATAATCTTTGATGTCCTATTTAGGCCTAGTAATAAAAAGCAGAAAGATGTTCAGGTAAAGACATAACTCTGCGTAGGAAGAAACATCTACAATGCTCACAATTAGTCACAGTTAATGTTAAATCTGGACTTTAGATGCATCATGCCAGATTTTCCTTTCGTGTGACTCTAACTACTTTGACTTTGATAAAGCTGAATGGACTGTTTTATATCAGGTAGGATCTGCCCTTCTGAGTCATGTTGTGAACAAGAAGAAAAGAAGGAACAAAACTTGAAGAAGGATTAGAAGATGCCTGGTTTGTATCTCATTTAAATTCCTCTTGGTTTTCCAAAGCATCATGAAGGCATTTGTGTTTTGTGAAGCTGTATGCAGCTTTATTAAAAGTATCTGTAATGTAATTCTTCTTTAAGTAAAAATTATTTTGATTCAGATGTTAGATACATATTCAGATGTAGAAAAAATACTCATAGGATTTCCTTCTCTTTTCCTCTCTGGGGAAAGCCCAAAGGTTTGCTATCTATACCCATTTCTGTAACATTTTTAGGCTTGGAATTGTGCTTAATTGTATTATATAAAAAGTTGAAGCCTTGGAAATGTAGGGAAAAGAACCACGAAATCAGATCCTGGACTCAGTGTTTATGGGACTTAGAGGTCAAACTAGACAAAATTAATGCATTTCTAGCAGTATTACTTATTAGATCTTGTCCATAAGAGGACAATATTGCAGAATGTCATCTAAGGAGACTGATGTTCAGGAAAGCAGCAGTACATGTGAAGTGACCAATCATACTCCATAAAGCTGGGGACAGAATTCTGCTAGAAACAGGAATGATACCAAAGAGAGCGCAAAGGAGATTAAGGACAAGGTAAAAAGACTACTTTAGTCAATTGAGCAAATTCCCATACAGCTGAGCTCCAACCAACAGCTTCTACTTTGGTAAAACTTTGATCAGATTCCAGAGTAAGGGTGGAACAGTGGGGACAGACTGTATAAATGGGATTCATGAGACACCATATGTGAGATCCCACCTGACCTTCAGTTGGTGAAAGTTGTGACTTTTCTGTAGGTTCTGTTTAATACCTGTCAGAAGTTTCAGATATCTAAAATGACATCTGAGATGGCTTCTGATGCCTGGGTCTCACCAGAGGATCTTGGTTCATTTTCTCCCTGCTGCTGCTGCTGCAGAACATCCATCACTGTGTGATCTCAGACACAACAGATCTAATGTGACCCTAGACACATATGGGCAAATTAAGGAAATCCCAAAAGTGACCGTGTAATTCAGCTTTATGACAGTCTTTGTTTTTGATGAAGAGGAAAGATTACCTTCTCTCTCCTATGGTCCATGTGTCTGTTAGGATGGGATGAATGGATGTTACGGCCAGAGGACTCTCATGCTTCCCAATGGCAGCAGATACCTTTGTTTAAATCACCAAATCCTACTCTAGGTGTGCCAGGTGAGTTGAACTGCTGTTTCAGTGCTACTGACTGTACTGCCTAAACTAGAAATTCAGATTATAATGGGAATATTATTGTTTCCTGACTGACTTCCAGCTGCTGGTCTAGAAAATTGGTGGTGGTACATCAGAGCTGCCAGTTCTGTTGGTCCCTTACTGTCCCTTGTATGTTCAGCCCCTTCACCCAAGTATATGACACCTAAATTTAGGTGGCTGAAACTACCTCCTAATATTCATTAGTATTAGAGTTAGGTGAGAGATAGCATAGCCTAAATAAATGTCTATGCATAATTACTTAAAAACAAAAAGGCATTTAGATCACTTTTAGTATTTGTATGAGATACTGCTTATAGTATTCAATAACTGAAGTCACTACTGTTTCTTTCTGTTACTATGTTAATAACTATATTAGTATGTAATACTATCATAAATAAATATAAAAGTGTTCATGGAGCTTATTTATTGGTTTTCATATCTAATCATATTACAGGTATAAGTAGGGGGGTACAAAATAATTTTTAGACACTTACCAAAACAAATACATAACTGCCTTGATCAAAGACACTTTCTGGAGGAAAAGAATTCACAAGATATAGTCATAATTGAACTGTAATTGGTCAAAATTAAAATACATAAGGATTTTAAAAATCATATTATTTTATAAATTATTTTATAAATTATTTTTGTTAGATTTCATAGTTAGATTTCCTCAATACTTTTTGCATAGCATTAAAATCTGCTCTCAAAATTCTTCAGGCTGCTTCAATAATTTTTCATCTATCAGATGGAAATTCCAAATTTTTGAATACAGTGGAATATTCTGAAGATATATAGAGAGCTAATCGGAATTTTTTGGTTTATCTATTAAACTAAACTAGTAATGTACCCTCGGAGCACCAGCACATATTCGTGTTCCTAAATTACAACTACACTTCATGAGAATCAGTCAATATTAATTTAATGAATGTCTTTGTATCTGTATCTGATTTAATATATAAACATATAGTTTATAAGCTTGTAGAATTGTACACAAATCCAAATCAAACAGAATTAGTTTATTTTCTACTGTGGTAAAATGTTGCTAAACTAATTTACAGGTGTACCACCTGGAAAGAGGCCAGGAGAAACTATTCGAAAGTTGCATAGTGAAATCATAAGAATTTTCATATGGTGATGGGTCGTGGTTCTACAAAGAGATATGCACTAAGCAGGCAAAAGGGGTTCTAATCATGGATCTTTGAGCTTGAGGAAATGCCTGTCTTGTTTTAGTGTTTTGTAGGTTGCAAATCTTCTCAATCTTTTCGCCTTTTTTTTTTATAACTCAGATTCTTACAGACAGCGTTTTAACAAGTAACAGTTGCTGTCCTTAATATAAAGTTTTTCCTTAAGCAGGAAAAGTACTGTCTGAGGACCAGACAGGTATAGAACTCTGAAGAAGTCTGAATGTTTACTGAATGCATTTGAAAAACTTTGTCCTGTAAATTTGGCTCATATAAAGAGACATATGGGTTTAATCCTCCCCTTCAGTGCAACAGTTTTGCACTGGTGTAACTTCATTAGAGTTGCAAGGGTGTAGAGTTGGAACAACAAAGTGGAGAATCAGACCCACATGTGTTTTCTATCCCCTGGGATTCGTGTATCACGTGTGCCTCAGATCCGATGCACGCAGAGTGGCGTGGACTATCCATGGGACAGATCCTGTGTCGTGTTAGCTCACGTGAGCCCATATATTGTCATGTATATGGTACTGGATAAAATATGTACTTTTTAAGGGGAAGAAAAGTGCTATAAATTTATGCAAAACCTGCTGTTGGAATAAGCAGTAAGTAATTTCAGCTCTGTCTGTGTTCTGGTATTTGAGATAAAGAATCTCAAATAGGAATAGGAACGGTTCATCTTTAAGAGACGTGACAAAACCAGTATTGATTTGCAGTGAGTGCAGAAAAGTGAATAATTTCAATTATGGAAGGCCATCTCTGTTTCTAAAAACCATCCAAATGGGGGTTTGAGGTTTTGTTTAGTTTTGTTAAAATTGCAACCAAGCTATAACCCAGCCCAAGTCTGTTTATGCTACAAGAACTGGTGGATCTGTAGCATGAGGCAAGAAGACTTGACTAACAGCTGTAGGAAAATAGTGCAGAGTCCTGATCTGTGTGCAAGATTCACAGCATATGTTAAATAGTTATTGTGTACAACGGAATGAATTTAATTGTATTTAGCCATTCTGTAATTTGCAAAGCAATTGTTAAAACATGCTGCAGGATGTCAAACTCATATTTTTAATAAGCTGGGCAAACTATCAAGTGGTCAATGTTCTTGTGATTCAGCCTTTTTTTGTTGTTGTTGCCTTGTAGGCGGGTTTGGACAGTTATATGGAAACAATACAGGGAGAACAAAGAAGAAACTGGAGTGATAATTTGAGAGAGTAACTGGGAAATTGGTCAAAGGAGAAAAAAACATGATGTAGATGGTTCATGGCATGTTGCTTTTTATCCTGGTCACTTAAAAACAATGTGCTGTAATTTATGAGTAGACAGACCTGGTTAATGCTTGCTTGGTTTATGTAGATACTTGGGTGTCCAAAAGCCCTAAATCAGTTTTATAGTATGCATTACATGTACTGTTGACTGGCTGACCTGAATAAAATGAATTTTACAAACTGGTTTTGATTAACCATGTCTGAATGTGGACATTTAGCCTATTATTAAATTTAGAAGCCACTCGTTTAAATGTTGTTTTATTGCTAATCATCTGTTACATTACTGTCAGAGTTTCCATAATGTCCAATTGAAAAAACAAACGTTGTGCACAGATAAATAAAAGCTCTCCAGGCTTGTGAGAATGGTGTAGACTGTGTTTGGAAAGCACCCATTCAACTGAATTGGATTTCTATGGAAGAATTACTGCCAAAGACAAAAGATATCTCTGTCTCTTTTCTCTACAGCAGACTGGATGGATGGTCTGTTAGTTTGACCAACACAGCTCCACTGTGTTTACTTACAACAACAAAACTACTGGAAGCACACCTTCCCTGGCCATTCATCCTGATAAACGAGCACAGTCCCTGGACATGGCAAATGTGCTCATTGCAGTATTTCTGTGTGGAGGCTTAGAGTGTAAGACACCCAAAAACTGTCCTGAGGGTATCCCACACTGCATTCTCATGGGTACTTAATGCTTTGACATTAAATAATTTGAGTTACACACACTCACTCCATCTCTTCCAATAAAGTAATCACTGCTGGTGCGGGTCCAGGCACTGCCACATGTTGCCCATATTGTTTGCTAGCACACAGTCTCAGGTGTGCATTTCACTTGTGCCAAGAAACTGTCTCCCAGGTGATGCCTGAACAGAGACCTGCTGGTGGCACATACCAGAGCTCATTCACAGTAAAAAGTTCAGAGGTACCACTGGGTTTGAGGAGTCAGACAGTTCAGTTTTACAGATGAAACCTCTGCTGTGTCAGCTGGGCGGAGAATCAGTTGTGGCTTATTTTCATTACTGCTGTAAATGTGGCCATTAAGTTGCAGAGAGACATGGCTATTCCTGAGGTATGTACTGCCTCAGAGGAGGCCCTAAACAATCTGTTTGCATGTGTGCCTCTCTGAAAGGGAAAACACGCAGTTTGAAAAGCTGTTCTGCTTGGGGATGCTTACAGGGGGCTTAGCTTCCATCTGAAATCTATTTTTCCTGATTCAGTGCTTTGAATATGGCAACTCATTAAGATATCAAGTATCTTAATGTGTGTTACCAGCAAAAATACGAGCTGTAGATTAAAATCTGTTTTGCATTGAACCTGTGGGACTGAAGTATTCAACTCCAACTCCAGCATTTACTTTGAGTATGTGAAGGGGCTGGGAGCGATCAACCGCTGAAAGAAACTCACCTCACCATGCCTTAAGTTGATTTCCAGCTTCCATTTTCAGGGGAAATACCTGCCTGTTTTCCCCATAAAAATAGTGAAAAGAGAAACAAAACTAGAAGTGGTGTGCTAAAAATTAAGGAAACATCCAGCTAGAATTGAAAGTGGGAGTTAATGGCACATCACAAACACCTTCCATGCAGCAGGAGTTGACCATGTCTTGTTTCATGTACCTCCACAGCCACTGGTTTGGCTTGATTTCAAGGTGATGATTGTGAAACAGGACATACTTACATTTGGAGGAAGGTGGCAAAAAATCATTCATTCTCTGTGCCTCAGATCATTGAGTTTTATCAGACCTTTGTGAGCATTGTTTGGAGTTCCCTTGAGATGTACATAAGAATGCAGCCGTTATTGCCTCCAGCCTTGTCTCCTCCTTAGCTGAGATTCAACTGTGTCTTATGTGTCTCTGCTAACAAACCACCCTCTCCAGCTTCTTGACATCCACAAAGTAAATATTGCATCTCATTAAAGAAACCAAAGCTCTTAGGAGGAGCAGTTGCAATGAGTCTCTTAACCACACTGCACAGTCTGCAGAGCATAAAATGTGATGTGAGTTGGGAACACGCTTCTTCCTTCATAGGTCAGGAGGGGATTGCTATTTCCAAATTACCACACTTGCTGAGTGCAAACATGACCTATCCCTGCAAACTGGGGAAATGTGGATTCTTCAAGAGTAAAAGAAATCAAGAGTAAAAAAAATCCTGTTTCCCATGTGACCATCCAGTCACACAGACCTACCTTTATCATCCTTCTGCATCCCATGGATCAACCCACAGCCTTGCTGGAGGCCTTGTGGAAGGCTAAAGTCCCCCATTCCTGTTTCCCTGAGGAATATTTGAGCAGTCAAGCAATGTGAACAGAGACCAATGCTGTATGGGAAATAGGCATATAAATAAATCTAATTGGGAAAAAACCAAAACAAACTAAAACTACATTGAATGTATTTTCAAAAGTTTAGAAAAAAATTGGGGAAGTTTTAGTTTTATAGAATGTTCAAAATGTGGAACTGATTAATTCTTTTACTGTCGTACAAGCAAGTTTCTCCTGTGAATGTTTCATGCATCACTGCCCAGCTGGTTATTTTTTTTACCTTGACATCTTGGCAGAACAGTTTTGGACCGTTTCAAGAAGTTCAACATTTTTCTGTGTAGGATTATTTTTCCCCAAAAAATTCGAAGATCAAGATTTCCTAGGCTTGACTTTCTAAAACATTTTACTGCATCAGAATGACATGTGGATTTCAAAATAAAGAATTATTATCATCATAGACTGTAGTAAATACATCCTATAAACTTTGTGGAGTTCATGACCAGAATAAGGCTATATAAATCAATATAAATTTATTATGCAGAGTATATATGGTAAATATAATTACTGCTTCTGATAGCTTGTGGTAACCTGTAATTGTAGGAGAGTCTTGATCTGAAGATACTAAGAGCAAAACTAGATATCATATCACTCTGTAATTAATTTATTCCAGTGAATACTTTTGGAAACGAGTACTTTTTTTCTACTTTAAATTTTCTGACTTGAGCTTATACTTATGTGCAAGTTGTCACTTTGGGACTTGGCAACTTTTGAAATGTTAAATTTTGAAACATTAACAATGATATCTAATAACATAAAAGTTGTAAAAGTTATAAAGCTCATAAAAATATAGTGGGATCACTCCCATAAGCTCAGCTGTAACTCAGTTATGTAAAAGTATTATCTGCACAAGTTAAAATTCACTTAGTAAATCTCAAAAAGCGCAAATCACTTTTCCATTTGTTAGAGTATAGGCAACAGCAGGAGAAACAGCATCATCTGACAGATTTGATTATCCTGCAGCAGGCCTGAAAGTCATAACTGTATTCCAGAGAGGTGCATATGATGGGGGGATGTCAAAACACCTGGGTGGAACTCTGTCAGCTCCTTGTCTCCGTTTGCGCCATTCCCGTGTCTCTGTCAGAGCGTGTCGGGTTTAATAAAACACTGAGTGCAGGGAATGAAGCAATTGCAGAGCCAGTCAGTTGAAAGCAGGTCCTTCACAAACGATTGGATAATTAAAAATATGAATGTAGCTAATCCATGTTGACATTTTTATAGCCTTTACATGAAACAACCTTTAAGGGTATGTTGGAGTAGAGAGATAAAGTTCTATGGGAGGACCATTGGCAGTTGATCACAGAAAAAAAAGGTATTGTATGAGGAAAATGCTGGTTTAAACACAGCATAAGAAAATAAACTGGATGCCTAAAAATAAACATCAATGGGAATCTCCTACATGAAAATCACTGCTAAAGTAGTTGTATACATAATGATGAATCTGTAACAGCAAACACAAAGCTATCCCAGGGGCAACTGAAGTGCAGTGTTACACACCCTTAAATGGCATGGAGAAAAGCAAAATAGTGAGCAGAAGTGGGGACAGCATTCTGCCTTTTATATCATTCATATAACTTATTAATTTAATACTGCAGGTTCTGGCATATTTCCTATGTCCTAATAGTCTTAATTTCCTATGTCCATATATTATCAACTGGAAAGCTTAAGAAGCAAAAGAATGGTTCACAATTTGAAAAATGAAGCACAAAGGAGTGATACATAAACCAAATTAACAGATTTATTAAAATACATCCATGTGTAGGGAGAACAAAGCCATTAATATTCCATCATTCTTCATTGTAATGAAGAAAAGGCATCAAATAATACAATAGCACACAATTTGAAGACCAGGGAAAAATAGAAGTAGGCAGCTTCATTTTCATAGTGATGTATTTCCCAGTGAGTGTTGTGCAGTGAAGACTGCAATGGGTTTGACATCATGTAAAAGAAATACATAATAGAAGAGATTCTAGTTTTCAGTTGACAAACCATGGCACTTGGAAAATAAATTCCACTGCTTGATAATGCTTGGCATAAGGAATTTAACCAGTGCTATCAAGACAAAGTCTTGATACCATGCATTGGAAGATGATGAATTATTTTGGTATTCTTCCTGTTTGCATGACACTAAGATTTTTTAAATCAATCAGACATAAAGTCCAAAAGAGTTTGTACACAGAGGTGGTTTCTAGCCAATGTTACACCATATGAACTGGTAAAAGTTGGGGATCACTGGGTTAGAATAACATAATATATTTGTAAAATTTGTATGATGAATTTATATATATATTCATTTTAACATAATTTCTTTTATAAATTGATATTTATATTTGATTTATAAAGAAGTCTTTGAAAGTATAAGTGGCAAGGGTAGGACTGACAAATTCAAGACTGTTTTTTTTTTGTCTTTTTCTCAACCACACATTAAACTAGTCCTTGAGAATAGTTTAATATATCCACAGATCTCCTCAGCTGCCCATGACCTGGTCTCTGAGTTCATGCTGCCTGAATGTCCTGTGCTTACATCCTCTCCCTCTTCACTCTTCCTGCAAGTTGGGCCATGCTCTCCTTCCAGCCAGGGAATATGTTGCCTCTACAAAATTAGGAAGAAACTGTCCTTAAGATCTCTTGGATGAACTGGAGCAGATAATTCATAACAGTAGTCAGTGAGATTTTGGCAAGAGTCACCTGTACAGAATCTGAAATGTCCCAGGCATAATAATGAAAAAAGGGAAAACAGACCAGGAAAAAAAATTACTCTTTATAAAAGAGGTAATGCAAATCTGCACTGTGGTGCCCTGGGATGTTGAGGAGGCAAGTGTCAGCATATTAAAAACAAGATTAGCCAAATTAATGGACAGCAGATCATTAACAGATATGAGAAGGACCACACAGATGTGTATTTTCTGGCATCCCTCATGTGTTGGCATGGGGGTATGTGAACTTTTGAAGGACATGTGCTCCAAAAATTAACCATGATCATGGGCTGTCATGTGCATCTCCTTTTGCCACTACTGGGGACAACAGAGTTAAATGGTGTAAAGACAAGTTCTTTGCTCCAGGATTGTAAGAAAAATGCTGATAATGAACAAGCCTTTGCTGTTGGTATTAACCTAGGGGAAAACGGTGAACTAATTTTATGTTTGCATTTAAATTTCAAAGAATATATTAATAAAAGTGGCACAAAATATCTCAAAGTAGAAAAATCTTTGAAGAAACCTTGACTGTATTCCTTTAGATCTATATGCATAATATTGTCTTTATTTTGTATGATGAGAAAAAGAAATAATGGGTAATTTCTCATCTGTGTAAATTGAAAGAAGTCACTAGAATATGGTGTAAATAATTCTGCTATCAAAAGCTGAGTGGCTGACTTAAAGTTTTTTAGTCAATGCTCTCAGAGGTATTAACCAACTACTGAGCTAACCCTGAAATCATGGAAACTTTGACAGAGGGTGGATCCCAAGAAATTTAAGTGAATTAGTCTCATTTCATGTGGAAAATTGGAGAGAAATATGCATACATTAAGGAAATATGCAAGCTGATGTTCTAGATGTTTATTGTTTCCATGTGTTTATTTCTAAACAGAGTAATTTAAGAAGCTCACTTTGGGCATATGGAAAAAATATAAGAAAAAAAGTCTGACCTAAAATATAAGAAGCTTTTTGAGCTTTTTCTTTAGTTCTTTCCATCTGCAGGAATGATTTTTAATAGTGAGTTCTTAGGCTACTGATTGGTGTGCTGCTTGCTCATTTCTCTCTTTGCTTTCTCTATTTTTCTTTCCCTGTCCTGTCCTGTCCTGTCCTGTCCTGTCCTGTCCTGTCCTGTCCTGTCCTCTCCTCTCCTCTCCTCTCCACTCTTTTTCCTTGGTCCACTCCCTCTCTTAGCCCCACTTTGTTTTTTTACACATTCAGTGAAACATTTCATCCTCACAGCAGGATCAACCAATACCTGAGCACTCACTTTCCTTCCCACCTGTCAGCACCTCCAATACCATCTGCTCACCAATGTCCATACTCACAAAATGGATGTTATTTCACTTATTTTTAAAAATCTCTTCTGATTATTTCTTCATTGTAACTTCAAAACCCCTTCCTGTTTCTTCATCCAATTGCAAAAATATTACATCATCTCGCTTTTTTCTCCTTTTCCTTCACAGCAGCCACTCCAAATATATTTCCCAGTAATATTTCTGTCTAATATGCGCAATGAAAAAATAGGAGGGCCATGGTTTTTTTTGCATAAATGTTGTACCTGCCTTTCCTTCCTTCTCAGTGTAACCTAGAACTTTTCTAGATTCTCTTCTCCCAGGCATTGGCCACTTGACATCTTGGAATTGAGACATTTCCATTGTAGTAGAAGAGAGGAATTCATTTAACTTGTTCTCTGGTATTCCATGAGGAAATCTGCTTCTAGTTAAGGGATGCTTTTTAGTCAGTGGGTGTAATCTCATACTTTTGGTATTGAAGAGGATCTTTGAGAGTGGCTTGGAGTTGATTTATTATGAGTGGATATTCTCAACTAAGTAAATAATAATAAAAAAATGTACAAACATAACTAGAGGACCATATCCCATATCATTCCCGATAACAATGCCCATTGAGCTCAGCTTTGTACAGCAGGAAAAGAACTTTGCTGGGGGAATTGTACTGCTGGATTGACCATGCAGTCAACCCAACAACAGTAATAGGAACTGGGTGAACAATATCAAAAGGAGGTGGAAAAGATGAACTCTAAAAGTAATTCTTTTCTTTCCCTATCCTAAATCACCCTGGACTAAACCCCACTGATTTCATTATAAGTTGCAGTATTACTGAAACATTTCAGATCCTTGGGATCCTGTTGTGCTAAGTGTTGTAAAAACAAAGGAAAAGAAACCTGGAGGAATTTACAGTCTGGTTATAAGCCAAGAGACAACAAATAGTTATGAGGGAACAGAAAGCACAGGGAAACTGTAAAGTAATTTTGGTCATCATGGCAAACAGTGATCTCAGAACTTGAGCTTTCTCACTAGTGGTGTTTTGTACACATCATGGAAAGCACTGGGTGGAAACAAAACTCCTGTTAGTTGCTATAAACAGAAGGTTCAGAAATCTTTCTGTGGTCTGTTACAATTTTAAAGCAATCCATTTAAAACTGACTGATACCAATTTTCCTCATTGTGTAGCAACCAGACAAGTAACTTAATACAGATAAGTAAAGAACTGGGGTTGTGGGCTTTGTCTTGCAAACAAAAAATTCCAAGTGAGATATGCCCAAGTAAGGCTCACTGAACAAAACATAGCTTTGATGACATGTGAGCCAGGACAAGAACTGTACTTAGGATCATGGCACATCATAGCCATGGTGTGATAAAAATATACATATTTTATTAAATAGTAAAAGCTAAACTGCATCTAGCCTTTGGAGTTCCTGGGAACATGGACTTTGGTTCCAGGCTCTAGGTCCATGCAGAAAGAGACATGGCTGAGTCAGAAACCCTGGAAAAACCTTGTTTCCTCTGCCACTATCACAACACTGTATAAAGGGATCAAGGTGGCCATTTGGTGAAACAACAGAGAGGTTGAGTTTCTGCTCAGCATACTCTGTTTCTCCTGCTCACAGGTTTCTTTTGCTTCCCATGAGATTAATCTTCTTCATGGATAAAACTCCATAACTAAGATTCCAATGCAACTGAATGACAATTTTTTGCAACACACACCTTCACTATTTATTTGAAATGGAAACTTCAGATTCTCTGTTTCACTTCTGCATTGAAAATGTTTTCTGGATTTGGCTGGGATAGAGTTAATTTTTTCCTCTTAGCTCATTCAGTGCTGTGTTTTTTGGATTTAGCATGAGAATAATGTCAACAACACACTGATGTTGTAGTTGTTGCTAAGTAGTCTTTACCCAAAGTCAAGAACTTTTCAGCGTCTCATGCTCTGCCAGTGAGGAGGTGCACAAGAAGTCAGAGGGAGCATGGCCAGGACAGCTGTCCCAAACTGGCCAAAGGGATATTCCATACCAAGGAACGCCATGCCTGGTGCATAAACTGGGGGGAGTTGGCTGGGAACTGCCAATCACTGCTCAGGGATGGGCTGGGTATTGGTCAGTATATGGAGGAAAATTGTATTGAGCATCTCTTGTTTCCCTTGGGTTTTATTTCTTTGCCTCTCTTTATTGTATATTTTTTAATTATAATGATTATTTATGGTTGTTTTTATTACTGTTATATTTTATTTCAGTTATTAAGCTGTTCTCAACCCACAGGTTTTACCCCTTTCTGATTCACCTCTATTTTAGAGGGGCAGTGAGAGAGCAGCTGCATGGTACTTAGTTCCAGGTTTGGATTAAAAAACAAAAAGCAGCAATTTTTAGCATAAAAGCTCTTCAAACTACATATAGCACTTGGAAAAATATTCTAGATGATCAAAAGAACAGTGAAATATTTCAACATACCCCATTTTTCTATCAGTGTTCAAATTCCTGAACAGGAATGCATACATCCTAAGTGACACAATAATGAAACTACTGGACTCGGTTCAGACATGTCTCTGCTCAGCTCAATAGAAAACCTAAAGCACTGGTGTGCTGCAGGAATTAACAGCAGGAGCTAAAGATCAGTTATGTTGTGGATGTCTAAGATGAGATCCAGAATAATACAAAGTTGCCCAGAACACAACTGATGTGAAACACCTAAATCCAAGAATAATAACTGGGATTATTATAAGGTCCAAAATATTCTGGTAAAAGTTTAAAGTGTCTACAGTTTGGCTGCAGCATGTGCTTTAAGGCACCTTTTGCTGCAGCTGAATGTTTTGAAAGCATGTCCTCAGAAGGCTGTATAGTTTTTTACACAAGAAAATAACATGTGGCTCCTGAGCTGCCTGGTGCATAGGTGATGGTAAATCCAACACGGAGCGTAACACTCACAGCTACACTTAAAATACAAAGTCAAGGGAGAAAATGGGGGATTCGAATCAGCAGCTACTGCTCCTACTTCCCAGGACTGGGTCACCAAGCAGATTACACAATCAGACTTGGTTAAATTCTGTCTGGCCCCATGAATCTTGAATTCTTGGCTGTATCACAGAATGGATTTCAACACCTTCTTCCCTTCCTCTGTCTGTGTACGTGCTCCCATGTTAGCAAAAACAAGGAGCAGTGCATGGCCTGCAGCTCAGCATGCTGGAAATGGGAGCTGAGGTTTCAGGCTCCTTGCAGCTGAATGGGGAACTGAACTCCAGGTCTGCTCCTTCTGCTCCTGTGCTTTACTTACAAGGCTGAGATGGTGTAGCAATGAACTCTGTCCAAGGTTTCACACTGAGTGAAGCAGGTATAGAACAATAAAATGGTTTGAGTTGAAATGGGCCTTAAAGGTCATTTAGTTTCAGCCTCTGGCCATGGGCAGGGACACCTTCCACTAGAGCAGTTGCTCAAGGCCCCATCCAGCCTGGCCTAGAACAGGTCCAGGGGCATGAGGCAGGCATGGGGCAATCCACAGCTTTTCTGGGCAATCTCTTCCAGTGTCCACCGCCCTATTAGTGAAGAATTTCTTTCTACTATCTAATCTAAACCCACCCACTGTTCAATTTGAACATATTCTCATTTGTCCTGTCGCTTCATGCCATCATGAAAAGTCCCTCTCCATCTCTCATAGCCCCTTTAGGCACTGGAAGGCCACAGCAAAGTCTCCCCAGTGCCTTCTCTTCCCCAGACTGAACAGCCCTGACTGGTTTATTCTGTCTTCATAGCAGAGATGCTCCAGTCCTCTGAGCATCTCCTCTGGACACTCCACCTCAGGTCTGTGTGACGGGTGGAGCTTGCCACGCACATCTGAGCAGTGCAGTGTAACATATGAATACAGTTATCTGCTGAGAGAGTTCTGATTAGTGGAGCTGACATCAACCTATGGCTGAACTGGTTCTTCAAACATTGTCAGAGTAGCCCTGGTCTGGGTTGTCAAGTGCCTCTCCAAGATCCAACAAAAGCAGGAACAAAGAACCAATAATTGTTACCATGTTTATTTCATGTTTCTTAGTTTCAGAAATTAATTACAGTCCAATAAAAAAAATACATATATAAAATACATGAATTCAGGATGAATATAGGAGTGTCATCTGTGTGGGTCTCACAAGGTAAAACAGATATTCAATCCAAATACAAGTCCTAAGCAGATGAAAACTGGGTTTTTTTCTGTCTACTTCTTGCTTATTTTTCTGCCTTCATCTCCCCATCCTCCTCTTTCCCTTCTCATTACGATAATTAGAATCCTGGATCATCTTGTATATGTTTTTTAAAAAGTCTGGAAAGGGGCAAATGCTGAACCAAATGAGATGGCTAGTTTGTTCTAATCAAATTCAAAACACTTAATTAATGCAAAATTCAGATTACAGAAGTCAGCCAAGTCTCTGTTTCTGTTGGAACCTCAGGATGTAGATTTCTTTACTGTTTATGATTTTTAACTGCACAAGCCCATCAGAAAAAACTTGTTCCTTTCTATTTTTTGGTTTTTTTTCTCCCCCCAGATAAAAAGATTAGGGCTTTGGGGGCAGGAGAGGAATTTTGGGGCTTGCCAAAATGACACTAAAGGTTTAGCTAGGAAAGTTCATTGTGATTTTGCTAAAATACTTGAAGCTGAATGGCTGTTGCTGGCTGTTACCTCCCATGGGGCAGCCTATGGTGCCTATCCAGAGGAAAATTCTGACAATAGGCAGAGACACTGTAAAGTCAAGCTACTTATGTTTACATTTTATTTAATTCTACTAAAAGCAGTTCCCCAATATCTGATACCACTTCTTTCTGGTTCTAGTGTTCTTCATGCAAAGTCCTTCCTAAGGAAAATACGGTCCAATGGGTGTGATGTGTCACAGAGTCAAGGAATCACTTAGGTTGGGAAAGACCTCTGAGATCATCAAGTCCAACCTATGACCCAGCACAACTAAACCATGGCACTAAGGGCCATGTCCAGTCTTTCATTAAGCACCTCCAGGGATGGTGACTCCACCACCTCCCTGGGCAGCCTGTTCCAATGTCTACCCATAGTGAAGAAATTCCTCCTAATGTCCAACCTAAACCTCTCCTGGCACAGCTTGAGGCCATGTCCTCATCCTGTTGCAGGTTACCTGGAGAAGAGTCTGACCCTCACCAGACTACTACCTTCTTTCAGAAAGTTGTAGAGTGCAATAAGGTTTCCTCTGAGCCTCCTTTTCTCCAGGGTGAACACCTCCAGCTTCCTCAGTTGCTCCTCATCAGACTTGTGCTCGAGACACCTCACCAGCTCCACTGTCCTTGTCTGGACCTGCTCCTGTACCTCAATGTCCTTCCTGAAGTGACTGGACACAGCACTCCAAATGCCCCTCACAGTGCCAAACACAGAGAGAGAATCTCTTCCCTGGTCCTGCTGGCCGTGCTGTTCCTAGCACAGGCCAGGATGCTGTTGGCCTTCTTGGCCACTTGAGCACTGTACAGCTGCTCTCAACCAGCACCCTCAGGTCCTTTTCCTCCTGGCAGCTTTCCAGCCACTCTGTCCCCAGCCTGTAGTGCTGCAGGGGGTTGCTGTGGCCAAAGTTCAGGCCTGGCACTTGGTCTTGTTTAACCTCATACCACTGGTCTTGGCCCATGGACCCAGCCTTTTCAGATCTGTCCGCAGAACCCCTCTAGCAGATCAACTCTCCTGCTCATCTTTGTGTTTGTGAATTTACTGAGTGGTGCAGCCTGGTGGGACTGAGCTGTTAAGCAAAGCTTCCCTGGGGTGGTAGGGAATGTCCACGTGAGGAAAGCCCATAAACCTGCTTGAACGTGTCTGCAGGCAGGATCTCAGCCTGTGACCCCTGATTTATCATTGCATGTTTCCTATCTACCATAGGCAAAAACTGGGATGTGACTCTTTCAGCCTGGATGTGGTTTTGGAACTATATTCCCTCTCACCCTTGCAATGGCACAGAAGAAACTGAGGGAGAGAGTGAAGAACATTACCTGATGCAGCACAGCCTGATCCTTCTCTTTATTCTCTGCAGTACATGGGAGAAGCAGCAGTGCAGGGAAATGGGAATGTGGTTCAGTTATTGAATAAGTCTCTCTGCAAACTTGGAGTGTTTCATCTGCACACTGTGAAAATCACTCAGAAGGTGCCAACATAAAATATCCCAGCTCTGAGTTATGTCTGCCCAAATCCTCAGACTTCTTGAAAATCACAGCCTTACTTTCAGCACAGTGCTCCAACTTAACTTTCAGAGCTCAACCAAGGACTAACATGGGTGAGCCTGATTTACTTAAAAGAATAATAATCTACTTTATTTACAGGAAAGAAAAAAGAAGAATAGCAAGAGCAATAACAGAGCACCTCCCTGCTCTACAGCTGCAGCTCCTTCTCTGACTGATCTCTCCTTTGAGAAATGCTTGCAGGCTGTTCCTGTCCATCTACTCCTGGCTACCTGCTGGAGCTGACTCCCTCCAAATGCTTTCCAAGGATCACCAGACAAGTGGCCTTTATCTCTTGAGCTAATATCAACACAACCCACCAGGATCTTTTTGACAGACCTACACACTGTTGGGGAAGCAAAGTACTGCAACTGCAATGCCCACAAGAACTCCTCAAAGGAGACATCAGTCAGAACAGGAGAAAGAAATCACAGTCAAATCAGTCCTGCATGTTTTTGTGTGGCACTCTTGCTCATCCTTCTATGCCATTTTCACTAACAGAATGTTGCACTGGAGGGGTCATCAGGGCTCAGCAGACTCCTGCCTGAGCATAATGAAATATAGTAAGTGAAAACTGGTTTTGTTTTTTTTTTTTTTTTCTTTTCATGAATGATCAGATGAATGATTGTTTTTTTACATGCTGGCCATTAAATATTTAAAATCTTAAATCAGCTTCGATGTACCAGTGAGAAAGCATCAGCAAGGTTTGCAGAAGACTGCAGTGATTCAGTTAGGTAACATCAGTTTTATTTTAGGCTTTTTCAGAAGCCCAGAACAAAAAGAATGTCTGGGAGAGCTTAATAAGCAGAGGGACAGAACTGTGTTCTGTGATAAATTACATACATAATGAGTAATGACAGAGCTTTTTGCCTTTCTTTTCAATTTTGGTCACAAATAAGCAAAGTAATTAACCAAGTCCTCTCAAAAGGGAAATTTTTTTTCTCAGTGAGCATCAGTGAAGATTGTATTTTTTCAGCTGCGCTGATTCAGAGTATTTTGTATCACCTTTTACAAAGCCAAACAAAGCTTAACGGTATTTCCATTAAATTTCAATTGAAATACTTCCAAAACAGTTCTTCCATAAAGATAGGCTATTTGTCCTGATTCAGCTCTCTGATAAGACCTGATCTGGAATAGCATGTACTGTTCTGGTAAGCATTTTCCAGAAAGCAGAATAAGTCCAGCACAATAAGTGGAATTAAATTCTTATGAGATGTACTGGAAGTACCAAGATTATTCAGGGCAGAAACGGGCAGGGGCTACCATTTGCTGTCAGGTGACACCTGTCAGAGTGGGGTGAATATACAGCAGGAACAACTTATGGACATTGCTGCCCAAGAAAAAATTGAAGTGAAAGGCTCATGAAGTCTGACATGGAGAGTTGAATTAAACATCATGTTCTTGGATGGCAATCCAGTGGATGTAAAGGGCTTTATTTAGTTTTAGGGCAGAACTTGCTCACTTCACAAATGAAATTGAATAATAAAATTCCCTCTGACAAAAAAGGATATTCCTTTCAGTCACATTTCCCAAATGACAGCAAGTCCTAATGGATGTGTTCTTTACCACCTCCAATTTTTTTAAAGCAAAAATAAGGATTTTTATAGTGAAGCTAGTCAAACTGGGCAGAGCAAATATTGACTCTCTTTGAAGTGAGCACATTATTAAAAACACAAGCAAATCTGTCTCTCTCACCATGCAACCATTCCATGGTAAACCAAATAGCATCAGGTTGCATCAAGGAAAAAAGAGGAAATGGATTTAATGGCTCTGTTTCTCTTCCCATTGGTGTTAATAAGTAACGACTGTGAAGTAAATAGAATTATATCAATGAGACTAGAATAAAATCCAGCCTTTGTATGAGAACAAAATAGGAAAAAATTATTTTATGTGTGATACATTTAACTAATTAGTTATTGAAATTGGTGAAATACTATTGCCAATTGGGTGTAAAATTGTAGCATAAAATTATGTCTACATTATAAAATATTGGAAAAACCTTGCAGTTAGTTTTTTTGATGTGACTTAAAAGGTTACCATGTTTGATCATATCTTGCAGTAACATTGTCTTTTCAAGATAGGCATTTGGATGAGAAGAGTTCCATCAATTTTCAGCTGGTGCAGTTAACACATAGGACTTCAAAGTTATGTACATGATTGCTGGAGCAGTTACACAAAAACTTGCAAAATTGTCAGTTCTTGCAGGTGGTCTTTTCTAAAGAATAGCAGCAGCTTTAAAAAAAAGCTTCTGAAATCAGTGGTCCCCACAGGTACTTTCCAGAGCTTTTCCTGCTGCACAGAGTTCATTCTAATGTATTATATAGGAAAACACTGGTTTCTCCCATAAATAATAAGTGAGATTATTTCTCAGAAGTTGTTGGCTGTTAGTATAATAACTGGACGAGGTTCCTTTATAAGGAAAAGACAGCTCTTAGGGGCCATTTGTTACAATGAAACTTGTCATCAAGAGGACAAATTTAGCAAGACAGTACTTGCTATTTTAGAAAGGCCGTGTTCCTCCGACATGCACTGACAGCCCTCTCGATCAACAGGAGCTTTTTAATGCCAGCTTTGCAAAAAGCCTGGTTTTCATGAGCTGTGAACTGATACTCTCCTCAAAGGGTTTTAATGTAGTACTTGAACAACAAATATGAAATTTGCTGAGTGTGTTTGAATAGTGCTGTGAGCTAACATTGTATTAAAATCTGTTATTACATAATAGTAATGTATGGTTAGTATAAACCACAGACATCATATTCTTCTCCATCCTTTCTGGCAACTACAAGCAAGCATCCCAAGTAATGAACTTACAATTTCCTTTTATTCCTTTGGATTTCTCTCATATCTTTTTCTTTCCTTTGCTTCCAGCTTGTGCTGACTCTCCAGCCTGCCCAAGGCATGGAGAAGGGTGTCACTTTTCACAATCAACTGAGCTGATTTCATCATCTCACTCCTTAGCTGTGGGTCGGAAAAGGACTGCACAGGTGGAGGGGTGGATCTCTTCCATGGATAAAGCTGTGGACACCTTTATTTGGGATGTCCCATCATGTCATGGAATTGGCCTAGACCTTTGAAGGCCAATAGTAGAGACTGCCTGGACCAGATGTCCAAAATCTGCTCTACAAAAGACACTTGAAAAGCACAGAAAACAGTGGGGCCAGATTTAATGCAGCACTGCTTTCACATTGAGTGACACAGATATCCAATGTGCTTTCAGTTTAGAAAATGTTTTTTTAGCTGATAAATCCAGAAAGGGTTTTTTAAATTGTCACTCATTTATTGGAAAGATAATAAAGCTTCTAAGCCATGCTTTTCTTTAAATATTGTATCACAGGAGTGATAGATCTTCAGAACTCTTATAAAAGCAAAACTGAATTTCATTTAAGGAGTACTCCTTAGGTTTTCTCATTCTAGCCCTGTTCTCATAAGTCTTCTCCTTCCCCCTGCCCATGGCAGAGAAATAGAAAGGTCAGTAAAGTGTACATTTTAGTATCTTTTATAGTATTATACATTGACCAAAAGTTTAAATATGGAAAGTATTACAGCACTATGCTATGTTACGTGATGAGAAACACATTTTGCTGGAGATACAATCTGTGTTACCAACAAAATAAGTATGTATAAGATCTGTTTTAACTTAGTTATCCTTTTGTCCTTTTTTTCTGCTTATTGTTATGTAACAGTTGTGATGGTGAAATGCATAATGACTATTCCGGACAGTATGACAGAGCATCGTATGGCATTTATATTGGAGGGTAAAGCATATAGACATATGAAAGTCATTTAAAGATACAATTAAACTTCTAAACAAAGAACTTCATAAATATTTCATTTGAAAACTCAGCATCGACCAACTACCTGAGGGCTAAAGGGACTTTTTTAAATACAACATAATAAAGATTTAATAAAAATGCTGTTGTTAGAAGTGCAAGTGTGTTAACTCTCTCTGACAGAGGGCTATTAAAATGTATCCTTCAGTCAGTTCATTCTTGCATTTTATTTCAACCAGCAAGGTCCTGTGAGTTTATTGCCTAGGATTATGGTAAACAATAGGAGCAATGTATACTAGTAATATTGTACCATATCTACCTATATAAGTCTTTAATTTAGACAACTCTTTTTATCCCAGAGATTTTCTGCTGGTTGATATGAATTCTGAACTATCCACATAGCCTGTGATCACTTTTATTCAAGTCAATCCTTTGCTGCCCCTCAGTACAACAGAACAGACTTTGTAGGTTTTATTTCAATGTAGGGCTGGTGCTGGATCGTCTATTTTTCATGACTAAATCCACTGTTCCAAAGATGAGGTACATTTGTCATTATGTGAAGATTTTACATCCAGAGTGAATATGATTCTTAATCATGTTCTCTAGCAAATAAAAAAATTATGTGAATAATCCGGAAATTATTGTGGAAGATTTATAGAATGTTATGTAAGACTGATTAGGCAGTAATAAAACCCTCTTTGACTTTAAAAAGTAGGAACTATTGAATAAATGTGTTTTTCAACTGTCTTAAGCTCTCCCAATTGATATTCCTTGAATATCACTGGTGTATTTAATTCCAGGACAGTGTTTGGTAATAAATTTGTTAAAAGTCAGTGAAAGACATTTTAAATTTTTGAAGTAAGTCTTGGCCCATGAGACTGGAATCAAGGACAATAGATTTTTTTATTGAAAGAATGAAAAAATGAGAGAGATATGAAAGAAGAGGCTTCCCCAGATTGCAGGACACAGAAAATGAAATACATTATTTGGAGATTCATTAAGCTAAATTAAAGGAGTCAGAAAAATATCAGAATTTAGGCCCTAGAATAGCCATACTTTAATACAGAGAAGCAAAGAAGCTCAAAGACTTTAAATTAATATTTACTTTTTAAAAAAATTTCTGGCAGATTAAAGCTATGTTTTTTGTTCTTCTGTTTTTGGACTGAGGTGAAGAAAGCTCAAGACACATGCTGTGTTAAGGTGGAGAAGTGTATGTGTCTTTATTTTTCAGAGTCAGGATGTGATATTTCACATTTTTGTATATTTGTTTTTACTCCTTTTCATTTCACTAGGACACATTTTAAAAGGACTTTTCTTGATATTTGTTTACACAAATAATATTTTTTTATGTTTAAAGGTTTTATAGGTGATAGAACTGCCTATTATTAAAATTACCTAATACTTCCTATTATGAAACTCTGATTTTCTCTACTTAGATTAGTGCCAAACTGTAACTGCTCTGACTGAAGTTTTCCATGCCAAGTAGCTGTCCCAGGCTGTACTTTTTTGGAAAGCTCCTGCCAAAACAGTTCTGCCATTTCTAGGAATGATGCAAGGAAAAAAAAGTATTTTTTGCCCATGTCCTTGAAGTTCTTGAAATCCAGGCTTTGAAATGTGCCAGTGCCCCTATACTTAGGGCAAGAGAAATTAAAATTTTCAGGGGGCTGATTTGTAAAAAAAAGGGTATGCATTTGGTGGTAATTTTCATACTTCAGTGAAGATGCAGGTAAGAAACTTTAAGTTTTATGGATTAAAAGCTCCAACACATCCTCAGGTATCTGATTGTCCATAGATCTTTCTTTACTCAGTGGGCACCATCCCTCACCAAGGAACTGAGCATGCCTCAGCTCACAGTGGTAGAAAAAAAAGGTGGACTTTATGACTTATATGGTCACTAAAATGAGAGCAGCAAACAGGTCTGACATTATATTCTTATGACAATTATCTGTTTTCAGCTATAAACCTTGTTCAGTCACAAAAATGTAAAGAAGGGATTGTGCTCAGATACAACAAAAAAAAAAGCTAGATTTGAGAAGGAAAAGGGCTGGACTGAAACAATACATCTAAAGAAACAAGAACTCAGGGATATAAGGGAGAACTAAAGGCAAACAGAAAACTAGGGAGGAAATTCAAAGTATCATGGAATGATTTGACTTGGAGTGGGGCCTTAAACACCATCTAGTTCCAAGCACTGCCATGGGCAGGGACACCTTCCACCACACTTGGTTGCTTAGAGCCTCATCCAGCCTGGTCTTGAACACTCCCAGGGATGGGACATCCACAGCTTCTCTAGGCAACCTGTGCCAGGGCCTCATCCTCCTCACAGTAAAGAATTTCTTCCTAATATCTGATGTAAAGCTACTCTCTTTTAATTTGAACCCATCCCTGCTTCTCCTGTCACTACCATGACCTTATAAATTGTCTTGTCCCTTCTTTCCTGTAGGCTTCCTTAAGGTACCGTGAGGCCACAGTTAGGTCACCCCTAAACCTTCTCTTTTCCAGGCTGGAAAATCACAATTCTTTTAAACCTTTTGTCTGATGATCTTGGTGGCTTCCTCTGCACTTTCTCCAATATCTCCATGTCCTGCCTGTGTTGAGGACCCCAGGGCTGGATGCAGCACTGCAGGTGGGGTCTCAGCAGAGTTTAGAGGGGCAGAATCTCCCCTCACCTGCTGCCCACGCTGTCTGGAATGCAGCCCAGGTCACATTTGGCTTTCTGGCCTGCCAACACACATTGCTGGGCCATATCCAGTCTCTTATCCACCTGCACTCTCAAATCCTTCTCTGCTGGATAAATACCTGGGCATGGAATCAGTAACAGGGAAAACTGGAAGTGTGAAATGAGACATTATGAATATTTAAAACTCTAGGCATCAAACTGCAGGGAATTCTACTTTAAAGCTTTGCTTATGTATCATGGCAACTTTTAGTTAGAGATCCATATGTTTTTTACCTCTAGGATCTCTGCCCCCATGAGAGGATTGAGATTATCCTTCTGGAGGCTGTACCACAGATTAAGGTTGTCTTCATCAACCATTTGTTGCAGAACTGGGAAGGAATGTAAAGCTGAAGCAAAAGACTTATGTAAGAGAAAGGGAAAGCCTCAATATGAACACTGAATGCAATTCTAGACACTGAATTCCAATCTCAGCTCTAGATATGTTACTGAGGAAGTAATTTAAAACAAACTTTGCATAGATTGCTGTTAACAGAATGTATTGCATTTCTTTGGTACCCAGATTCTAATTGGGGAATCATATTGGAAGATGTACTGAGGACTCCCAATTGCATCTTTGGTCAGTGAGAGTTGTAAATCAAACCCCAGGTGTGTCAGATGGGATACACAAAATTCATAAATATTATTAAGTGTAATCTCTCTGCTTCAGGCTTGTGTTTGTAGGACATGCATAAAACTCACATGGATATTGCGGATATAATTAATATTTGTAAGGCTTTCAAAATTATACTGATTAACATCATAAAAGAAAACTCATGTGGAGGTTAATTAATGTCCCTTAGAGAAGGTTTGAATAGAGTGCAACAAAGATGGCATGAGGCCATCCATTGAACAATGGGGCCATGTACTGAACAATGAAGTAAATATTGAACAGCTGTTGATTAAGTAAACACCATCCACTCTGAGAACTGAAACGGCTGGTGTGCAGTGGAAAAAAAAAGTTCATGAATGAAAGCATGCATCAAAATGCATATTCTCAAGATAAATCTGTTTAGGTTTCATGGGCAGTTTATTTCTGCCACACTCTCACTTCTGCACATAACTTCAAAATATTTTTAATGTTATTTTTATACATGCATGCTCTATAAAAATGTATGCTCATCTGCTAATGAATACACTTAGCAATAGAGATAAAAAAATAGAAAAAAATTGGAGGTTGTGGTTAATAAAAAGTGTCTATGAATGGAACAGAAGAACGAAGTAGATTCAGAGAAGGGGAAAAATAGGGAAGGATGTTCTTATCTCTGCCTGGAGGGTCTGCAGGAGATCATGGAAAGACTAATTCTCTATCCCATAAATGCTTCATATACCCAGTTGAAAAGTGCATTTAAAGTAATGATTTTCAAATCCTGTTTTGAAAATCGACATGAATTTACTATTGATTTTGTTACCTATTGAACCCTTTAGTCAATGCTCAAAATTTCCCAGCCTTGAGTTTTCCACATGCATTACAGATCAGTGTGTGCTTCATTGGCATCCATCTGGCTTCCTAAAACAATATTGTTTTTCCAGATTAACAAACAGGTGAGTACAAATTCACGCTTCTTCATTTATCCACTTGCTTCCATCTCATTCAGCATCTTCCATCATGTTTGAATGACACTTTCTTATAACGACTTATTTTTTATAGCTTATATTGCAAATATTGCCACCTTGTCTTCTACTGTGAAACAAGCAAAGCTAAAATAATAGCTAAGAAAAATGTCTGAACATACTTTGCACAAGAGTTGACATTGGAAGGCAGTACAATCATGTAGAATATATCACAGTGTGCTTCAGTGTGTTGTCCTTTGTACTCAGAGAACTGCTTCAACTGCTTTTCAAACACACATTTGCATTGCTTTTTAATTTTGTCACATGCCGTTTTGCAGATCAGTTATGAATGGTCACTGAGAAATTGCTGTCCATACTTGTCTCACTGTTATTTAATGCCTTTTGGACTCACTAATTTATAATCTGCTGTTAAAACAGGTGCTCTTTGGTACAGTTATTGTGATTTTTAAAAGATTTTGTAATATTCTGTGTGATTGTTGGAACTGCTATTTGCTCTAACAGTACATAAAATGTTACTCCAGAGTGAATTTTTTTCATAAATTTTTAGACTAAGACTAAATTAAATATTGCCCCAAATTGTTCTTAAAAGTACAGAACCAGAGGCATAAGGAAGAGTAAAATCAAGTAAAAGATAGGCTGGCTGCAGTTGCTGTTCATAAATACTGGTATTCTATACAAATATCCCCATGATACTGCTATAATCTGATCTTTCAAGAGTGCATTCTCAGTAAAGGTTATGCTGAAGATATTAAAATATGTTTCTTGACATAACCATTTGATTTTAACAGAGGTAGAGATGAACATAATGATTTTGAGGGTCTCTAGGTCAGAACTAGAGGTTCTTTAATAAAAGCTTTATACTTCACATAGCTTGACCTTTATACTAGAATTTTATTATTTCTATAATATAGTCTTTCCTTTTAATTACTTGTGCTTCCATAAAGTCCTAGGGTCGATTCTTTGGAATGATGAATTGCAACTGATTTTTTATGGTACTGTTAGAAAAATAGGTAAGAAAACTTTTTAAAGTGTCTAGTATTGCACTCTGCAACACAGGTCACTGTGTTAAATACATTGAATCTCCCTAAAATACACTATACAACTTAGTTGTTAAACTCTGTTTGATATTTCCTCTGCATTATCTCAGTGGGCAATCATTCCCTGGAACATTTTGAAATAAATGGTAATCTCAGTTCTAAGCAGCACACAGTCTTTCATACAGCACTCTTTGCCAATCACCATGCCATGTCCAGGCCTGTAATTTTAAAACTCTTATCAAGGTGGAGAAGAGAAATGCAAAAATCATGGGAATACAAGATATTCGGATTGTTCAAATAAGCCTAACAATATTGTTTCCTTAATACATAGCCCTCAAAAAGAGAGGAACTATGGAATAAAATGAAAGATGATTAGTGTACTCGTGTGCAATGGGCAAATATTAGGGTAAGTACAGTAAAAAACACTCATACTGCTTCAGGAATTTTAATTAGGTAATTGTCCATAATATGTTTCTTAAAAATTTATTGAATTTTTACTTGCTCAGCAACTAAAGAAACTTGAAACTCTGTGAATTCAAAGCAGAATTTAAAGTTAAATAAAAGCACTATGAAGCAAATTTTGGGTTTCTGTTTAGTTTATATCACATCGTTTAGTAAATCAAATTACTTAGAATAATAGGGCTCAACAGTGTATTTATACAGATTCTATAGAATTCTGAAGTAAAACGGAACTTGAAATCTGACCTTTTCCATCTAGATTTTTATTCAGTTTGTGAGCAGGTCTTTACTGTGTTCAGAATTTATGGGACTATCAATAATCTCATAAATATTTCAAGTAAAGGAAAGTATTATGGCTGAACATTAGAAATTTAAATGACTTAGATCAGTTTAAATTAATTAAAATTAATTTAAATCAATCAGTTTAAATTCATACACAACCATGTTTTTTTTCCTAGTACACAAAAAATACCACAGTTATTCTAAGGTCTAGTTATTGGTATATATCCCATAGTTATTTGGTATTCAGTATTTTGTAGCTCACTAAAATTTTAGTTAAAGCCCTCCGGTCATATGATTCTAGAATAAATGAGTGTTCTTGGAAATTACTAAAGAAGAAAACCACCATGTTTCTAGAAACCTCATAGAAATAATTATTGAGTGATTATAGTACAATATGACTCAATTTCCCTAGTTAAAAAAATTCATATTTGGACTTTGTGATGAAAAAATATTCTATATTTGGCTTTTAAATTTTTGTTTTCCTTAAGTTTAACTAACTGGAAGGCCTAAATGCCAGCAATTTACCCAAATTTATATTGGTATAATTCTTGTTTGATTTGACAAAATTTTAAAACAGCTGGTAATGCATTTGTTTACAACACATACCCTTCTTATTTAACCTTCAGATTCTCTTTGCTTTGAGGAGCAGTTACTTTCAGGTGATTAAAGGTGTGTGGAGGGCCATTATCTTATATTTGTGTGATCCAATTTTTGTCATGTATCTTTGAATGCAAATACAGTTTAAAGTGTTATTTGGAACGTAGAAGACATTTCCTGTACTTGTTTTTCCAGTTGTTCAGTTTATTACATTAACACCTTACCTATGAAATAATTATTCATCTCTGCAATTTCTAAACAGCATCTTAAAACAAGCATGTGAGCCCTTCCTAGGGCAGAAGTACTCAAACTCTTCCTAAGTCAGTCAAATGTCCTTCAGAGTTTTATACTTCTTAGACAACTCACCTCTTGAAACTAATTGCTGGTGTGGTTATGAGGGCAAATGTATTGGAAAAAAAATTTAAAAAGGCAAAACTAGTCTTGATCTTGATCTTGATCTTCATCTTGATCTTCATCTTCATCTTCATCTTCATATTGTTATTTTAATATAAGTGGAAGAGGGAGCACAGATGACCTACGGACCACTTCCATTTATTTTATTCACTTTTGCAATGCTTGCTGTGGGGCACTGGGTCTGGTACCCCACAGGTGCCCCTTCCAAGGGGTTTGCTGCCCACTCCCTCCTCCCCCCTTCTGATCTTGGAATTTTTGCATTCCTGCTTTTACATTGACTTAGCTCCAAGGCTGACTTGGAAAATTTTGAGCAATCTGCTTGAGAAGGGTTATCTTGAAACACAGAGGATGAGGCATCAAGCCCCCTCGGTTTTAACACAGGGATAGATTTTTCCTTCAGAAGGCAATTCTGTGTACAGCAAGGTGGACCTAGGGCATGGGGGAGACTGATACAGCTCCATGAACCAATTGTACAAAGAGCACCTTGCTTTTAACACCTTGACTGGATGTTCCAAAAGAAACTCAGGAATTTATACTGGGAAGAGGGTGTTGGAGCCCTGGTCACTGAGAATTTTACACTTTCTGTGCTGATAGACACTGACCCCCAAGAAAACACTGCAATTGACCTGAGGCTGTGGAGAAGGCTTCCAAAACTGAATGACAGAACTGGGATTATGGGTGTGTAGTTTGAATAGAAGTGGGTAATACCATATGGTGGAAAATTTAGAGTTTAAGGTTTTAGAATATAGTAATATATATAACATGATGGAGGTTTTAGGGCAGAGGCTAGTCCTTCTTTTTCACCTTCTTCTTGAGTCTAGGTGGTGTTTTGTAATTGGATAGAAAAGTCTGCATTGTGGGCGATGGGTGATTGCTTATTGGGTTAAAAGTAAAAGTAATTTAGGTGTCATTTCTTAACTGGACAGTTTATCCTTAAAAGGCCTTGTAGAGAGAGAGATACGGCTCCATTTTTAATTTGTTAGCTAGAAGTGCTGTAGAACTCACGGTTTGTGAAACTGTAATACAGATAAGCATTAATAAACATCTGAGTCTGAACAAGAAATACTGTCTCATGCATTGAATCCTGACCCTGGCAAAAAAAAAAAAAAAAAAGAAGGTAACAAGACGGGATCACCCTTTCAAGGCCAGGTATTAGGGTGCAGGTGAGGGTCAGCTGCTCCCTAAGGGCTGGGTGGCTGGGAGCCATGGCCAGACCCATCCCAGCAAAGGGGTGAGGCAGGCCTAGGGATGGCAGCTGGGACTGGCCAGGAGTCCAGATCACCCTGCCAGCCCAGGGTGACAGGGGAGGCTGGGTAAAGACAGAGCATGAGTGAGGACTGGGGCCAGCTTTGGTAATGGTGATGGAATTGGAGACACTCCCATGATCCCCAGGCTGGTCTGAGATTGGGCCAGCAAGAGCATCCACAGCTCTGAGCCTAAACTAACAGGGCTGGTGGCCAGAGACAGAGGCAGGCACACCTGTGATTTGGCTCATGGAGGAGGTGAAGGCTCCAGCCTGAGCAGGGCTGCAGGGACCAGGGGCAGGAAGCAAAGGTGGCAGCCCCATGTGAGGCCAACCAGGACCCTGGCTCCAGATGTGTGAAATGGAGTCACACTTGAAACTAGGAGATGTCCCTCCACAAAAGTATTGATCAGCAGTCTTTAATTCATCCCCAAAAGAGTCATCTGCATCCAGCTTCTTGATCTCATTTATTGACTTGGTCTAGAATGTTTTCCTGGATTGGTCCAGTGGCCTTCTTGTCCTCTTCCTTTAAAGAACCTGAGAGGAGCTTATCAGAATGAAATGTATGCTTTGCCTTGAGTGGTACAAACCAAATGCATCTGTAGGTACAACTACAGTTTTGTCCAAAGGGATTATTTCTTTTATGTTCACACAGTGGGAATTCAGGCTGGCTAACTATAGGCACCAACGTTTGTGATATTTTTGTAACACACACACCATATGCAGTGTATTCAGGTGTCTGGGCAAGCATGAGTCCCCAAAAGAGTGGAAAAATTAGAAAAGTCCTCTGAAGCAATGATTAATCAGTGGATAAATTGCACCATGGGCAGTCACAGTGGAGTGGGATTCTGGGAATAACAGTAAAACTCATACTCAGCGGTGGGTAAGAGCAGTTGGTGACCAGTCAGAAATTAAGACCTGGGAAGAGCAGTCAACAAGAAATAGGACAGGGAATAGTACCATTCCATCTCAGATCTGATGAATGTTTGAAGGGAAAAGCATTCCATAAAAGTTTTAGGCCAATATATGGGCTTACACTTGTAGCTGTAGCAAGAGGAGGGATACATTGGATTGAGCATTGCCAATCCATTTTTCTGCAAGTGCTTCTCTAGACTCTGCTGAAGAATTTAGAGCAGAAAATTCACTTAGGTACCTTTATTCATTCTTTGGGTTTGTCTTTCTTTCCTTGTGTTGACACCACAAGAAACATGCAATTTAGCAGGTAGAAACAATGGCCACTTCAAAACTTTTCATATCTGTAATTGTATGTTTGTGGTGACTGTAGTCTTGTGTACCAAATATTAATGGATTACATTAGTGTAATCTAATCTAAATCTGTTCTACTGTCTTATTTTAGGTTTTGTTGCATTGCCATCCCCTCTTATAAGTGCTTTGTGGAGCTTCCACTTGGTCTTTCTTTTCAGAGTAGTGTAAGTTTTTTAATATTCTCATGGGCCTTCTGAGGTTAAAAGTTTTTTGTCAGTAAATTTTATTTCTTCTTTTAAAAAATCCATTCTGAAGCTCTGTGGAATTTAGAGAGAGTCTTTCCATGCACTTTTGGTTGTATTTAATTGTTTTTCTCATAAATCACATACTTTGTTTTGATGCAAAACACAGCAACAGAAGAGAATCTGACATTTTATGTAACTGGCATGTCATTTATAAGATCTCCATTAGACAAAACATTTGTTTAGATACTCTGTTATTAATTTATTTTCATGTCAACACCAAAACCAACTGCAGAAATGAACAGAGATGAATAATAAGACAAACTGTTTTAGTATCAATGTGCTCTGCCTAAGGCAATATACTGTGCAACTGGTGAAGAATGCTTATTTCCTTCCCAAAACCTCTGCTGAGAACCAGCTCTTATAAACAATCTCTAACTCCTTTGTCTTAAGGGACTATTTTCAGCTATCTCCAAGAGAAAATTTCAGTTTATATTACACCAAGAATATTTTTCATGGTAAATTGGTAAATAATAGCTTTTAATTATGGCTATCTTCTCAGCAGTTCCATTATTTTGCTGTGTCTGCTCTTGGTCAATTGCTTTTCTTGGTGTGGTGTATAAAAAAAGACAGCATACAGGAAATAAACAATAGTCTCATTAGCAGGCAGATTTTACAAGATATGGCTTCTGAGAAAGAGATGTAAATTTGATAGACATTACAAGCAAAAATAAAGATTTCCTCTGATCTGCTGCAGCAATGGCAATGTTCTTTGCCACTAGAGCTGGGAGGTGATTAGGAAGGAGTTGAGGTTACTTCAAAGCATGTATCCCCTAAAGTTGCTTTGGGAAGAGAAAGGCAATCAGGAGTCATCTGTCCAATTATTACTACCAGAGGACATCTCAGACATCATCTTAAACAGCCAGCTAAGGAATCCCAGGGACTTCTGGGTGAATTTATGTAGGTAACATACGTACAGTAAGTGTGCTGGTTCCAAAACCAGCAGGAATCCTTGATTCAGATGTGTGGAAATAATACCTGTGCAGCTCAGCTGATTCACAGATGTGCAGTACCTTTGCTGCTGTCTGGGAGCTCTACACCTGCACATCTACAGTAATTGCACATGAGAACCAAGTTTTTTATGGTAAGGCATTGATGTCTCCCAATGTTGACAAAGGAGGTCAACTTACCTAGCCAGAATCCTTAAACAGGTCTGTGTTTCAGACTTTAAAATATATGTATGTTTTTATGTTGCCTGCTTAGCATTTAACCTTCTGAACTTCACATATTCATTTAAATCACCTGCTATAAAACTTTGGACAATTTATGTACATTCCTGTGTATTCCCTCCAAATTATCAATATCAAGCACTGAGGTAGAAAGGGCCAAGGCAAAGTCCAGGAGATACAAGGCAAAAAAACCTACATTTCTTTTCCTGTATATATAGTTCAGAGATATATTTGCCTCTATAAAAGCCATACAACTTTGTAAAATTGCACTGAATTTGCATTTGCTTCTTATACCAAAGTTTTCCAGCATTAGGTCTTGCTAGGTATCTTGTTCAATTTGAACTGAGTGTCTCTGCTCTGGTCTGTTATTTGCTAAGAGATTTGGGTTTTTCCACATTAAGTAATCTTTTACCTGTTAGCACTTTATTTTCTACACCCTTGGTTTAATTATATGCATTCAGAGAGTCTTGAAAAACTTATTATTTAATATAATGATTAGAAAGTTTGAGTAATATATTGCTCTCCAAAGTCTTAAGATGGAAATGTGGTGAAGGATTTTTTAGGACCCAGGGAAGTAAAATTCTCTTTGGAAATGAGAATGAGAAGATTCAGAAGATTCAACCCCCAATAATAGTTTGGTGGTAGACTATGCACTTAAGGGTCTTGGCTTGTGTTCTCTCTCTACTCAAAACTTAGATTTTCTTCCTGACCACTAGATACAAAAATGTCTCCTAGATACCTGTAATAGACTATAAGGTGTAAAGGAAAAGGCTTACCAGTAGAAAAACACATTTTTAATCCTGAATGCTGTTATCAGCATCTTTGGGGGGGTTAGAATGTTCAAGTCTAGGAGCTAGACCCTGGTGTTATTCCTCTGCCTGTAGATATTGAACTTCCTACTTCTGTGGAACACTGATAAACATACTGCTATTTCCTTCTGTAATTTCTCTTAAAAATTAGTTAAATTAACAAATTCTTCTCATGAAAAACCTTTTTTGGCCATTTGGCCTTCTAATGAGTAAAAGAAAGAAAACACTTTCTGCCAATTTTCATGTGAGCAGGATAGCCACACACATGTGGAAACTATTTGAGTTTCCTTACAATGGCAGAAGGCTGAGCAACCTCTTTAGTAAGGGTAGAGAATTTAACTTCTAGATTTTGGTTAGGTAAGAAATAGTCCAGGAGTTGTTCACTGACTCTTTTACGGGTTTAGCCTGAAAAGTTGTGTTGTTTTATTCTGGGTGTATTACAAATCAAGGTGGAGGCCAAGGAGAAGAAAATACCAAACTATTTGATCTTTTCCAAGTTTATACAAGAGTGTGAGTTCGTGCTTTGTACTAAATAATTGCCACATTTTCAGATGTGTGGTAGGCTGGAAAAAGAGGGTCAAAACTGAAGCTGAATGATGAGAGATCTGCAAGTAAAAGACATTCCCTGAAAGAATTCAATGACTCAAGTAATTAATTTAAAGCATCCTCAATATTCCTGACAAGCTTTGTTCGGCATTTAACTAAGTATTATCTCTGATGCATGCCCAATCTATACTGGATTTGGTTGCCACTTAATGCAAATTTATTTTTTTATATGTTTACTGCTGAGCAGTTTATAAGAATCATGACTGTTAAAGACCTGTTTGTCACTGACAAAGGTGATTTCTGTATTGATAGGGATTCCTCCTAGATTCATGGGGGCCTGACAGGATGCAGAAATCATTCATCAACTCAAAGTTTTTCCTCTTGATGCACTGACTAGAAGTGATAAAAGGGAGAGAAAATTTAATTAATCATTTATTTACATTTAATGATTAATCTGTGTTGGTCATCCCAACTAGACAATAAATGTGATGTTTCAAATATTTCCAACCTGTCCATAGAATGCAATCCAGGAAGGTGCTTTTAAAAAAATAAAAACAAAAAGTCAGGAAAAATGCTTCTCTGGTTAAAAATCTGCAGCTTATGTTTTATTTACACATGCAGATATGTCCATATTTTAGTTTTTATAGTACAGAATGGTCAAAAAAGGATTCAGCTTTGCCATCTGGAGGAATACGTCTACTCACTTTTTTAAAAAATTTTATTTTCAGATGCTTCTGGTAGACCAAATGATGGTTATGTTCCTGTCAGATGTGTTTTACTTTTTTTCTTATCTTTGAAGTCTGGTGCACAAGTGTTCTCAGTGGAGTCTAGAATTCAGAATACAATTCTAGATTAATTGTGCTTAAAAATACAGTGGAAAATTCTTCAGTGCCCACAAGTAACATTTGTAATAACAGAGGTCAGGATGTGATAGCTTCTTTGCATTGTTGTAAGTCTTTCGGTCACAACTGAATGCCTTTTCAAGGAAGAGAAGGTCAAGACAAATATTAGTTTACAATACAATGTACAAGCTAATACAATGTATTAGTTTAATATGTATATATTTAGAGAGTTCAGACCAGTGACTTTTCTTTACTTTCTCAGTCTACATAAACTGTTGATTTACAGGACAGAAATAGTGGGTTCCTCAACAAGAAAGTACCTAGAATGTTGTATATGGGATAGACTAATTAGACCAGTTAGTAAAAATCATAAATGCAGTGCCAATGATGTCTTTTAAGAAAATTAGGTTTTTGAATACTGCTTTAAAGTTAGAAGTGGTAAATTTTCCCATTCCTAGTTCCATGTTTGGACATAATCAGGTATGACAGAGTTACTGCTCCCTGTCACTCACCACAGAACTTCCTCTTACCAGCTGGTTTCCACATACCTGTGCAAAGGGTTAACATTGACCCAGCTGTAATTTTGGCATGGTGGTAACTTCTGCTGTGGTAGCACCTGTATGAGGTGGTGGTTTCCTTGAAGGGGTTTCCCCCTTTGCCAAAAAAATGCCAAATTATTTCCTAGTCTCTTGATATGATTTACAAAAAAAACCAGATTAATGTGTGGTTACATGGACTTTCCAGAGTGTGACTGGGTTTTTTTCTAATGTGCTGGCTCTGTTGCTGATGTGTTCTTTCATGGTGTGTAGCTAGTCCCGCTGAAATCAGTGGAGAAGTTCCCACTTCTCCACTCAAAGTAGCATTATAGACTCAGTTACTAATTTGGTGATTTTTACCTGTTTTACAGCCCTGGTGCCAAACCTCTGTGTTGGACTGTAGCTCCACAGAAGTGCCCAGAGGCGTGTGGATTCAATCCCAGCTCAGCAGCTTTGTGCCTTGCAGTCAGCTCTTGCTTTTTCTTGCTGTGCTTTCCCAAGTATTGTTTTCTTTGAGAATATCCACTCTGTACAAATAGAAGGAAGGAATTTTTAAAATTACTATACTTAGTGTTTGATATACTGGGAAGAAATCTACAGTTTAGCTCACCTGCTGTCCCAGCTGTGCTTGCTGTCCATCTGCCAGGATTTTTTCCTCTTCCTTTTTTTTTTCCCTAACAAAAGGAGACCAAGAAAATGGAAATCAAAATCACAATTGTTGGAACAATAAAGAACAAAAGTTCTGTACATGCATGAATTAAACCCTGCTGTACCTGAAAGTTAACTTTCTAGGGCCAAAAAAACAAAGTGGTAAAAGGCTGAACTTGACCCAACAGATTGTATACACCTTATCTGGCAATATTAACATGCACTTGAAAGTTATTAGTGCCCCAAACTTTCCAGTGCCAAAGTGTGCCCTGGATGTTATTTGATACTAGATGTTACATAAATTTGTATTTTCATTACTAAGCAACTTTAGGATATGTAGTGTGTGTTTGAAAAAAGGCATGGTAATAACTCACTAATAATGGGTGCCATGTGGGGGGAAAAAGGCAATATTACCTACCAAAGAAATATAAAACATGGTTTATATTTTCAACAGTTTGAGAATGAAATGAAAACAGAATATTTGGTGCACCTGTAAAAACATATTTGATCATAATGGCAAGTACAGCATTCTTAGTGTGGGATTCATATTTCATAACTCATGTTCAAACAAGAAAAATGATTATAATGTTAAGTATTTCCTGAGTTTATTTTGATGGATGGCAGAATAAGTATCTTTTACTCATTAAAATACAGATTGGTATAATTTAATAAATGAATTTAATACACAGATGTTCAAGACTGTTTGAACAGAGTGCATATTAATCAACTTCTCCATAACTGATCCTCTTTTATATTTTTAAAAAGAAATTTGCAGGAGCCAAAAGTTTATTAGATCTGTATGATCTCGGTCCGGTATCAGATATCAAGTATGTTGTTTGAATCATGTCAGGTGATCAAAGTGTTTCTTTTTGATTGATGAACCTGTAAACACCAAACTATTTGAGTGGTCATTGCTTTTGCATCTGTTTGAGACCCTGACACATTCTTTGAAAAAATGGCCAAGGTTTTTAAGAGTGACTTGCAATACTGAGACTTCACTTTTGGGTGCCTGCAGAAGACTGATTGTTAGACAGCATTAAGTGCTCTGATTTGCAAAGCTGTTTCAACTTAGATGCTTCTAAAATAGGGCCCCAGAATCATTTGTCACATACAAGAACTAAAACTAAGAGATGCAGAGCCTGATTTTTCCTACAGTTTGTTTTGCCTTTCCAGTTTCAGTCACTGGTTTCAGTGAACTTCAACTGAATTTACATGCACATAAATAAGGAAAGAAATAGGACCTTCACTTTTTAAAGCATGTGTTATGAAAATATGTGGAGCTGCAGGTTATCCAAGTGAGCTTAGGAGGCATTTGCAGAAAAGACTGGATCTGAGATAAGCCTTTGCCTAAGAACTGCAGAAGATTGTCACTATCCTGCTGCTCTTGAGGCACCTGAAGGAACCTGGGATCTTGAATGGGCTCCAGAGCCTGGAGAAAGTGCCCAGGCAAGCTGAGAGTTATGGTCAGATGTGAGAACCCTGATTTGTGACACTCAGAACTGCCTGTGCTTGCTAAGTGCTGAACACTTGCATGTTTCCAAAATTAGTAACATAAATCCTTTCCTTAACGATCTGTAATTGGTTGTCTTTGGTGAAATATTGCTCTCTCTGGTTTTAGTGATAAGTTAAAAGGGTTTTTTGCTCTTGAAGTGGGGTATGTGTAGGGTACTCTCCTTCCTGCAGCAGATAGGACACTGTGGTGTGACAGATTCAAATCCTTTCTCCTCCACTGAGAAGTGATGTAAAAAAATCAGATGCTGTGCAAATCTACAGTGGGCATGATTAAATTTAAGCCCCTTTGAATATAGGATCTCACACTTCCTTATGCTAAGAGGAACCATGGGTAAGCAGGGATTCCCTACAGGTGGCTGTTGGTGAGTGAAGATACCCATCCTCCAAGGATCATTTCCCCTGCCCTGATTTAGAGCTTCTGCCATTAAACAATTAATCAGAGCAGAAATTATTCTTCTCTGTCTCTTTCAAGAAAGATTTTGGTCTGTATCTTTTGTTCTAGGTTCTTGTCTTGTGGGCAAGCTCTGAGTTTAGACATCAGCTTATAATGCAACAGTGCAGGCAGGGGCTAGCAGCCTGGCTCTGTCCTCCTATTGAACAGTGGTTCAGATACAAACAGTGTTTTGGGAATATTTCCTGGCTTTTGCTAACTTCCTGATTGTGCCCAGAAATTTATGAGAGTGCTGGCTGACCTGGGCTATAGATGCCAGGTGCCAGGAAGTACCCTAAATGTTTCAGAGGAGCTTGTTGAATACCACTGCAGATGCCAGTGTGTTGATGCTGCTTACAGTACGGGTATATATATACAGTAGTNCACCTAGAAGGCACTGGAGATGTGCATGGGATCACATCCTAAAAAAAAAATAAACCATGCTTGAAGATGTGAAATGGAGCTTTCACCATTGATCCATTTTGAGTGGATTAATTAAAAACTAAAAGTGCAGCTAGTAAATATAAATATAAATATATATATATATATATATATATAAACACACACAATATATGCAGCAGCACACATATAGCCACATGGTTCCTCCCAGATTAATCACTGCAGTAAATCCACCTGAGTGGTATCTAGTTTGTGAAAGCCCTTTGAGCAGAGTCAGCTGTGTTCTTGTCCCTCAGGGCAAGGAGCTGGGTGCTTGGCAAATGGAAGGAGCCCTGCTGAGCATTGCCAGGGTCAAAGAGCAGCTAAGAAGGCTTCAGTGGCCAGAGCAGGTGTTGTAGGAGTGCATGAGCATTGGTGATGTTTAATCACAAAGGACAAACTGATCTTTGATTTCAGGCTTTATCGGCAAAGTGGAATACCAGGTTAGAGGGAGAAAGTGAAAATGAAGAGGCATGTAATTTTTAAATTATTAGAGGGCATTGTTCGTGACCACCTGTTCCTGAGTGCATCCTCTGTAGTCAGATAAGGTGTCTGGGAAGAAGATACTAAAGAAAACTTTCAGGTGATCACACAATTTTTCTTTCTGTTTGTGGTTAAGCCTTCTAGTTCCCAAATTAATACTTCTTGCCTTCACAGCAGAAATTCCAGTCTTTCTGACACCAAAATTGGTACCCATGTAGGCCACTGATAATTAACTATTTGGTGTTTATCCCTGACTCTGCTCCTCCCAATTTACCGGAACATCTGGAGGGAAGCAATGCTGCAGTGACTGACAGAGTTCATCTGGGGGCTGCTGGTGAGCAGGATGGCTGCCTGATTTGCAGTCAAATACCTGAATCTTTCTAAACTCCATGTTCTTGCTCCGTCACTGTCCACCACCTTCCAACCATTTGCACCCATACAGAGTGAATGTAAAAAACTGCCATTCCACCCAGCAACACTTCTCACCTATTTTTGCCCAGGTTTTAAACGCTTCAAAGGCTGCAAGCCACCAAGAACTTCTGCTGAGGGACTCCTTTCACAGTACATTGTTCCACTTTCCCAAAGGGGGAGGAAGGCAGGAGGAGAACATGGAAGGATTCTTTGCAGTAACCTTTTCATCTCTAATAGTCAACAGGAAAAGTACAGCTTTGCTTTGTTTTTCAGATAGCTCAGCTATGATATCATAATGATAAGAACTTTGCCTTAATGTCCACTTCTGCAAAGTATCAGCTAGATAATCAGTTTCTGCTCCAAGAATTTTAACGAGAGGTTTGTGGTCTGCAATCAGAACAGCTTCTTCCAATGTAAAGACTCGTGGAATGTCCTCATACCAAAATACAACAGTCAGAGGGTGAGTCTTTTATCATATGTCTCATGGAAGTGGAAGCAATTAGCATCTTTTTTCCATTATTATTTTAGGTGAGAAGCATCTATTTCTACATCAACTGAGCAGGAAGAAGGGGAAAGGTAATGTTTTTTTATCTCTTCTTAACTTCTTGATTTCATTAAATAGTTTCTAAAAGTTTTCAGTCTCAGGCTAATTAACATTTTTGTCATTGGATTTATTAATGCAAATAAGTCATGGAGAAATTTCCTATAATAATTAGCTGCATGAGAAGAGGATCTGTAACAATGTATTCTTTGGCACAGTGCTTTTTTTTTTTGTCATTCACAACCTTAATTTTTCTGGAAATAGTTTAAAGACTTACAAGTCACTTCCATAACCCAGCTAGTTGCTTGTGAATGGAAAAAGCCATGTTTGTGCTTTTTCTTACTTTACCAAATGGTGTTAGACATTGCAGCATGGATTCCAGGCTTCTCAAGTGTGTTTTTTCACTTGGATTTGGATAAAAATCTCTTTCTATTTATATCTTGCACACTTGTTATATTGTAAATGGAGGTGTTACCAGTACACCAGCTATGTGCTGCTACTCCAGAAAAGAACCTTATTCATGTTAACGGTGATGCATATCAAGATTCTTGTTCCAACTCCATCTGCTGGTAAGCCTCAGGCAGACCCATCTTTGTAAACTGCTGCTCCCCATGTAGTAGTGGAAACACTTCTGAATCCTTAGCATGGGTGCAGGGATTAATAGTTACATGTGCTACGAGTTACATCTCTCCGAGATTTCACTTGACTACAAAATGTGATTCTCTGTGCTTCAGCAAGAGGCATTATTTGGAGTAATCTTAAGAAATCTAACCTGGTTTTAAGGACAGAGATTTTTACAAAACTGATTTTTTATCTTTTTCTCCAAGCCTGATGTTCTAGTTGTAGCTATAATAACTGAAGAATAAGTGGCCAATTACAATACTATCAGTAGTACATAAAATAGTTCATTAATGTACACTTATTCAAAAATACAGCACACAGATTCAAAGATAAAGGTTCTTTCTTTACATCTGGATTAATTATTTCCCAGTCTCAGACTGAACAGTTAAAGTTTCCATTCTAAAGTTAAACAGATTAACCTGTTGCTGAATATCACCTTGCCTTCTCTTTTTATTTTAATGTTAACATCACTTGGAGAAATTACAAATATGCTCTACAGAATTTGACCTACATATAATACATTTACATAAACATGCATCCACACAAACCTTAATTGCAGTTTTTGAACAAGAATCTTTACAGACTCCTGCTGGCATCAGTGAGATATGAACTACCATCATGGTGATGCCTTTCTTTGGAAGTGTTTTGCTACTGCAAACAAGTTAGTATCAAATTTTGGAGACCTTCTGCTGTTTTGATTATTGTGAAATGGAACGCAGAAATCTGGGCACTCTTGGCAAGTTGCAAAATCTCAACTAATAAGCAACCCACTAAGAAATCTCTTTGTATCTACTTTTTTTTGGTGTGAAATAAGTCAAAGAATTTTTTTCAAGAATAATGAAATCCATGGTAAGTTGAATGGTGAGCCTCAAGGATTATGGTTTTTTTTAAAACTTCCCCATCTTTTGTGCCTTTGGCACTCCTTCTCATGCAACAACAGATATCAGGTACCTCACTTAAGAACTGCTTATTAAAGCAATAATCACTGATCTTCACAGTGGGAACTGCAGTGCTGATCCAAAGTCACAGATGCCAACTCCACCATATTTGGCTGCAAACCTTTATATATCATCTACTGTCCTGCTGCTTTTTGGCTGTTAGTCTAGGAATTCCAGTCCATTGGCAGGCTTGTTGGAGAAGCTCAACAGCTCTAGTGAAGCTCAGAGATCCTGAGCAAATGGCCACTGCAGATGTACAAATTGACTGCACATTTGTCTAAAGGATTGGATCTACTGTATCAGTTAGGCAAGGCTGCAGCAAGCTGAATTCCATTGGTATGCCCATGTTAGTAAGTTGATCAGTGCCATGGGATGTTTCTGAGAGCTGGACCCTGGTTCTGTTCCAGCAAAGTGTTTGAAGGCCTCTGCCATGGTTTTGCCATGGACTTGAAGCAGCCCTGTCCCAACGCTCTGGTGCTACAGCTGAGTTAAAGTAGGTTATGGAGAGGGATACTTTAGTAGCTCAAACAGGGAACAGGGCTGGTACAGCCCAGCTGCCTCTGGCAATGGGCTGCAGTGTCCTACACAAAGCATTTTGTGTTGGCATTAACTGCTTGTCTCTGCAGCAACAAGGGGCTCCTTTAGGTTCAGGAGCAGAGCCCACAGGAAGAGGCAGCTCAGACACAAGGCAGAAGCTGTCTTACACTGGGCAAGTGCAAAGGCTCTGGAGCAATACTCAGAGACCCCTGAACCAGCCCCAGCCCCCAGGCACAGAAGCCCTGCACAGCCCTGACCCACTGGAGGGGGGTCAGTGCCATTAGAGCTGTGTGTGTCTCTGCCCTGGAGAAGCAGGACTCATGCTCTTGTCCACCACCCTGTCCTGATCCCAGGTCTAGCAGGAGATTTCTGCCTTGCACTGCCCTGCACAAGGACGATGTGTTCTAAGGCTAGCACAGATCCCAAAGTCAGTGGTTAGCAGATCTCCAAAGCTGAGCTGTCACATGAACCCTTTACCATCAAAGTTATTAGTTAGGCTGTGTGTGTGCACACCATACATGTCCACATACATCAGCATGAAAAGTGACCAGACACAAATGCCAGAGACTGGAAACAGGCACTTCCACTAAGAGTTCCTCTAAGTTTTGCTGGGTTAAAGCAGGCCACTTTAGGCAGGAGATGAACCCATTGCTAAACATGTAAATATCTTCTATGTCCAGTGGAGAAAGAGAAAATATAATCTAAGATATCTAAGATATTAAAAGTACCTTTTTTTTAATCTACCCTGATTACTCCAAGCTTTATTTCAGTATTATTGGAGTGATGAGTGAGTAAAGACCTCATTACAGGGCAGAGAGAGCAGGGCTGATCATGGCTCTTCAAGTGTCTGGAAATGTGCCCTTTGCCTGTGATGCAGAAAAGCTTTACAGCAAAAGTTGAAGTTAGGGTGTAATTAAAACACACATATATGTATATCTGATGCTTTTTATCTTACTGTGATTTCATTTAACTTCTGATCAAATCATAGGAAGCCCCCAAGCGCTTTTTTTTGCATCACTATAAACAGTTCTGGCAAGCTCTGTAAAGAAAAAGCTGTTTTCCAGGTCATGCTTCCTAAATGAATGTACACTATCTATAAAAGATTATTGATTAACCTCTACCTTTTTTCCTATGTAGAGACTGAGTTTGAAATTTCACCTGCTTTTCCTGACTGACATCCAACATAAAGCTAGATAGATTTATGCATATTTTAGTCCATTGCAGTGAAAGTAATAAATTTTGTTTTAACTTGGCAGTTCAGAAAACATGGAAGGGAAATATTGTCAGCAAGGCAGTTTAAATTATTTTGATTTTTATTCAGACAGAAAAAAATTGAAAATATTTTGAGTAAAAAAATTGCTTTGTTTCACTTGAATTGTTTTGATTCCTAAGGCATTTTACTTGACATTTAAAAAAATACATTTGAAAGCCTTTCAAAGCTTAAAGTCACTTTGAATGGGAAACCAGAAATCTTTCAACTTCTAGGGTGTTTTCCAGTTCTTTTCTGTTAATGAACAATTTGTTGAAATTGATTAGAAGTCATAAAATATCTGGTCTCTCTGAACCCACATTTTCCACAGAAAAAAAAATGGAAAATGCCATGAACTATTAATTTATCTACCCAGAGGAGTAAAAAGAAAATAAAACCAAAATGCAAACCAAAGTGGAAGCCGTGTAGGCATCTCTCATGGTCTTTCTTGCCCTTAATTTCACATTTTTCTTTCCCTGCTGACAAACCCCTCTCACCCACTAATTGTAGAGAGAAGGAAGGAAGTGGTCTAAGTTCCTTTCCAAATGGGCTGTCAGATACTCGGTCACATATTTGCTACATGGTTGGATTTTACAGAGAACCTGTAATTTTTAATTTTTTCCCCAAAATTTGTATTTTAGCTCCTGAATTTCTGATGTGTCTTGTGTTCTGCCATATTCTGTTACATCTTTTCAGACATGGCAGTGTGAAATAACACAGTGTGACAGCCAGCAGCCAGTCATAGCTTGAGACATGGTACAGCTGGGCACATTTCCTTTTTGAATATTGTTTCAAAGCAAAAAGTAAAGTTAGCATGACACAAAAATACAAATTCAGTGATCTTATTACACATGACTTTGAACAAAGTGGTACTGCTGAACATTTCTCTAAAGAAATGTGCCGTATATACTATATCAAAGCAGAATAAATGAAAGTTATGTTCACCTTTATTTTTAGCTGCAATGACAAATTTGTTTAGTTAATGTCAGCTGAATCCAATCCAAAATCAGTTTTGTGCTTATAAAGTAGTGTGTTTCAGAATTGCACCACAGATGAGCTGGACAATTACTGTCATTTTCATTGACATATTTGACTAATATCCTTCAATGCAGAAATATGACAACTTATTAATTTATTTCCCAAATTGCATCCCACACTTCATATTTTTCATATTATTTAAAGAGTCTGGGTTATAAAGTTAAATAAATACTTTTAAGAAGTGGTTGTTAATGGGTTACAAAAGCTAGGACTTTTTCCATCTAAGCTTGGGTAATATCTGTAAAAGACCATCTCATTTTCAACAGAAGCCACTGCAAATTAATGAGGCTTGTGCAATCCAGACATTTAGATCCATTACAGCATCTGGCTTTGAGCTCCAGCTCACAGGGACATGCCTGACTGTCAGACTGGGGACACTGGGCACTCACAGGGGCTCTGGCTTCCCCTTTCTGCACTCCACTGGTGCTGCTGCACCTCATCAGCACTGATAGCTTGCTAGATTTGCTAAAATAAGCTTGAGAAGGTCTCTGGAGGCCAGCCACACCTGATTGTCACACTGACTGAACCAACTAGACAGGCCTCCTCCCAGGCATAGTGATGGGAAGACAACTGAGTCACCTTGTGTCACATCTGCCTTTGTCTTTGGTACCCACATAGGGATTCAGCTCAGAGCTACTCGATTTTCACTCCTCAAATTAAGAGCATTCAGAACTAAAGTCTGACATCTATACAGTAGGCAATTGCCATTCTGGCATACTGTTTGTATGAAAGCTGCATCACATCATGGTTTGTTTTGTTTTGTTTTTTTTTTTTCTATACTGCAGTACTGGCCATATTTTTAAGACCAAACTGTGAATTTTCACACCTCAATACTTACTAATTAATGTTTCAGTACCTGCTAGTAACAATTCAATACTTCCTAGTTAATTAGACACTTCCTGACACAATAGTTACAGAATGCATATGATTCTAGTATAGAGCACACACCCCTACATGTGAATTATATCTGCACAAGCTCTCTCTCAGCAGATAAGCACACACATGATAAATAGGTCACTGCCTACAAAGGCGGGCGAATTTCCTTCATCAAGACAATGTTTCTTATGCACCTACGCAGATTTCATAGAATAAAGCCCTGCTGGAATTTGCCTGAAAATAACAGGGGGCAAATTAAATTTTCAAGTGGAATTCAGAACAATAGTAATATTTTCTGAAAGGCTACTAATTCTAGTGAAGCTATTTGAAAGGCCACATTCTTTGCAGGTCGCTATGGAAGGCTTGCTCATGTTATAAAATGATAGCACCCTTTTGTGGTCTGAGCTCTCTGTTACACCTGCTGTGTCCACATTTTTCCTCCTCATTTTTGGTTCTGCTTGGTCTAGCACAGACTGGTGCTGCATGAATAAAAAGCAACAACACAAAGAAACCTGTCCCATATCTCAGTTTTTTTTTTTTTTCCTTTTTGACTGCGTCTAAGGTGCAATTAACTTCTCGTAAGACATAAAATAACATCACTCAAAGCCAAAATTACTAGATGGTATTATTCCATGTGTTAAATTACCAGAACACTGAAGCTAAAGATGGGAAACACCCTATAAAATAACTCATTATGAACAATGCTGGTTTTATCTTCTTGTTATTTTGGGTTTGCACATCCCTTTGATAAATTTTGTTAAGAGGGATATTGCACCCACTCTGCTGCTGAGGGACTACAAGAAACTTGTTCCAATCATAAAATATTTTCACATGAACCAGTTGGGTGTAGGCTCACGAGCTATTTTATATTTATTTAGGTTTCTGTGAAGATGCCAATACTTGTCAATCACACTTTTAAATAAGCTTGTTCAGACCATGAAGAAATGTACCTGGTGGTGTGTGAAGTTCGTCTCCTATAGCAAAATCTGTTCATAACCTGTAAATACTCAGAGAATGAATCAAATCCTCCTGTACTGTTGCAAAATTGGTGTCAAAAGGGTTTAAGTCACAGCAACACACCTGCTCACTTATAATAGCCTTCTCTGGTATTTTTCCACAGAACCTTCCTCATTTTCAGTAAATCAAAAGCTTGTTATTTTGTTCCCTCCAGTGAGACTTCTCTGATCTCTCATGTCCTAATTCCCCTGTCTGCCTTACCCATGACCAGTGTATCTTCATAATCCATAGTGAGTCTCCTCCTGCAGCTACAGAAAGGGAAATGGGAAATAACTGACAAGCAACACAATTCAGACTTGGGAGTCTTCTCAGATGGAAGGAATCATGAAAACAGAAATTAATTATTTTCAGGGCACCTGAGATAGAGTCCTGAATACCAGTGATGTAAAGATCAAGCAAAAAGACATGGAGGAAAAATGCAATATGCCTCAGGCACATAGGGATGCCTGTGAAGAAGTGGTGCTGAAAGATGCAGCAAATAGTTTTGCTCTCAAGAAAGAGACAAGTAGCAGATGTTTTTTACAGTTCTGTGATTTCTTTTCTGTGCTGCTCAGGTCTGCAAAGAGCATTGTCAAGAAAGCACTGACAATCTACTGAAAAATAGTGCAGGTGGTTCTGGGAAAAACTAATAGAGATTTCAAGTTTCCTGTGGATGAGTCAGTCATGTGCCTCTTCTCATCACCCATCCACTGCAATTATCTCAGTCTCCCTTCTCTGTGTCTGTGATTGCCTCGCCCCTCAGTGTCTTTGGAGCACCTCCAATTCCCCACCTCACATCTGCCGGACTCTTTCGCAAGCTGGAAATCAAGATTCATGTCTGTTCTCATGCTGAAGGCTTTCCCACAGTGGGCAGAGTAGCAACATCTCTCTCCTCTACTCAGCCCTTGGTTTATGCAAAACTCCCAAATAGTGCAGAGTAACCTCTCTAAATACAGAATTTGGCCAATGGCTCCCCATGTTTTTAGTGGAGGTCTGAGAGATAGACAGATCCTGTGATCATGTAACTTTGTTCACTGGTGTAGGAAACAGTGCTGAAAAATAGTTAGAAGCCTCAAAGGACTGATTTATGAGGAAAGATGATCACTGTGGTATTTGTTATGATGAGATAGATCTGTCTCCTTCTCTCCCTGTGGTTTTGACCAGAAATTCCATTCTGGACCTGAGAAAATTTTCCCAACAAAAGTTTTTTAAAACTTGCATGTTCCCATGAAACATGTAAGTTTCTAGGACTGGATTTTTTTTCCGAAGAAAAAATATTTTCTCAAAACACTTGACCAACTCTAGTGATCACATTAGTTATAATAATTTGTATTTACAGACTGGGCTGAATGGAAGAACAGAAAATGTTAAACCAAACAGCATCCACCCAAGCTAGAATAACTATGAGAGATTCTCAGTCCTTTGTTACAGGATATCAGCTGGGAGTATGAAAGCTTTCATCCTCCAACAGAACATTATAGTTTCAGATTCCTATCCAATCAATAAACTTATTTTGCATTACTTTGCGACAGAAAGACCTGAAAAGTCCACGTTTATTTTGAGGAAAATTCTTGTGGGATTTTTCCACCACTTTTCTTGGATGAAAGCTCTTTGAATGGTGATACCTCTTCTCTTCTATAGTAGTACCATGTTGGAGTCCAGGATATCCCTCTGGACGCCCTGGAGGGTTTGGAGACCGGACAGGGGGGTCTGGGACCTGTACAAGGGCGCAGCCTCACACAGAGCCCAGGAGGACACTGCCTCTGATTCCTGTCCATGGGAGTAAATACCCACATGCAGGAAGAATCACAAGCTGAAAGAATTTACAATAAGTAGTAGCTAGTTTATTATAGGATGTAAATATAGAAGTTAGGATTTTTAGTATATGGGGCTGAAGAGACAAGATGGAGGAATTGGGGAGTGGCCCCTGTGCTCCTTGTTCTTGCTCTCGTCCCCCATCTTTTGCTGAGTTGGATTTTAGAGATTGGTTTAGAGTAGAAACTACATGTAGTAGCATAGGTAGTAGACACTGGTAAAATTTTGTAAATAAAAAGTGCATTTTGGATGGTGGTTGGGTCAAGGATACCATCCATAAGGTGCGGAGCTCTCTGATCCGGCGCAGTCCTGCCACGTGTCCTGCTTTGCTGGGGACGCCTTGCAAAGCTGGGAGAGAACTGATAGATAATTAAGAACAAAAAACCTTGATAACATGGACTGGTGGATTCAGCTTGTTGTCTAGCTCCAGTGTGAAACACTTAGAGCAAAGAGAAGACTGAAAACCTTATTACCTCGGGGGACAGTAACCCCGAGGAGAATGTCAGGGAAAAACAACCCTGAGAGTACCTCATTGCCCATAAGATCTGTGTTTTTCAGCATAAGCCATGGTGATGCAGTGCTGGAATCTCCTGCTAGCTCTCGATAAGGGGCAAAGCGTGGCTGCTCTCTGAGCGAGCCTGGCCTGAGCAGCAGCAGAGCAGGGCTCACTCCCTATGGCACAGTGGTGTGCTCAAGGGCTGAGGGCAGAGACAAGAACGAGGGTGTCCTGGGTGGCTTTATGGTGTTTGTATCCCCAATCATCTGTTCTCTCTGTGCTGTATGTTGAGTTCTGTGCCTTTGAGACTGGCTCTGGGAGCAAAGCAGGGAACAAAGAAGCGCCAAGTTTGTTTTGAGAGCAGCGCTCACTCCTGCACTTTCCTCTGCGGACTGTGTTCATCTGAGGCACAGACCAGTGGTTGGGACAGAGATCTTTTTTTTGCCTTTAGTTAGTTGTAGCTAGCTAGGGCAGAGAAGTTCCCTGGACTGGTTTTCTCCCTTTTTCTTGTGACTCTCTGAATCTGCTCCGGACTGAAAGCCCCAGAGCAGCACCCAGGGCCGGCACCTGCGGCCGCCGGGCCTGGGCCTCCAGAGGGATGGGACTGATAAAAACTGAGGGAGCTGAGCCACCACGGCAAGGATTGTCTCAGGTTTGCTGTCTCTCTTCAAAACAGCAAGATGTTTTATTGTTCCATGTTATTCAATCTTTATCCTTGTGGGCACTTTGTTAAATAAATAGTATTTTCCACTTTTCTGTAAGGAAGTTTTCCCGGAGCAGCTGTGGGGAGAGGCCATTTGGGTTTGCTTTCCGGAGAGACCCTATTCAGAGCTTTCCTCCCAAATTTGCCCTAAACCAGGACAGAGGGAGAGGTCTCTCATGTGGTTCTAAGGAGGTTTATCTCCAAGGAGAGTCCAGGAATGAAAGACACTGAACCCTGGTGTGCAGGGACCTTTAGACAGGGGAGGATCTAGGAGAGGGTGCAAATTTCCAACCAATACGGAAAGAACTGGGGCGGATCACAAGGCGGGGTTTACAATACATAAATGAGGAGGCACAGGAGGAGGGAACAGTCTAAACAAACCTATGGGGCATGCAGGAATAGGCGATTTCCAGCGGATTTCCAGCGGCAAGGGGTGGGTACAGGGCGGGAGAACTCAGTAGGAGGAGATACAGGGAACAATCTGGATCAAGGGTCAGGTCTTGGACAAGATAGTTAACCAGGGGGGAGGGTACAACTTGGATTGAACTAACAATACAGGGGAAAACAGAACAGACCATTAGGGATAAAAACACACCACAACACCATGGCATCAAAATCTGGCCATGATTTCGGAGTTCAGTCACTCTTATCGGTGACTCCATGGCCAGGAATGTTCACTGTGGAGGTGATGTCAGCTTTTGCTTGAGAGAGGTGATGGGCTATAATTTAACAAAGGAAATCCTTTCCATTTTGGGCTGGATTGTTTGTTTGTTTGTTCTAGATAACATTTTCTAAAGTTTAGCTAAAACTTTGTGTTTCATTAGTGCATTGTTTACTTTACTAAAAGGTTGTAGGCCAACCCCTGCAAAGCATTAATTAGAGAAGTTTACTTGTTACTCTTGCATTTAAGTATTCCTGGAGATGTAGCTGCTTGGCTGGAGGAGAGGGATAAATGGATATACATTTTGTTTCTTTTTAATCTGTCATCCAGCATCTCTGCTATTCCAACAGCAGGCCTCCTGAATTTGTTCATTGTTTTAAAATTAATTGAAAAAATGTTGCTTTTGAAAAGTGAAAGCATGAAAAATTACAAGCAGCCCAATGAGCTTTGCTACATCCTTCAATGTACTGCTGCTTGCAGGTAGTCTTAAATCATTAGCTGGAAGAGACAAGCTGTTGTGGAGAACTTGTGCGTTGTTCACTTTATACTAAGAGAACCTGGAGGATTTTCTTTCCTTTGTTTCTTTCCATTTGGCTCCTTTGCAAGTGGAGCCTCTACTGACATCCACTGGTAGCCACAGGACAGCTGCACTCCTGCAAACTGCTTGTAACCCACCCGTGCTAATCCCCTCTCCTGTGCCAAGTCACTGATTTAGTACCGTGCTAGATGTCAGCTCAAATGTAAGGTCAAAATAATGTAATCCTTCCAATTTCTCCCTCCTTCCCAGAGGAACAGCCCCTTTCCCCTTCCATGGTGGTAAATAAATTCAAGAGATGAAAACCTGCTAGGAATTTCTTTGGCTGTGCTCACCAATTAGCAATACAGAAAATCAAACCACAGTTTCCTAGGTGTAGTGGGAATTTATAGAGAATGAGTGCTACCAGGAACATGAGCTTGTATGTTACTCATTATACTTTTTTTTTTGTTTGAACTGCAGTAAATTAAGACTTAATGATCAAGGGTGCAGGAATAAGGATTAGAGACCAGATGGGAAGAGTTGAGGGTGCTTTGCTGAACATGCTGTGCCACTGACTCTTTCTAGTCATTAATCCCACGGCCTGGCTTGTCCATAAGTACTACAAGTACTGCAGTGTGAGATGAGTGTAAAGATAATTAAGAATACGCCTATCAGTATTAGCTTCTCGTGTCTCTGTGTCACTCTTTCCAGATTATAGGGGCATGTCTACAATATAATCAAATTCCAGGAGGTGTGGGACTTTGGTTTGGGTCGCTGTAAATTTGCATGTCTTTGCACAAAGGAAATGAAGAAAAACTGTGTTGTAAATGTTGTGAGACTTAGTGGGTAAATCAAGAGCCAAAACAGTGTGCTCATTAAAGTTTGGCCAAAGTTATTTCTTATAACTTTTAGCCAGTTCTTTACACAGTGACTTATTTCTTGGTTAACTAGCTTAGTAGTTATATTCAGTGATGAATTAACAACCCTTTACACTTAATTGTAATCTCTGCATTTCTTCTGTGTATTTTAAATTTTTCTTTAAATCATTTTATGGTCACCTTAGTCACATGTTTTTCATTTCTGGTTTGATAAATGAAATTAGTAAGGAAGACTGTTAAAGAACAGGAGGCCATAGTTTGACCCATTCAGTTTTTACTTTTGAAGAAGGAATAACAGCCATTTTGTTTACATAGAAAAGTACAGCAAAAATCATTAAAGTGCTTTCCTTTTTTTTTTGCATCACAACATCAGTGTCCACCTGCATCACCATAACTGAAGCAAAGCACTGAATATAGTCACGGAGGCTGTAAGGACCTAATGACTCCCAGCCCCAAAGACACAGTATGCTTATCCTTCACAGAAATTTCTAGGATAGGACTGATGTAGTATTTTCTGGAGAAAGGGAGAAAAGTACCAGCTGTACTGGTCACTCATGGTGTTGTTTCTGAGTCACGCTATTTCTACAACAGCAAATAATTCTCACCAGTGGTAGCTGAGAAAACTGAGAAGCTGAGTTGCTGAAAGCAACAGCAACAGCAGCAGCAGGAGCAGAGTTGGTGAATACATGTAAATCTCAGGTCCTACCCTGCAGCCATGCAGTCACAGTTTTTGGTGTGTGCTGTGTTTGAGATCAGCTTTTGCTTATGAGGAGCCTTACAATGGGCAGAGCTGTCACTGCTGTGGTGACACAGTGGCTACTGATGGAAAGGTGCCTGTGTTTGTTTTGAGCACCATCCCCAAGCTCCCTGATCTTTTCCTGACAGCCCCACTGGCTTCCAGCCTGCGTTTAGGAGGGTCACTGCAGCCCTTTCATCCTTGGCTGCCACATCAGGGTTGTGTCTCTCCTGCTAAAGAGCCTCAAATGAGTCCTGCACCAAATGGACAGTAGTTTTTGTCAACTGAGGTGTGGAAAAGCCTTCTGCTCCTCTGTTTCTGCAGATCTTTAAGATTTATATACTTTCAAAACCACAAGTGATTAATCTGCAAGAAAGCGAAGCTGAACGGCCGAGTGGTGGGGTTCCCAGGGATGTGAAAGGAGTTGTCCAAGCAGGCTGTTAGTGGAACCTAACTTTATTTGGCCAGGTCGTTGGGCTCCTCTGTTCCCCCAAGCTATTTGATGCTATTTTCCACTGTGCATATGCATCTGTTCATGTAATTTAGAAATTAATAGTTTAAAAACACTCCAGAAAATTACTTAGTATGTTTCAGCTCCCTTTAAAATAAAACCTATAAATTGTCTCTTGAAACTTGGAGGGAAAATGGAGCATACCCACTTCATTGCCCAGGCTTTGTGTGCTAACTGGGCCATGCACATAATCTTTATTAAGGTATCCACTGCCTAACATCATAAGGATAAGCGTTAGTTTTTTCTCCTGGACCTCGAGCAGCATTTAAATTGGAAGTTGGAATGTCAAAGCCCAGAGATCTGAGTGTGCCTTTTCCTTATGGAAAGTTCAATGCTTGGGAGTTCTTAATCAAGATTGTCAGTAGTTTCCTGCTCATTTTCAGCCATCAGCAGCAGGCATAGGTGACTCCCTCCTTGCTGTCGAGGGCGGACAGAGCAGTGCTGTGTGATCTCTTGCCCACTGAGCCACCTGCAAGTCGTTTCGCTCCAGCTGTGGTGGACCTCATGCAGAAACACAGCCCCGAAGAGCTGGCTCCTGGCCAGCCACACTGTTAGGGGTTTTTAGCTCAATTCTTTCACTGACCTCCTCCTGAGGAGCATAATTCATTAAGTACAGTATCATAAAGGCCGTGGCGATTAGAAACAGAAAACACTGCCACTAGTGTAGCCCAGAAAGGAGAGATCAACAATACAGTGTGTGTATATATGTATGTGTATATATATATATTTTTTTTTGGAGGGGGGGAGGAGTGCATTTCTTGTTAAGTTCATGTTAGTTTATTCTGGTATTAGGAGCTGAGAAGGAAATGTCTCCAGTCTTGCTTGCTTGGGATCTCTAGGTATAAGTTTGAATGGATAATATTTGGTCTATGCTACTGTAAATCCCAGTGTGGGGCACAGCAGGCTGTCCAAAGTGATCATGCTCCTAAGCAAGGTTGTGTGGCAAGGATAAGGGTCAGAAATCAGAGCACTCCATGGAGTTCTCCACTATGAATGGAAATGCAAAGTCTCACATCACCTCACAGCATCACTACTTAAGGGGGAAAATAAAACAAAATAGGGTAGAATATGCAGGGTTGAGCATGCTCAGAGCCCATTTTGTGTATTTTTATATCATGACCCAGAAAAACTGTTATGTTTGAGAACAAATATCGTTCTGTTACCTGGAAGATGATATTTTGAGTAACTGAGGGTTATGACTTTCAGCAAACAATCTGGTTAATGGATATGGTTTTGTGACATTCTAAGGGTGTAAGACACTGGATAACATTTTTTGATCAATCAATCAATCTCTGCAAGTAGGATAATTACGAAGCTATTGTTAGGCTATACCCATAATTAGTTTTGAATTGCACCAAAAGAAGAAATTTTGTTCATCTTCCAAGTCTGATGACTCGTAATGATTATTAGGAATCACAGACATGAAAAAGCTGAAGGAGTTTGAAGTTTTAGTTATGTGCTCATTGTTGCTTTTCCTTGTCTGACTGTTAAAAAGAAAAAGGAAGACCAGTATTAGTAATGAAAGTCATAGCCATTGTACAACTATTGTATGTTTAATCACAACCATTCTGCTTCCTCTTCTCCAGTCTTTGGTTTCTTAGTTCAATTTTTTTTTTCCAGGAATTTATCAATTCTTCTTCAACCTGTCTGTGGGTGCAACTCATATTCCATGTCTCAACAAGGCATAGAGACTCCAAAATACTGATGATAAATTACAGCTGATTTTAATTAAATAAATACTGAAGTGCTTCTTTTTTTGCACAAAGCTCCTACCTTCAGATATAAATAATAGTGGAAGACTGAGAAATTGAATTAACTAAAGAGTTACCAGGCATCAGCAACAGAAGCTACAGTATGTATTTTTTTTCCAACTGAAGTTGTCTTGCTTCAATTCTGTTAACTATTTTGGTTTTAATTCTGAGTTGAGATTTTGGTGGATCTTTTCAAATTTATGGGAGCTCTAACTCCTAGGGGATAATGGGAATCTTAGAGCTGTGTAACAACTACTGCAGTAAACATTGCAGCATTATTTCACCAGTTTCAATGTGCTGTTCATCTTCATATAGGTGGTACAGGTTACCTCCATTCAGAACCTGGTGAGTTCTTGAAGATCAAACCATTTTTTACTTGGAATGACAATTGTTTTTTCAATGTACAGTAGGAAAAATTCAGAATTTAATACTTATCCAGCCTTTCTGGATATGGTTTCCTGACTCAGTAGCCATATACACTGTTATTCATATGTATTCATATCCATAGGAAAACTCTTTCAGACACAGGACTTTCTTGCTTTCTTGGCAGCATGATAAATTTATACAGGTATCAATCATCATCAGGACTTGAAACATTCAGTCTCTCCTCATTATTTGAACAGAGCACAGTACAGCACTCGTTACACCCTGTACATCATCAGGAATGAAGTATTGAGAGATAACACTGCAACTGTGAGCTCCCAGGGCTTTCCCAGTCAGAGCACCCCATCTTCAATGATTTATCACACTAGAAGAAAAGTCAGTGTGCACCTTTTCCTTTCCTGAGTAGTTCCCCTTGGAGTGTAGATGAGTGTAGGATCATGGGCCTAAATTTCTACCTGATCAACTCAGTTAGCTCCTATTCCTGGGAAAGGAAAGTCATGAGAAAGGAGTCAGTTGTTCTCATTAGGCTTCCAGTCAAGCCATGCCACTTGGTAATAAAATTTCCTTGATTTCTTGCTGTTGGATACTCAGGACCAGATCCAGAAATAGAATGGGAGTCATTATAGTGTCCAGTATTGTAAAAATTAAAAAAAAATAAATTATACATAGGAGTGGTATTCAAAATATTGCGATGTGTGCCAAAGTTGCTGAAATATGTAAAGATGAGTGGTAGGCAGCTCAAAGTGAGATTCACAAAGGGTATCTCTTTAGTGAGAAAATAAAAAAAAAGCTTTGAAAGCTGAGATTTCTCTTGGCAGTTTAAGGATTGCAGTTAGATGGTGCTGTGAAACGGATTCCTTGTAAAAAAGCCCTCCTGGTTTTCAGCCCCAGTTCTGGAAGATGACAAATTCCAGATGCATTAGACCTAATTATAGATTATATTGTCATTGTTTGTCAGTGTCATTCTTATAATAATTATACAAAGTCCTTAAATTGGTATTGAGAACAGTGCGGATTTCTCTCATGAGGGTTTCCACGAAAATTCAGCAAGCATCCCATTGGAACTGCCTTCTTAGGCCTATGTAAATTCAATAATGCTAAGCTTCCCTCTTTGGCCCCTAGGCCAGCTGGTCCTCTTTGATATTATTACATTCTCTTATTACTATTTCTATGTTATTACATTCTCTTATTGTCCAGAGCAAGATGGTTGTGCTGAAATCGCCCATGGTAAAAGTTGTTGGCCTGTGGTTATTCTCAGATTGTCTGGGGCAGTACAGGTTGGTCAGGGTCAGCCTCTTCTGTGGACTAGCAACAATAATTTGCATGGTCACACTGCAGAGCATGTGTTCATGCCCTGGCTCCATGCACAGCATGGGGATGCTTTCTCCTCATTGATTTGGGAGTGGTCTCAGGGTCACTGGCATCGTTATTTAAGAAGTCATTCAAGGTGCATGAGGTCAATGGGATGTATATGGGTCCAGCTGTTCCCAAAAGTATCTGCTGGAGTAGGTACTCCTCGTTATTCAAATGATAAAAATCACCATTTTGATCACCATGTGAAAGAATTATCATGTCTGCCCACTGATGTGACTTCATGTCTGGGCTGATCTAAACTTTTCTATCACCAGTTTTAAACACATCTAGGAGTTCTGTTAATATACTGGCCATGTCATTGTGAAAAAACTGATATCACTTTCATTCAGAAGACACGTTTCTGACATCTTTATGCTCTGTTTTGTTATTTGTGATAGAAGAAATCTGGAAAGCAAAGCAAATAGTTTCAAAAAATAGTGAGTTCTTATTTTTCTTTTTAGGTAATTTCTCTTTCTCTTCTTATTCCATAAATTTATTTATTTTCTGTATTTTTGAGGTTTTTGGTACACATTTTACCGAGTGAAAGTTCATTTTGTTTGAGAGTTATCTGTAAAGAAGAGATGAACAGTAGAAATTTTCACAAAGGTTGTAATGTCTGCTGTGAAAGGGCACCAGAGGAAATCTGGCATAACATTTTTAATTCTAGTGTGTTGGTTATTCCTATTTGTGGTTCTGTCATATTCTTTATTGCTTATAATTTAATAGACCTAATTGTTCTGACTATTGCACTGTTTTCTCCCAAAAATGCAAAACAAATACAAACACAGGATCAGAAACCAAATCGTGAGCTCATATGAAAAGGTCTGCAGGAACTCAATCCTAGATCATACGAGAAAGAAAGCATTCCCTATTTCTTGTTCTGTTGTCACCTGGACATGAACATTGTAGGCACTGCAACACAGCTAGGGTCAAAGGAAGATGACACTGAATGTGTTTAAATTAACCATGTTTTGCCTTTGTTTTTGCTAGAATTTCCAGCCCTTTATCCAAGGTATCCCACTCTTATCTAGTTGAATTGCGACTCAGAGATGCCTCTGACTTGCCATTCACTCTAGCGGGTGCACAGGGTGTAAGTGGCTCAGGAAGGTACTTAAAGTGGCATAATTTAGGCTTCTGGGTACAACGCCAATCTGATATTTTGCTCAGTTTTTTGGCTGAATGGTTAACTGAGCAGGAGCTGCTGCCCTCCTTACTGCTTGGAGAAGAGCAGCCCTGGGGAAGACTTTTGGTTGTATCCCAGGAAAGCAGGAAAGGTGAACCCTTCAGTGGTCACCAGGGCCCCTCAAGAAGTAATTTCCTATGGTAACAGTGCAAAGCATAGGCTGCTTGTTAATACAGATGGGCAGTGAGCTATGAAGGCATTTTTAAAGTCCTGCAGTGCTGCGTGGTTGCAGTAAGAATGCTCACCTGAGCCAATCAGAAGAATTGTTTGTCCACAATTTTATTACTGTTTGTGTCAGAATTAGTGTCTTCATTAAAATGATAAGTTTCTCTAAGAGCTGCAAATGACAAGTAACCTTATAATGTAACATGGTCCTGCTTAATCTGCAGGAAAATATTGAATGTCAGGACTTAAAATTGTAAGGATTTAATATTTATGAAGGTCACTTCAAGAGTGAACAATATAACATAATATTACATTTAAACTCAGGTCTCTGTTCCTAGGAACCTTTTAAAAACACCCAGCTGCCACTGGTCAAATAGTGCAATGATAGATGATGATTTTTTTTACTTAACATGTATTGTGAATTTGCAACTCATGTAAGGCTTGTATTAAAAGCTGATATACTATTTTAATTTAAAGAGGGGTCACATTATTAAAGTTTGGGAACAGCCAGAAGTATAAAAATTTTTTTAAATTTCCATTTACTTGACTTTGGCTCTCCTTTGTTTATATTGGTAAATACATGAACAAATTCACCTGAATTGGTACACATAATTAATGTTTTCATTCAAATATTAGCATATTTTACCTTTATTTGAGGTTTGACTTCACAAACCAGTTTATAATAAACTTTTTAATGATAAGGGGAGAAAAAGAATCCCATTCTGTGGATTGTATATCTCATTAACATTTAATTTATTCAGGTCGATTCACAATTCAAAATGCTCGAAATGAAAGACTTGAAGCAGCATTTCAATTGTGTGTTTCTCACAGAGACAATTTCTTGGGGGGATTCTGTTCCTCTGGAACCTAAAGACCACATGCTCACAAGTGATACAGGCACAAATTAAGCACACGAATTTCACAGGAAGTTAATCTGTCTTGATGGAGGCAGAAGGTCTGGGGTTATCATAGATGTAAAACCTCACTGGATGCCCAATGTCTTTCAGTACCTGACAGGATTATGCTTTGCACTTCTATCTTTCCTCTTTCCATCATCAGGGCATCTCACATCTAACCAGCAAGGTGTGGAGAGTGCCCATGGAAGACATTTGATACTTTTCCTGGTTTTCAGGGTGTGATTGAGCTTTTGGCTGAGTTCCTGTAGAAGGAACATGCCTAATCCTCAGTGAATTGCTCAGTCTGATCTCTGAGGTGGCCATGGCACCCGTTTGGACTTCTGCACTGTGCAGAGGGGAGGGTGTGTTACCAAGGAGCTGTCTCACAGCAAATCCCATACAGGAAACTAGAAAGAAAGAATCTCTGGGTGACAAGGGTATTAAAGGATGGAAGAGATTCTTAGTTATGGAGAGGTTATAAGAACGAGGACAAGTTTGGAGCTGGGCCCTTTATGGCTGTTGATTTATTGGTGGAGCTGTGGTTTGTTATTTAAGGACGATTAAATGATGTGATTTTGACTTCTTTATTCTGCAAACCTCCTGTCAAGGGATATAGATACCTAGCACAGCATTAATACATTAGCAAATGTTGGTAGCTATAACGTAGACAAGTCTGAGCAAATTATCAAAACTCCTCATACAGGCAGGGGAGAGGAACAGAGACACTTAGGTTGTAGTTACCAAAACAGATATCTACATTAAGTGAATCATTCTCTGGAAGAGATTCTTTTGTCAACCAGACAATTTAAGAATGGTATTTCAAATATAAATGTAATAATCTATACTCTCTGTCTCTACAAGACAGTGAAACAGTCAGGGTAAGAGATATTAAAGGTATCTTGGGCAAGGGTCAATAATGGTTCTTCCCAGGTGAGTGTTACATATGATCCATCTCCATCTTTATTAATTGTAGGCATTATACTGTTGTGTTTAATTTAGAAATCCAGACACCAAAAGTTGTCCTACAGTTTTCAGTTGTCCTTCAGTTTCTGTTATACTCAATGGAAACAGAAGGCATAAATAAAGGCAGACCTGGGGCTTAGGTTGCTGGAGTAGCTCTCTGTAAATACTCATTTGTGTGAGGGTTCATGTGCCATGTGTTACAAAATGCTTGCAACACCTTCAAATCCCTCTCTCATACAGAGATACCTGGGTCAAAAGGTCTATAAATGCTGAGTCAAACCCACAAAAATATTCAATCATGATTAGAAAATTTGATATCAGAGTTGTCTAAAGACAAAAAAGATCTATACTTCAGCCCCAGTGAATCCAGATCTTTGTGTGGAATAATTTTGAGCTTACCATCTCCTAGCTTTGATGTCTCTTAGGAATTCCAATTATATTCTGCCTACTCCATTTAGCCATCCTTCCTTCAGACTTATCTTTGCATCAGCTATAGCATATTCCTCTCCCACAATTTCAAGTGGATCAAATAATCATTATTTTCAACTAACCATTCCTTTCTCTAGGGAATGATTACATAATTAAAAGGCAGTGGGATGAAGAAAGAAGTATAGTTTTCCCAGGAAAGACAGGAAGAGAAGGGGCTAGTTTGGGTTCCTGGAGACATTCCTTCACTTTTCTTTCTACATTCACTACCTCTGAAACAGTGTCACCTACACTGTAGACAGAAAACTGCAGCATCCCTGAGTAGTTCTTTCTGGAAGAGATCAACGGGAGGATAGAAATTATATTTTGTTAGTTGTAAATCTATGGATGAAGTAAAGTTTGTGCACATATCAGGTATGTGGGAGGTTGTGTTGGAATGGGTAAAGTGTGGCAGCATGTTGGATCACAAAGTGCATCCATGCTGTCACGGTCAGTTCTGACTAGGTGGTGGTGGGTTATTTTAGTGCTGTGATATCCCTGAAAAGTAATTTCACTGTGTTTCAGTGGTTACAATGATAGGAAAGATAATATCAATTATAAGTGTAGGCTGAATTAAGCTGCATATATGAATGTCTGTGTAATAGCAGTCTAGATTGAACTGCCTGTTATTACTTTTGATAATCAGTTGCTTTTAGTGTTCTATAGGATTAAAAAAGGCTATGAAAATCTTGGTCAGTCCAGGCCTCCAGCTCCATCATAATTTGTTTTAACTGCAGATGGACACCATGATGAGGGGAAGGACTAGCTCTGATGTATGGCAAAGAAATGCAGCATTTCCTTCAGCAAGGACCATGTGTTGTCTTTCATAGGAAAGCGTGCATGCTTTTTTTCCTTTTGATCTTTATACAGTATTTTCTCTGTACTGCTGAACTACATGAAATGTCTCCTTGAGAGTTAGGCAAACAAGTATTAACCTTTTGCCAACTGGTGTGAAATAAAAAAAAAAGGATCTTTTAAAATCTATTTCAACTCCTTTTCTGTCAGACAATGATTGTATAATTGAAAGACATCCAGTTGATAAAAAAGAACATGTTTTTTATTGGCAGCGTAGTAACATGAGTTCAAAGACTGTATTTGCCAAGAGTGCATAACTCTGTAATGGCCGGCATACTTTTACAAGTGTTCTGTGGTATTACTGACAGAAAGATCGCTTTGGTCCAAGACAGATGTAAAATACTTCATTTAACAAATATTTACTCCACAATTATCTGAAAATGTAGAAAGTACAACCTGACATGTTTGAATATCCAAAGAACCTGTTTATGGGGTATTCTATTATTGTTCCTCCATAATAATCCAAAAAGTATAGTTGCAGGGGAGGCTGGATGATTTAGGATATTGGTAATAGGATACAAAGCCTTTCACTTCTTGGTCAGCAGTTCAAATCTGGCTTAGGCTGCTAGTAATCCAAAATGATTGCTACACTTTGTCTAGGGTTAATCACAGGTTGGTGCTTTCCAGCTTCAGAGTCCACCACCATAATAACTAAAGGGGCATGAGGACCACAGGCCAGTGGCACTTTCACAGGAATTAGGGAAGACCATGAAGGTGGCTGCAGAGGTACAAGACCCCAGCACCTCTTGCAGAGAATTGTGCCATTGCCTACTCCAGGAACATGCCAGAAGTTAAGTCAGTAGTGATGGAGTCAGTAAATACTCCTGCAGATTGAACATCACGGGATGCTGGCATGTAGGTGTTGGGAGACATGGAAGTCACTATGAACTGTCACAGCAACAGCCATGCTGATGGAGCACTCCATGGCATAATTACTGATGGGTAATCAGAAGACTTGCTGAAAGGTGAGGTTTATCTCAGTTTTTATTTGGTGTTTTGAGTTTGGGAAACAACAGAACACTGAAGTTTTGATCAGCAGTATAGATTTAATATGTGAAAGAGAATGTAGTGGCATATTTCAGATGGATGGAGGGCTGATCAAGTCCTAGGCCTATCCTTGGTGGCCCTGTCTTTAACTGGGAAACCAAAGGCTGCTGATGCTCTCAGCAGGACCAGCTACATGACCTAGCTTACATCCACACCTTTCAACTTTCTTGCTATCCAGCACAGGTCATCATAGTAAAGTTACTACAGAAAGTAATCCCTGATACATGCTAATACCCAGAGTGTGCTTGGGAACAGTTATGGAGAGTATTTGCTGGCCCAGGCCAAGACTATACCAGGGACAACCTGAGAGGGTAACAGTTCAAACAGTCCTGCTTTGGAGGTAGACATATGTTCAGGCAGTCTTTAATTCAGTAGTGTAAGGACAGCTATGTGACCCTGTCTAAGAGATTTTGTTTTCCTTTTCGAAGTGAAAATTTTCACATTTTTGGTTCTTGTGTATTTAGATTTTTTAGAATAAGATTTTTCAATTGTTAGAGCGATGCTTCATAAAAGGCAACAAATTTGATCCTTATTTCTAGTCCTGTAGACTCTTCATCTGGTATGAAAATAATTGTATGTGAATTTATGTTCAAGATTCACATGGTGTTGCTGCTCTAGCTGTATAATTTTATAGAACCACAATTTATATCTGCAGTTTTCCTCTTCCAAATACATAGGCACAATGTGTGATTCTTGGGATTATCCTGGGAATGGCTGGGAGCTGGACTTCAGTGATCCTTGTGGGTCTCTTCCAACTCAGGATATTCTCTGGTTCTGTAATATTTAACACCTTTTCTCTCATTAATACTGGAAACCTGGGAAAGACTGCAGTGACATCTTGATGACTACAGAGTTTTCTGAGGAAGGGAACAAATTCCAACACTTTATCATTTTTTTCTTTGTTTTAGAAAAAGGTTTTAGGTTATTTAAACTTATTCCTTGATTTAAAGTTCAGATACTGAGCAACAGAAGGTGGTATCCTGACACCATTGTTTACAGGAATTTTCTAAAATGATCCAGTGCACTTCTACCATTTCAGTCCTAGTTTTCCTTTATGTAAAAGTAATAGTAGTCTTTATTTTAAATGATATTCTTTCTCTCTGTCAAATGTTGTGCTCTCTAGCAATGACTGATGACTCTGCACTTTAAGAAGCTGTTTAAAAATGTGCATACCAATACAGGTAGTTACTTAAGTTACATAAGATTGAAGAAAAATGTTTAAACACAAGGGCTTGAATTCAGGTAATTCAATTAGGAAGCCTGAGTTAGGATCAAAGCCACAGTTTTTCCCCTCTAATTGTTGGAGAAATAGGCACCAACAGGAGTAATTCAGTATCCTCCAGCACGTAATTACTCTGTAAACCCTGAACTGCATTCTGCAGATCCCTGTCTGTACTGATGGAGAGGCAAAGGCAAAACCAATCCCATCCATGGTGGTGCTGCCCTAGTTTGGCATGAGCCCAGGCCACTGCATCTCAGAGCCTTCTTGGCTTTCAGCTGCTTTTCAAGGTTCTCAAATCGGGCGTTGTGAAAAACTTGGCTTGTGTTTTTACCTAAATCACTTTCAGATACCTGAGTCCATATAAACAGAAAGATTCAACAGTGGTAGACCCTATAAAAGGCAGAGCAGTGCTCTCCATCAGAGAGGCAGGGACAAGGGAAGTCAGGCTAACCAGACACTCATCTTGGACACTTCTATTGGTTTGTTTTGGTTCTGCCTCATGACAGTAGTGGAGATCACTTCCTATTCTGCAGGACAAGAAAGCAGAAGGCCCTGCACCCTGATGGCCTGGTGAGGAGCAGACAGCCCAGTGCATTCCCTGGTTCACATCAGTTGGTTCCTGGGATAATCTTTAGTCCCAAAGGATTCCTTGTCTGTTTTATGCAGGTTTTCCATTCTGAAACACAAATCCTCTCTGGAAGCCGTATGAAACTCTGCTCTCTTTGTCCTGCCTTGGGTGAGACAAAACGAGGACCAGGGTCTGTTTTCCCTCTGTCCATGTTCTGTCTTCATTTGCAATGTGCAGACCTGTGCCAATCCACAGGCACAATGCTCCCTGTCTTGTACATGCCTTGCCCTGTTGATTTGACCATGATTGCTCAGTTACAAGTGATAATGAAATGAGATTCACTGATACTGTGTGGATGGAACTGAGAGTGGTATTTTGGTATTTGTTTGGTATTGTCCCTGTACTCATAAATGAAAAAGAAAAAATAAATTATATCCTTTAAAAATGAAAAACAGACTTGAAAAAGTTGCTCTATAGGTTTTTTTAAAGTGTTCTTCTACTGACAAAGCTTATAAAAACATTCCAAAGTAATGTAGTGTGATGACCCTTGCTCATAATCATGGAAAGCCTCTCCAAGTTTTTTATTTTTTAATAAGTCTGTCATTAATCTTCAATGAAAATGATATAGATTTTATGAAGAAAGCTCAACAAAGTTCTTGGAAAACTTACAAGACATTTAACAGCTGAACAGTGTATCTCACAAACGGACTTTAAAGGTGCTCTTTCAAACTGAAACCTTTATTTGATCTGCTTTTATAGTTAGCAATTGCTTTGGGCTGAAACTTCACCCATTCTTTCCAATGAATAAACAAAAAAATCCTGAAATATAGCACTTGTTGGAGGAACAGCATGAAAGCCCCTGAAACCAATTAGTATTACATCTTAGACTATTGAATTTGGATTTATTATTTGTTCTAAGACATCCTACTGTACCAGAAATGTATATTTGTATATATCGAACAACATAAACCACAGGATTAGTAGTATTTATATACATACAATAAACATGTAGAAGAAGTGACGGATTTTTTAAAGTTTTCTTTTGTGATTTTATTTGGTAACATTGAGCATTACTCAAATGTTCTCTCCAATAACTTTAATCTGGATTTCCTTTCTGATAAAACTCTGGTTGTTTGCAGATCCACCCGTCAGTTTTATGAGGATATCTTTGAGACATCACAATTATAAAACAAACTGGAAGGAAGAGCAGCTGTACTTACAAACAAACATCACAGGCACAATTAATCTGCTTCAAGGGTTTATGAGGGGAAGCATAAAATATCAAATAAAGGGTAATGGGAAATATTTAAAAAATGCTGAAGCTGGTAACAATCCACAGAGCAGAGCAGCCAGTGCACGTTCAGGAAACAAAATGTAGCTAGTAACTCATTTGGTTGGAAACCACCCATTCTCTACCTCCCAACCTGAACTTCAGGGCTGTTTCATGTTTCTGAACAGATGCAGCTCTAGATAGATATATATATATATAGTCCATTTACTTTGTAGATTACGATTTAAAAGATATTCTTTTTTTAAAAGTGAAGATGCTAATAAAATCTCAAGAGGCCCATTTTGTTTTCTGTTGTTCAACTTAAACCAGGCATGATCCCGTTCTTGTGGCTGAAATTTATGTCCCAGTTTAGATAAAAGCATGTACATACAAATGCTCTTTCGACCTTCTTTTTGTTCTCACTCACACACCTCTGTGCCAACAAAGTCTGCTGGAAACAGGCATTGAATCAAGCAGGTGTGTGACTGCTTTGGAGGTTTTTTTTAGATCTCACAGTATAATTTTAGATTTTAAAAACTAAAGTTTCTTCTATAACAACAAATTCAACCCCAAAATTCGATTTTAGAATTTGAATTAGCTGGATAATGCATTTCTGATTTTCTTATCCTTTTCTTAACCTGAACAGAAAGCTTCAGCATGTACCAAACAGAAATAGTTTGGTATATAAAATTTCTTGAGGTTTATTATCTGAGACTTCATCTCCTCATGTCACATGTAAAGCATTTTTATCAGTTTTTGTCTCACTGCTCATGGAATCATAAATTCCCAAAGAGACTGTGGTGGTCTGATCTGCTCATTGTAGCATTTCTGCCAAATCTGCTGTATATTTCTAAGATGATTCTTTTTGATGCACTAGAATGTGCATTAATGGATAGATGTTGGTATTAATATGACTTGAATTTCCATTTGTCCAAGAGAAGAGGTTTCATGCAAGAAACACAATAAATATAATCAGAATGTTTCTTTAAAGAAGAGAAGAATGCATGCCTCCCCTCAGTGGAAGAAGGTTCTTTTTTATCATAAAGTTCACTTGGCTTTAGTTGTCCATAAGCTTTTTATCAACAGACTGTCAGCTTGGGACACTTCCTATGAATCGGTCACGAGTGCCACGTACTGTTTCAGAAGAAGCTGCATGTTAGATCTTTCTTGTTTGAGCTCTATAAGCATGGAGGCTTTTGTCACACCGACTATTCCAATTTAAACTTTGGTTTCAAAGGGTGCTTTAATTAGTGTTTTTGAAAGGAACTGTGTGTGGTTGATTCTGATCTCACTTAAATTTAGGCAGTTGTGTAGATGCAGTATGAGATTCTGTCTTGTAAAGCAGTTCCTTGCTGCCTACTTTGAGGAAAATGTGTTTAAAAAAAAAAAGCATAGCACTGAAAGCAATTTTTAAAACATAAAATAAAAACCCATGTTAAAGAGCAACAGTCCAGTGAATGTTTCCAAGATGAAGGCATAGTGCCTTTGGATTCCTGCCTGTTTGTGCACATGAGGAATGTTGGTGTCTTGGGATAAGCCCACTCCTTGTCATGTATTTTGCTTTACATGGACTCAGAACTGTCATCGCAGTGCACATAAACATTTTTTATTTTCTTCACCTGCTCATGTGGCGCACACCTGGGGGCTGCTGGCAGCACGCTTGGCTTCAGCAGGCGAAGGAGAGACACTGCCAGTTTGGAAAGCCAGCCCTGCTCCCTTCATGTAAGCTAAGTCGAGTTGATCCCCCAATGTTTTTATGGAGTGGTTAAGGACAGGGCTGAAAATCTTTAGTTTCTACAGAAAATTCAAGAACAGGGGGAGAAAGTGAACAGCAGCAGAGACTTGAACAGCCCCATCAGTGTTTTGGTGAGCCCTTTGGAGCAGAGGACCCCTCCTTTGCTGTTCAGCTGTGAAGTTCACCCCTGGTGAGTCTGTGCAGGGTGAGCAGCACCAGTGCAAAGTGCAGTGCCAGGGGACAGCGAGCGGCCCTTTAGCAGTCACACACATGGCACAGGGGCTGTTGTTGCTCTATTAACGTAATGGCTTGGACTGGAACCTTTGCTGCTGCTTAGAGCTTCCTGGAGTAAAGGAAGTGTCAGCTATGGATTGCTCAGAGCTGGCTGAAACATTTATAGAGGAACCGAAATTTTCATTGATTTGAGTTCATGGGTATTACATAAAGATTCAAGGCTTCCTGCTAGGTTTTTTGCATTAGTAAACATTTTGTTGAAACACTTTCTGGTGTCTGGTTGTCAGTCCCGGAGGCCTGGAAGCTGCAGGAGAATGGAAACAGCCCAAGGGTAAGCTGTTGGAAAGTGTCTTTTGATGAGCAGTGTATTGAAACTTCAGTGCAAAGGCATCTTCTGGACCATGAACAGATGTCATCCTTACAGATGTGCACACCAGCACACAGGTAGGGATATACATGGCAGTCAGGGGACTGAAGCCTCACTCCTGCTCAGAAGGAAGAGCTGGAATCTTTTCTGTTTATGTCTACATGCTCCTATTGATTCTATGGCCAACCTGTGTGGGCCATTCTGGGGTAAGGGGACCTGTCCCCTCCCATGCCTGCCTACCCTCATTTATTCATATGAGCAGATCTTCCCTTGCTTTTCTATAGTGGGAGCTACTTTCTCTTGGAAAATAATTATCCCTAAGCCCTTTTATTACTGCAGGTGCAAAATGTTGTGGTCGTAACTGAGTTTGAAATAGCAGGATTTTGTTGATTTATTCTGAGAAGATAATTTGAGCTTGGAGTTAAGACTGGCATTTGTTACTGGTGGGGGGAACAAATTGAGCACACTTGGATTTGATTTGTGGGTGTGATCTTTGAAAGTGAAACTTTGCAGTGATGGTTATAATGCAAGTAACAGCACCTGAACCACCAGTTTGGAATATCCTGTGTACCTCTGGCATCTTATTTCCTCTACATGCCCAAGTTATCCAGAGGAGGGATGCCTACCTGTATCTTTAATCAACCTAATCCACAGCTATGTAAGTGATCAGAGTATTTTCAGGTGCAGTGCTTTATGAACAGCGTTGGTATTTCAGTAATCCCTGCAAGACTGTCCAGGACATAAGCATTCCCAGACACAGTGTGTGGCATTCTGCTGCAAATAAACCCAAGGGTGTTTCCAGTTAAAATCTGGCCTTTGCATCAAGTTCATCCTTTGGCAGAAGAGTTTGTATTAGGTCATGAAGAAGTCCAATAATCCTATAAACACACATCCTTGAGGTACAGAGCTTTTTTAAAATTAGGACTATGTACTATGTTATCAACATTTATCCAGCTGGTCAGAAAATGAAAAGATAGAGTAAGAGACTATGCAAGTATGTATATGTCTTAAGTAGATTACTGAAATAAGCAGCAGAAAATTTCAACTCTCTTGGGCTAATTCCACAATGATTTAGAACCAGTGTTTATTGCAAAGCATGGAGTTCAAGCTGTGGAATTTGTCTCTTCACTCCCTCTGAATGTGTCTTTCCATTTACTCCAGCACACACTGAATTCGGTGCTGTCAGACAGAGTTTGTGATGGTGGCAGGGATTTATCTGGACTTGTTTTAGGGATAGAAACTCTGAATAATTTCTGACCCAACTGAGGATTTTCATTTCAAAGTTCATGGCTGTTCAGATTCCTGCTTTTGATTTTTGCCCACACCTATTTGCTAACATCTTTGTAACTGACCACTGTCAGAGAAGAGATTTTGGACCAGATGGACTTTTGATCTGACCCGGTACATCTGTTCTTATGGCAAGTGATGCATTGCACAGGAAGTAAGTGATGCAACTTCACAGATTGCTGGTTAGGTCTGGACTGGGGTGAAAGATGCTCTTTTCCCCCCTGTAAAGCTGAAGATGTTTTGCACTTTGGCTGCCACATAGATGCTCCTCTTTCCTTCAGGGACACTCCAGATAGCTGTTCTCTGATGGAAGATAAGGACTGTTACTAATACACTCTGCCTCAGTCAAACACATTTTTTCTGCTTTGGCCAATAAAATCCTGATTTGTAGATCTTTGGAACATTCTGTCTGGTTTATTTATTGATTTATTTATTTACTCTTCCTGGCAGAAGGAAAAAAGTTGCTTATTTGTTAGACACTAATTATGAATTTTATTTGGAGGTCTTCATGACTTAGATTATATAGACAATGTTACTGTTTCTGGATTTAGACACTTGTGGAAAGTAGGGAAAAGGATTTTTGAGATGAACCATGGCATTCTTTGTCTACATCAGCAGACCAAGCAGATCCAGGACATGCAGTCACCCATATTGCCAAGTTGTTCACACAGTTCTGAATTAGACTCCACTTCCACAGACAGTTTTACCCTACCCTCCTCTTCATTCCTCACTTGACTTTATTAGTCATTGCTTTACCAAAAGTCTGTTTTTCTTTTTTTTTTTTTTATTCTCAGAACAGTATTGCTGAAAAGGAAAAGCCATATATCTATAAAAAAATAGTGATTATTTCCTTCTCTCTGGGATTTGTGTCACCACATCCAGGGTACTGCACCCTGTCAAGAAAGACACGGACACACTAGAGCAAGTCCAGTGAAGAGGAACTGGGGTCTTTCTCCTGCCTACAGTTACCTAATGTGATGGTATAGAGAAGGCCAGGCCAGACTCTTCTCAGAGGTGATCAGTGATTAAATTCTGATGTGAAAACCGCAGGATATTCCAACTACATTATAGGAAACAGATTTTCACTGTGAAAGTGGCTTTAAAATTGAACAAATTTTCCAGAAAATCACTGGAACTTCCATCCTTGGAGTTAACTCAAAGCTAGACTGGACAAGAACCTGAGCAACCTGATCTAAATTGACCTTGCTTTGAGTAGAGGGTTGGATTAGAGATATCCAGAGGTCCTTTCCAATTATGCTATGAATCTATGATTATATCCAGGAGATAAATCTAAGGGAAACTTGTCTTCTTTTCCTTGACAGACTATTAGTTGACTTGAGGTTTCTAAGTGCAGAAAGGCACATATTTTGGTACTTATTTGTACTTTTACCCCTTTATTTACATCAGGTGTATCTATATTTCTGTAATTTCACTCATGCTATAAAAAAGATATACTAAGAAAAGTCAGTTCCAATGAGATCTTATTTTTAGTTTGTAGATCTATTCTTCCTTTTAGAGAAAAATAAAGTACTAGTTCAGAGAACTATGAGGCTTATTTCTGAAAGATTTTATACATGCCTATTAATTTTTGATGCCTCAGATCCACTTAGTTTAGATTCTAATAAATCTAATTTTCTTTTAAATATCAGAGCTTGTTTTGGCCTCAGTCACCTATAACCCAATTGCAGTTAACAAAAGCAGAAAATACATCAGCACATCCACAAAAAAGAAAATTAGTTTTTCAAATTGGATATGCAAAACCAGAGCCTTTTAGAATTTGAGATTATTTCTGAAAATCTTATAAACCCAAGTAAGTGAAATCCAGCAATGAGAATAAGTGGAGAATGCTAATCAACTTGTAATAAGTTTAAATGCCAATAAAATTGGTGTCAGACTGTTTGATGTAAAGACTGTGTTGTAAAGACAGATGCCCAAATGACAAGATTAACCATAGAAGTACTGTGATGAAAAATACCAAAGGATGTGATTTACAATGTTAATACACTGAGCTTGTCTGGTGTGAACGAAATGTTCCTGAAACTTGAGCACAATCATTCGTATTTGACTATATATGGAGTCAATAAAATGAAGGATCTCTGTCTTCTCTCCAGCCAGCTGACCTCAGAGCATATGTTAGATCTCAGAAAGGGGAGTGATGACCATAAAAGTAGTGTCTTTCTGAAGAAAGAGGAGAAATTTAGAATCTTATTTGGTTTTCAGACTTGAAAAGATTTAGTAAGGAAGAACTCTGGATTATTGCTGTGAATATAGTCTCTCTTTCCTCAAACTCTTTGCATTCTTCTACTTTCCAAAGTAAATTAAAACTGGAAGAAATGAAAAAAACTAAAATTAACTTTAAAATTTCTAATTTTCATAACTATTTCACGGCAGTTAATTCTACATGTTCTCCAACAACTGGATGAAACACGTGTTTGTGTTTGCCCAGCTTTGAGTGTGTTTGCAAATGCACTTGCTTTGTGATGAGTGGAAGAGAAAGAAAAACACAAGAGGCTGCAATCCCACAAAATCGGAAGAATACTTCCTCTGAAATGGCTTAGGTTGATGTTATGAAAATTCTAGAATGTAAATACAAACTATTTTCATGCCAACATCCTGGCCCTTGTGAAAAGTGGTGTTCATTTCCCAGATCTTTCTCTGGAGTAATTTGCAGTAATTTATAGCCACTGTGAATAGCCACATGTCCTTTGTGCAGAGCACATTTGTTTGAAATATTAATCAGTTCCATGAAAGGAATTGCATTTTTGAACCTTTCCCACTGATACGTGACAGAAGATACAGTCACTACTCTTTTCTGTGGTTTTCCTAAAGGTCTGTTTTCCCCTCATTATTACATCAGGAGAATGGAAAGGCATTTTCAACACCTGCTACAGTAGCTCTAAAATGAGAAGTCAGAAGAAGACCATCTGCTTGCCGGCCCTTCCTCTTGTTACTGTGTTTACATGAACTTCTCCTGAAAACCACCCACTATTTCCATACGGGAAGCATTCTTCACTTCTGGAGAAGGAGTTAACTAAGAAGAGATTTTTTTATGCAGCCCTACATTTTATGGAACTTAGTGGAATTATATATGTCAAACCTTACTAAGCCAGTGCTGTTGTGTATTACACAAAGTGCACCACTCATTAAGATAGCTGCAAGTTTCAATGAGATACTTACTTTTAATTCTACATAGTCACAACAGATCAAACTGGAACTTCAGTGCTAAGTGGTCTTTTTTTCTAGCACTGAACTATCAAACATATAATGAAGGTATATCAAAGTCCAAAATGATTTTGCCTGTTTTTTTAGGTATTCTAAACATCTAAAAAATACCAGTTTTATTTACCTGAAGATTTATGATGTTACAAAGTGCTGCAGCAAGGTACTGAAGTGTATGTACTATAATAAAGAGAGATCAAAATAATTTAATGGAATGATGAAATAATTCCATGTAATAATCCCAGAGACAGTGTCAGTGTTTATTAGCATTTTTTGAAGAACAAGTCATCTTTCCTGGAAGTCAGAAAAGCAGTATGGATAGAGTGGATATCATTATTAATTGTCATTGAAAACAAACTTCATATTATTATGTGCTGTCAAATTAACTGCTATGCATAGAATGACAGAATCATAGAATCATTAATTATTAAGACTGAAAAATAGCTCCAGGATCATCAGGTCCAAGTTTTGACTGAACATCATGTCAACTAATCTACAGCACTAGGTGTCACATCCGGTTGTTTCTTGAACACTTCCAGGGATGGTGATTTCACTCTCTCCCTGGGCAGCCCGTTCCAAGGCATAACAACCCTTGATGCTCAGCCTAAACATCCCCTGGCACAGCCTGAGGCCATTTCTTCTCACCCTGTTACCCGTTGTCTGGGAGAAGAGGCCAAACCTACTTTCATACACTCTTTTTTTGGGTGGTTATAGACAGCAATAAGGTCCCCCCCAAATCTTCTTTCCTCCAGGCTAAACACCCCGACATCCTCAGCCACACCTCCCATGATTTGCTCTCTAGACCCTCCACCAGCTTTCTTGCTTCAACACCTCAAGTCTCCCTTGAAGTGTGGGACATCTCATTCCATCTCATTTGTAAATGTGGTGGAATCACTTATGTCCCACTCTGAGGATATTGGTCAGAGCTATTATAAATGTGCTGCAGGATGGATTATTTTCTCCTACCTACAAGCCCTTGTATTATATATAACATAAGACTCACAGCTTTGTTAGACAAACATGAAAGCAAAGAGATAAGGAGTTGGTTGTGTTTTGCAGTGCCAGTCAGATCCCCATGTAACAGAGAAAGTACAAAACTATGATTTCATTCCTCATATGTGATGAATCAAAAAATGCCATCTGTATATATTTGATGTTTTATCACTCTCAGTCAGGATTCTTGCACCAGTTTGCATACAGGCATTCCAATGGATGTAGAAAAGTTTTAGTAAAAGGTGTTCTATTGTGGTCTCAGAGCTCACAATCCTGAGTGCAGTGACACTTTATTTTACACAGTCAGTGTTAAGGAAAATGCATATCACTTACAGCAACACAAAAAATTGCTTGTGATGCACATAGCCTGGACAACAGTTCTTGTTTAAATTTTTCCAGATTTGAAATGATCCTTTCTTGGCCATTCCTCTGCCTTATTCCTGAAAAAAATCCATATTCCTTTCCTTGGCTGAAGTGTCTCTGAGAGGCTTCCCCAATTTGACTGCCTGCTGCTGTGTTCCAGAAGTGCAGATCACTTAGCACATATGGATCCCAGAATATTAGCCTTGGCAAGATCCCTGGGCTCTTTGCAAAATAAGAATTCACACTTCCCAAGCCAAGTGTGAGTGGAAGGTTCCCACAACACTGGTGAATCCAGAAAGGTTCTTGAAGGCTGTTCACATCCAAACAACTGAAGAGTTTAAAGCTGTTGGTGGGTAATTCTTCTTATGGTCTATTCTTGTGGTAAGAAGCAAGTTATTAAATTTTCCTTTTGAAGGCATACTGCTTGAAGATGAATGCCAGAAAATAAAAACTTTCCTTAGCCAGTGTTAATAACATTAAAGCTGGAGAATTTCAATTTATTCAAGTTCTTTTTATTTTGCATTGAAGAAAACCTACTTCTTAGTAACAATTTGAGTATGGTAAAAATAAAAGTTCAGTGGAATTTTTTTTGTCTGTGAGTCCCCTACTTGCTTATCCAGTAAAAACATGGATTCATCAGTCCATCTCAATGCTTGGAGCTGGAATCAGTGGGAATAAAATCACAAGCAGAGGAAAATTATACTCCCACGTTGATTTTAAACTGGCTTTAGCAAACCAACCTTTCCCAGCTATATTGGTATCTTACCCTCTAACCTTTGACTCAGAGGCAAATATTAGAAATACTTCCACTACTTGGCTTTAAAACACAGCAAACACATGTTGTATGGATTAAAATTTCCAAGAATTAATTCATGTTCATCCAAGAAGGCAAAATTGCATCTAGGTACTGCCACCTGAGGGTTACAACAGCAGAGGGATTGTCCCTGAGGTTTCACAGACCTGGTGCACCCTTGCACACCATCCTTCTGTGGGAGGTTGATTTTAACATCAGGACCTTCATAACAGGGCTCATTTAGGGCAGATGGAAGTTGCTCAGTGGTTTCTACTATACTGGTGGTAAAAAGACTTCCATGTAGTGTTTTCATAGGATTCTGGGATATCCATCAATTGCTTCATGTTACAATTCATTCTTCCACCCTACACATTCTGTCTATACATATAGTATATGAATAAACCCATACAGCCATCTTTGTAAGTTCAGAAGCCCCTTCTTTGATGCTGACATCAGACCAGGGTACAGGCTGGTACTGAGGATTTAGGGCCTGATTTACTTTTGTACTCAAATAGACCGAACAGTGTCAAATTTCCAAAATGTATTCCTCATTTTCATAGGGAATGATACACTGGTCATCAACAGCATTTCACAGAAAATAATGGGAAATTATGGGAAAAGTTTGGCACAAAATTTTACTTTTGCTTCCACTCATTTCCAAAGGCCAGGCAGTAAGAGATCATTAAAAAATACAGCTGGAAATATTGCCCTTTGGACAGTTTTGAAACTAAATTTAGCATTGGAGCAGGAATGGTAAAATATTCCTCCTCCAAACAAGAGATTCTTGTAGGATTTATTTTTAGTTAAAATGTATCTGGGTACATACATAGCTCTCTAGAACTCCATCTAGAGTTCAACTGTAGCTTCTCTTTTCTTATAATGACTTTCTACAACTGTATTAAAAAAAAAGTGATATGCAGATTTATTCCAGGTTAATTTAATCTGACTGATTCAAGTATCAATAACTACCTATGGAAGGGAACATACATCTTAGTGTGGGCTGTGTGAGTCTGCTTCTTTTCACTATTCCCTTCATTGGACAGATGAGGAAAATCAGCTTTAAGCATAAAGTGTAGTCAAATACTTCTCCTCAATCAGGATCACATACATGATGAGATATAATGAGATCTAATGAGACTGACAACAAACATCAAGAAACAAAAAACAGCCAAGAGGACTACTGATGGCACTGGGAAGCATTAAACCTTTACTTGCTATATATTTACACACATAAGTAGGAAGCCAATTAAAGGAATAAGGGTAGATCCTACAGCATAGTTCTGATTTCTATACATGCAGCACGGTTAAAGGATTTTTTCGTTTCCTATGTTTGCATACATTTGTTATCTCTTAGCCAAACAGTTTGCAAAAATATGAAGTGATAGAGCTAGCTGAGTCCCTACAGAGAAACAAGTGCTTAGCTGACAATGATGTCTGCTGGAAAAAGCCCAGCATCCGTGGATCACTTGCAAATTATAATCTCAGGCCATTATCATCTCATAGCCCTTCAATTGCTTGTGTGAAATGTGTTGATGGTCTCAATCCAATCCCTAGCAGACAGGTGTCTGCATCACCGGAATCACCAGGTGGAGATGACTGCATTTTTTCCCATTAAAAAAGGTGATTATAGCTAACACAGTTTACAACATTAATATAAAGTACTTATAGTTCCCACAGCAGATGTTACAGAAACTTGGAATCCTGCTCACTGGAGAAAATTGTGCCCAGATGCTTGTACTTAAACTTTATGGTCCGAACTCTGCCCTCAGATGTGCACATAACTCCCTGAGATTTCAGGGGGAGTAATGTTCATGGATGTCAGGGCCTTGTCTAACTCCTTTCACAGAATCCATATGGATGTTCAAGTGTATTTTGGGATGGTGGTCAAAACCCATGACTGAAAATCATGAGGGTGATAAAAGCAGAGTAGCTCATATGAGCCTCATTCAAATTCAGGGCCAAATGATACCAAGCATTTCTCAATCTCAAATTCATGTTTAGTGTTCTGATAAATCTCAGCTTCAGAGACTGGGAGCCTTCAGACATTCAGACAATCCCTTTTGCTTCCAAGAATGGTGCAGAAGGCCTCCATGGAGATATTAGCTGAGTGTCCTCTCTATTACTGCTGGTGTATCAGCCATTTCCAGAAGTTTTCTATTGGTTCAAGGCATCAGTGTGTGGACTGACCCACCAACACAGGTCTGTTTGAGGTCACATACTGTGCCTGTCCCCATAGCATTTGCATGCTTGTGTATAATAGTTTGATCTTTTACTCATTTAATGAGAACATTAACCACTAAATGAGCTGCTACACAATCATAATGGTACTTACATCCTGGTTCATTATTTGGTTTTTTTAAACATTAGAGCATCAGAAGAGCCCAAATTAAAAATGTGTTCAAATAAAAGTTTAAGATATCTTTTCTTCATACATATAATTCTTCATACATAAAAGAGACATGATATGATGTGCCATAAATTTAGCTAACACACTGTATGATTAATCTGTCAGCATAATGTGCAGATAATGTCCTAAGAGCTGTTGTAAATCAAGTTCTTAACAAAAGCAGACAATAGAAATAATGTTTTTAACGGTCATTAATAATGATATATAGAAAAAAAGGATTTCCCACTTTAATGTGGGTTTTTGAAAATTTAACTTCAGCTCTGATTGCTGAGTGTCTGACATGTGCAGCTACATGCTCCCTCTAGGGAAACAGAACCATCAAAATGTGTTTAATCTGATCCTGAAATGAGTGGTATGAAACCTCCCTGGAGACTCCTTCACCTTTTTCTTATGGCTATTGAGTAATCCCAAACCAGCAAATTTAAATAAAATTACTAATTTTACTTTGCCCCTCACCAAGATGATTATGCTGGAAATGTATGACTAACATGGCTACATTTGTCTCTGAGCAAACTAACATCTGTGAAGGTATGGTCCTTCAAATAACACCTGTTAAGAGATGGTCCTTCAAATAAAAATTTTATTTCAAAATTTCTTGGCTCTGCAAAATGCACTAATCTCTGTTTCAAGACGACGAGTACTAGTTATATGGCAGAGATTAATCATGGGCTGAAAAGTATTTTGAAAACATACTAATAAGTCATTAAAGAGGTTTTGATATTTTCTGGAACAACAACAAAAATAGTAATAGTAATAGTAATAGTAATAGTAATAAATAGTAACACTAATAGTAATAACTCATTATATTTATTATTCAAGAAAGGAGACCAGGCAATCAAATGAGACAGTTATAAGACATTATCTTTGCAAAATTAGAAGCATGAGGATCACATAGCATTCTCCACAGTTCTGGAAAAGGGCTTATGTGTTCATGGTCTGAGCACAAACAGGAAGAGGCTCCAGCACCAGAGACCCTCCTGAAGGTACTCCCTGGTTGCCAGGTCTCAGTGCAGACAATATGGAAAATGCCCGTTCTTACATGGGATGTCCAACCCTCTTCCAATTTTTTGCAATGGTCTTGCATTTTGATGAAACATTTAGTTACTTTTGGTGGAAATAAAGGCTGGATGTAAGGCACTGTAGAATTTCAGGAGAATTTCTGGGGAACTTCTTGGGAATTTCACAGTGAAACCAGGTAGGAAGTACTGTGCTGACAGAAGAAAGGAAGACAGGAAAGCCCTGAGAACAATGGAAATTTTTGCATCAGAAAAACTGAGATCAGAGGTTTAGTTAAAGTATGAAACACAGAAACCAGTGAGAAAAGGAAGAATAGTACAGATAAGATATAAATTCATACATGGCAATGGTATGAAGTGTAGAAAATACATGATTGTATCAATAGCAAAGGAGAGAAAACACAAATAGTAAATTATGAAAAAAAAAACAACCATTAAATGTGAACCTTTAATTTACCTTGAAAATTCTTAGTAGATTGGCAACCTGCTAAGAAAGAAATCCCAAATTTGGAAGCTGCTAGCAGGTGGACTTCTTTTGCTTAAATATGGACAAGGAGGTGTGTTTGAGTGTGGCTGTGCAAGTTTTAGGATTTTGTTGAATTGTAATAAGTTCTGTTCTCTGTAAAATCCAGTTGTTCTGTGTTAAGTTCAGTTCTGTGTATCCCTACCCCCGCCTAATTAATATTCCTGGTCCCCATACCCTTCCCTCACAAGAGTTATTCTTAGCCTCGTCTTGTTACATTTTTTCCCCGCCTTTGAGTGTCCCCTCCCAAAGTCCTCCCGATTAGTCCGGAGTGCCTCCCCCCGCCCTTGTCTACCCTGGAGATTGTATCCCACTGGCTGGGAACAGCCAGCCCCACCTCTTTCTCCTCCCCTACTGCCTCCCTTAAAACCTTGTGTCTCTCGTGTGTCTGTGTCTGATCCCGGACACAGAGCTTGGTCAATAAACCTCTCTGCTGGACCTCGATCAGATCCTCCTTTCTATTTCCTCCGCTGCGTCACACAAGCTGTTCTCCAAGCCCTCTGAGGGTAAAAAGAGCCCACAGGAGTCAGCTCCGCTATTCCAGCTGCGGACTGACCCTTTGTCGCGCCTTGCTCCAGTGCCTGGGCTGGCCGGGGCCGGAGTCGCTGGACTCACGAGGCACTGCGACATTTGAGGTACCCCCAAACGACCCAAGAGATGGGAATGGAGCTGAGAGGAAGGCTTCAGGCCTTCATGGAACTCTTTTTTGCAGACTCCTCAGGTGGAGGCCATGCAGGACAAAGTTCAGGGCCTAAAATGACACTTCAGTCCTTCAGTTTTAGGCAGTGGAATCTCTTCCTGAGTTACAAAACAGATTGTGCACAACTGCTGAAGTACCCTTATGAAGGACTGGAGAGACAGTGCTGTAATAAACTGTACCAAGGAGCCCAACCCTTCTCTTCCAAGTTCATAGCACATAAAAATCTTTGTTTCACTGCATGGAGGAAAATTGGATACCCCTAATACTAAATTACACCCATCTGAATAAGACAGATGTTTTGATTTTAAATTTCTAATATGAAGTTATATTTTCTGACACCACAACTGGTTGGTTTTGATAAGGTTGGCTTTTTGACCTCTGCTCATGAAACCACCTGTTCACTTTAACTTGTTAATCTCCACCTCTTCGATACTTACATACTGCCTTATTTAATGTTAATGTGATTATAATTCAATATTGGAAAGACCTGCAGGTTGCATTTATATTCTGCTGTGCTTCTTTTCATGCTGTGATGTTAATTTGTTTCTAAATTATTGTCAGTATTGGCTGTTACGATCAAATCAAATAAACATCTCCAGTCTTCAGTGCCTTGGGAAAGGCAAAGGATTCCTTTTGGGGACTTTGGGAGTCTGGGAAATGCTGGCTGGTGGCTGCATGTTGCCAGAACTGAATGTCCTGAGAATTTAAAAATACTGCTCATGTTGATTGTCCAAGTCAGAACATGTTGCATACGGCGCAGGACAATCCTGTGTTAGACACTAAGTTAGGAGAAGAATTTCCCAATGTTGTGGTTCAGCTCAAGTGTTTGCAACTTGCTTGTAGCTGCTTTGAATAAACATAATAAAATCCTAACCATCCATGCCCAGCTGTGCAGTGCACAGGCAGACACACACCCTCATGCACTCTGAAATGCTCACACTCACTCACACACACACTCACACACTCACTCACACTCACACACTCACACACACACACACGTGTTAATGCCTGCAGTGTGTGTGCCTGTGCGTGTGTGCAAGTGTGTGCATTCCCCGTGTGCTTGGCCAAGAGCAGCTCCACACAGCTGACAGCAATTACAAACCAAATCATCTGGGAGGAAAAATTTAATCAGAAAAATGTGAGTGGTAATTAAAAACTGTTTACTTCAAACCCTAAACAGCATAATCCCATGACTGAAAGCCTTGTTTAAGGAACCAAAATACCTACCAATGAAAGCAGCAGTAACTGTACCTATACCTGTAACAGGTGTAGCAAAAAAATCCCAACTTATAATGTGGGTTTGGTTGGGGGTTTTGTGTTGGAAGCTGTAGAAAACTGACACTGTAAGAGGAAATCTGGCTATTAGTGTTAAAGACAATGTAGAGACTTAGTATGAAGAAAGCAGTTTTTGGGACTAAAATAAAATGAACAGGTTATTGATCCAGTTTTAGAACTGTAAATAACAATACACACAAAGATGTGTGTTTAATACATATTTTTACTCTGAATGAAAAAGGTAAATAGTATGTTATATAAAATATAATTTTCTAGTAATAATCAACATTGTTAAATAACTAACAGCATTAGATCCAGGGTTTTTTTTATTTGAAAGTTTTAAAATAGCTGCCCGAGGAAGATTTTAGAATCTACAGCACTCTCTTTCAGTGAGTATTTCAAGACTTTGGAAATAACAGACTGTCAGAAGAAAGATAGTGCCAAGACTGAACAAAAAGGAATAATTATACTGATGCTAGCTATTAGGGGATTGTCAGAGGGATGCCGATTTCAGAAAAAAAGTATGGAATATATGTTAGTTCAACTAGATTAATAACAAATTAAAAAAATAATTTAAGGCATGTGTCATTTGCTTATGAAAATAGATTTCAAAATACTTTGATGTAACAATAAAATTACAACAACATATTACACTGATAATAGGAGAAAAAGGTCAGTGTTATATATTTTAATTTTTGTTGATATTCTTTCATTAAGCAGGAAGGGGCATGGAATCAGCATTACATTAAATAGAAGTAATCTGCCGAAACAATAGATCTCAATAAATTATTTTAAACAAGGGATAAAGAAGGTAATTTCTTTTAAAAGGATCAAAAATTATGGTTGATAAACAGCTGCAGACAGACTTCTAACGTGGACTAATGGATTCATTCATCAATAGCTCCTCAGACTTGGTGCAAACTACCCTGGGCTCTTATTTTGATGTCCACAGTGCAAAGATCTGTGAAGAACAATGAGGTAACATTAGAGAAGGGCATTAAAGAGTGAATCAGTTTCTGAAGAACTCACTGGAAACTAAATCTATTTAGCTGGGTTTTAACACCAGCAGGAAATTAAACTCCAAATAAGCCAATTCCGG
>VXBR01005079.1:226800-332335 GCA_013400215.1 Cisticola juncidis
CCCCCCCCTTTTAGTATAGTCGGGACATAAAAGAAGAGACTATGGGTTGAGATAATAATTTAGTAAAAGCACAAAGCAATGGAACAAGACACAATATTATTAGCCAAATTAATAGCAAAAGTATACAAAAAAGAGATGATGTATTATCCACAAAAAGATATTCACTACCAGGAATGAAAACGAGATGGCAGACACCCACTGAAGGTCATGTTGTTGTGGTTTCCTCAGACAAAGGTAATGTGCTGACTGCTCCTGTGCCATGCCACCTGGTATTTGGGAACAAAGGCAGTATGGTAGGGGAGCTCCCACAGATTGTGTTTCCCACCCCCTAGCCTGAAATAACAAAAAATGGCGATAAACCAAAAATCATTGGAAGCTGCGTTGTCTGAGTAGGGGCAGCACTGCCCCCATGCCAAGCTTAGTTCTGTGCAGGGACATTCACAGCAACTTCTACTGCTCCACTGCTGCTTTTTCTACCTCTCCACCCATGCTCCTTTCAGCTTGGCTTGGCTGGACTTGACTAGGTTGGGGTCACCCTTGCTGACAGTCCCCTCCCCCTTGCATTGTCATTTCAGCACTACCATCAATGTCCTTTTCTCTGCTGTCCTTTTCAGCACCAGTGGTCCATAATTGTGCTCTGGTGACAGTTCAGAGGGATGACAAAGGGACCAAGTATGGAGGGGTAGATGCAAACACCTTCCCAGACCAATTGAAAATGGCCAGCTTTCAGTGATGACACCCTGGATCCACAAAGAAGTGAGCGATATAGAATAACAACCTGGTCACACCCACACAGTGCTAAACTGACCCCTCTGTAACCAGCACATGACCTTTGGTCTTCTCTTAATCCAAATCTCTTAAAAACTTCATATGTACAAATTATATGTTCCCCCAACAAACGTGGTTGAATTTGGTTAAAAAGGTCAAATTTATTTGCAAGCTGAGAGATATAGAACCACAGAATGGTTTGGAAGAGATGTTAATGATCATCTAGTTCCAAACCCCTGCCATGGGCAGGTGTATCTTCCACTTAAGTACCATCCAACCTGGCCTTGAACTCTTCCAGGAATGGGGGATCCACAACCTCTCTGAGCAACCTGTTCCAGTGCCTTACCACCCTCACAAAGAGGTTTTTTTCTCAATATCTAATATGACAAAATAACATGACTGTGGGCCAAATAAACCCTTGTCTGCAGCCATGTTCTCTCTATGTAGTAGGATCATTAGCTCTTAAAGTGAGAAATGCCAGGAAAATCCTTATAATCTTTTATAATACTACTAGCTGCATGTGCAACCATACTGATCGTGGCAGTTCTACCAACAGACACCCTATAATCTTCTCACCCAAACTCCACATGGTTTCTGGTGGCTGCTGCTGTTGGGTGGGATGGGGATTGTGTGGAGGATTGTTTCTTTCAGATTCTTACCTCTACCTCCCATCTCCCCACCTTAAACCCTTCAGGGAATCTATAACCTGGGCTGCCCCTGCCAGGCTGGAATTGCAATGTGTGCAGGTTCTCCAAGTTCCCTTGGGATATGTTGATGTGTTCCTGAGATAATTTTTGACTGCAGCATGGAAGTGGCCTCTAAGTAGCATCAATGGGCTGGGAGGTTGAAGCTGACAAATTTCTGTCTGCAGGTCCCTTTGCCTGCAGTTGCAGAGCTGTGGTCTCACCATCCCTTGCTTCTCTTCATAATCAGAGGGAACCCTTCTCCCAACCCTTTCCCACTGCAGCTGGGTTCTGCAGCCCCTGCTGGCTCTGTCTGCAGGTACTGGCTGAACATCATCTGCATGTGACAGAGCAGAGCCACACATTGGGCATTAACAACTTTTAAATGGGAGGATGGGTTAGAACATCATTTGCAGTAGGTTTTTGCCATGGAACAAATCCTTTTAGTGATTTTCAAGTGACTTTGGTATTTGCTAGTTGCCAGTTTTCCTAATGGCCTTGTGCAAACCCAAAAGATTGGAAGTGCCAGTGATTTGCAGATCTTTTCTGTTCACTGTCTTGATGAAGCTCAAAAGTTTGATTATTTCAGATCCCAGCTGTATCTCTGCCACAGTTACCATAGTCCTTAAAATGCACATCTGCACTTACCAATAAGAACCAAAAAACTTAGTGGAGAATGACTTCTCATTTCTTTTAATTCAGGAAGTGGCATGGAACCTTAGTTTTTGTTTGCATTTTTTTTCCCAAGGTCAGTTAATTAATTTTTCACTTGCAAAGTCAGTTCCATGTCTCACACCAAGACTAATGCTGGCAGTGTTGTCAACCAGCTCTGCTACTTGTATGTCCACAAGGGATTTCTTTTACAAGAAAGAAACAAAAAGTACAGACAAAATACAGGTGAATATCATAGAATCAGGGGCTTGTTTTGACATAAACTTTGAACAACATCTTGTTCCTCAATAGCAAACAGATTAGTTGTTCATTCCCAGCTTTCCTACAAGTAAATTTATGATCCAAACAGAATCAACAAGTTGAGACCAACCTATGTTCATGATTGCAAGTTGCTTTTTTTTTCTTACCTTATCTTGCATTGTTCTCCCATGGAGTTTTCTGATGGATTAACATGGCTAAAGAAAACACACAATCGCTTAAGATTCCATTAATTCATTTTTCTTTTCATCTATATATTCCATTGTAATGTTCTAAATGTGTCAATTTAAAAAATTTGTTTTTTAAAAATAAACTAAAAGACTTGTAAATATTTTAAAATCAAAACAACTTCAGAATTTTGATTATTTGTGGAAATTTTTTCATTTTTATCCTTGCCATTAATCTTAATGTCCTGAATGGATACTTCAACAACTAGAACAGACTGAAAAATAAAAAGGGATGATAATTATATTTATTGGTGTACTGCGTTCTCAATGGCAAGGGAAATTAATTAGTCTGAACATTTTCCTCAAGGAATATGAAAATAGAATAAAAAAAGACTCTTCCATTTGTTAGAAAATATCTTATAAGGATTGATATTTTAATTACAAGTCTTGTATAATCTCTGTGCCAGTTGTCTTACTGAGCTGAGTGCATTTAACATATGAAGTTGAAGAAGTCAAACAAATATTTTGCAAAACAAGTCAAAGATCTTCTGATCTGAGTCATGGCAACAATTAAAGTCCTGTCCTTTGGGAGAAGGGAGCTAGTTACAAATCTTCAGCATAGATGGTTTTGAGTAATTTCCTTTCTGACTTCCATAAATCAGAGAGTACTTTAATTGCGAATGCATTACCAGCAGACCATGGCCTAAACAGGATTATGGACTGTCACTTGTTCCTAAGATTAACCTATGTTTTTGTAGTTTACTTAGGTTCCTTTCAAATGTTTTTCTCTTATCTAAAACTGTATTAGTGATTGTATTTCAGGCTGCTTTATTATTAAACTCCATTAAACAAATTTAGTAATTATATATTGTTTGATATAAAGCATAATTTTGTTAAACACTGAGTTCATTTTCTGGCTAAATGAAATGAGAAGTAGGAGAGGAAAAGACAAATATTGAACTTTTCCCATTTAAGCCTCACATTTTCCAAGTTCATGAAGTAGTTGTAAAACTTAATTCATTTTGCAAACTTCTGAGATTTTACAATGATGTTTCCATCCAACATACAATTTATCTGCAATTGTTGAAATGCTTTTTCAGCCTCATTTGAAATAGAATGATTGCTTCAGACTGCTCAGTCAGTCAAAAGGTGCTCATTCTGTTAATTATGGCTTTCCAGATATGCTGCATGCAGCCCATCTAGTCAGGGGTCTTCAAAGCAAAGGTTTGTTTTTCAGGAATCTTTAAATTACAAGAAAGTAGAATAATTTGGTCTTCACAGCCATGGTCCATAGATGAAGATGTAACCAGATTAACTTGCAGAGAGTTTTTATAAACAATTTTATTATTTATGAGGTAAAAAAAGGCACAGTTGAGGAATGGAATAAATTTTCTGGAGAGGCTGTAGAGTCGCAGTCACCAAAGGATTTAAAACCAGAAATGCTTGTGCCTGTAATGGTGAATATGTGGACTCTGTGTGGGTATGTGAATATACTAAATGTGTTAGTTATGTAACTTTAGACCCTTTTTTATGTTACATTCTGATTTTATATCTTTTTCCTAAACCTCCCTCAGATTAGCAGTAGGATACTCAGTGTGGCAGCATGGAAAGAAGGATGTACAGAAGGATGCTTCCGAAGCACTATGGAAAAGAAGAATAATAAATGAGAACAAGGAACTCACAGTATATGCAACAGACAGTGTTTGTAGCACTTAACATACCACTGGCAAATGATTAGAATTTAGTGTTCAAAAGCTTCTAAAATCTAGACTTGAAAAACTCACCCAGGCCAGCACAGTAAGGAAGGGAGACATTCTTGATTGTTACTTGAAACACAGTGGGAAAGAACAATTCTTCTACAAAAAACAGTCCAGAGAGAGGTATGCAGTAGGCCCTTTTTCAACATAAGAGTTGCCAAATGGTGATGAGGAAATTAAATTTTCTGTTTGTAGGAGAATATGTGATAATGTAGTTGGACTGAAGTGTCTTCAGTAGGGGTGGTCTGTGTGAAACAGGGAACAGCATTTGGAATGGTCCTTTGCAGACTCCAGCAGCCAACCATCATGAGATAATATTTAGAATTTCGAGATGATTCAGCTAGCTGAAAGCTGCCTTCTCTCAGCTTGTTTTGCTGTTGTTTATATTTTCTGTGCTTGTATATTTTATGACTCAGATAATAAATAAAATACGCTTTAACTCTATTTTATAGCTTCTAGTAATAAATAATAGTTGGGACATATTTTGGGATCCTTCTGGGATACAAATTAGCCTGCCTGCTACCCTTCTATAACAGCATTAATGCCATCTACTTTCCATTGAGCAGTGCCAGAAGTTCTGGGAGGTCATGCACTCTGATACTGACTCATTCTGGTTCCTGTCTCATGCTGAAAGCTGGTGAAGAAGTTGTATTTCAGGAAAGGAGAAAGGAGTGTGCCTTGAGGAAGATGTTCCTGGCAACATATCTACAAGCTAATCAACAAAAATCAAGTGTCTGCTACTAAATTTGCAGGGTCTGCATGATTTTTCCCCCTCTAAATATCCTGGCCAAGAGTTTTAGTGTAAATGCTTATTAGTCAAAACAATGAGAAGAACTTTAAAGAATTGGCTGCTATGCACAGAGGGTCCTGTGAGAAAACTGACAGTTAAGTGAAGCCATGTGAACGAAAAACATTTTAAAGACTGTACAGAACTCAGAAGATCAAAATAAAGTTGTCATGGACATGGGTGTTTATATACATATCTTTGTTTATCAAAGAACGCTGTAGATTCAGGCCTTAATCTAAGGCTGAGTGTAAAGTTTGGAGGAGGGAAATGTCTTTTAGAGCAGTGAGGATGGAAGTGAAAGGATCTTTTCTTTGGTGAGAAGTATTTCTCAAAATGTGGACTAGAAAACAAAATCAAAACAATAGAGCAATTGAAGCAAGCTCATGCACAATCAGACAAGGAGAACACCTTCTTCATAGAAATTGTGTATGTGAAATGACTACCCAAACATGACAGAAGTAACCTGGGAAAGTAGAAAAGGGTGTTTCTTCGGCTGATTGAAATTATTATAAAAAATCCTAATCGGTTCACTGCAGACATATGTTTTATTCATGTTTTTTGTAAAGATATTTTATCACCTGGTTATATATTCAGTCTGGTGTGAAAATGCCAGCTCTTCTGACAAATGCATGTGGTCAGAGAATACCTTTTACGAAGGCCTTTTCTCCCTCTTTTTTTTTTTTTTTTTTTTTCCTTTTCTCTTTCATAAACTGGTGAAGAAACAGTTTGGCATAAACTCGCACCAAAAAACTGAACTAAAGGTAAATGTAGCCTTGAGATGTAGACGTCAGAATAAAAAGGGTCCTGTACCTTTAAGCTTAGGTAGTGCCAATTCAAAACTATGGGCAGAAGAAGTTATTAACTTGTCAAGTCTTCCCAAAGAAAATGTTCAGCTCCAGAAAGAATATTATAGAAAGAAAATCAGAGGATATGATGTTATGTCCACCTGCAACATTTTATATACAGCATAAACGCTGTTTGTGTGCATGTGTTTATATGAATATTACTTGTATATTTCATGGTAAGTAAATGTAATGCACAATTTTTGATGTACAATACATAGTTGTTATTGAAATAGATGGATATAGGGCTGTGCTTGTCTGCTGGGAGGATCACAGAGGAGCTCAGGAGGTCCTGCTGGAGTTAGCTGCCAGTTCCCAGAAGATGTAGTTTTTGCCTTTAAATGAGTAGATGCATTTCTTCACAGGAGGGCTAAGAATATATCCTTTTATATATGACCAACACAGTTTTAAACAAAGATTTCAAACTATGAAAATTGTTGTAAAGTTTCAAAGTCATCAGCTACCGATAAAAATTCAGGTGATAAGTGCATATGAAATGTCTAGAATAGGAAGAGCTGTTAAGAGTATGGATTTTTTAAGAAATATCATGTTAAGATTTTCTGCTTACAGTCTCTGCCAAGCATGATCACGTGGCATTTACAGGCTGGATTTGGGAGGACATGAATATCCACGTGTTAGATCCATTTTTCCATCTCCTTCTCTTCTGGTGAAATATTCATACAAAACACTTCATGAGTTTCCATATTTTTCTCTTCCATTAGACTCACCACCATGCCACACATCTTAAAGACTGAAATGACCAAGGAAGAGAGTTGCAGCTCTTTCCATACTGCACTTGGAAAGTTTTTGCAGGATTGTGCCTGTGCAAAGTGGAGAAATGTGTCTAGTCCAAGTTCATCAATTTGGAGCAACTGTTTAGGAAGCCACTGCTCCCGAAGATACCTCTGGGACCCAGGACATGACACTCCCAGGGGACCCTGGCAGACTGCAGCACCTCTCCTGTTCCACTTGCTGAGTGAAAATGAGTGAACGGAGACAGTGGAATCCAGGTCAGTGCCTCGTGTGTCATTTGGTGGTCGTTCAGTTGTTGATTGCTTTCTCCATCATAAGGTCTTTGATTTTAATTGGATCATTGTGTGCACATATGGATATTCCTGGTGGCCTAACCAGTGAACATAATTAAAAGAAATGATTGCCTTTCACTTTAAGCAAACATCTGGTTTTACTTGAAGCGAGATGACTTAGCTGTTTCAGAAACATTCTTGTAACCCTGGATTCACATTTTCATCTTAAAATATATATTTTCTCTGTTCAAGCAGCATGTTAATGTAAACACTATATATAACTGACAACCAAAATTTTCAGAAGTATTTGGTGCTCTGAGCATTAGTGAAACCACAAGAATTATTACATTTTTGATTTGATCTCTGTAAATCTGTTTCAACAGTCACTCTGATTTAAACAATTATTCTGATTTATATTCCAAGAACTATAATTTGCAGAAAATGTAACCATGTGAAAACATGTTTTTGTATAGTATATCTTGGCAACCTTGTTTTGTTGTGATGTCATTGCCTTAGGTTTCATGGAAATACTGAGGGAATAAAAGGAAAACAAGACCCTCTCTTTGAAGTACATTTGTGCATCCCCTCTCTCCACCTCTAAAACAGTTTTAATGTCCTTTTTCCATAATTACACTGAATTTTCTGTTGTTGCTTGACTGACATTATGGCCAGAAATGTACTAAAGACTCTCATGAAGGGAATTTAATTGAGAGGGAAGGATTTGTCACCTTTCACTTCTCCCTATCAGGTAGGAATCACCATTTATATAACGAGATATTTTGTTTTTCTTTCATGTTGTTACAATTCCAGTTTCTAAACAGTTAAACACAGGCATGTAAGCAAGGTACACAGAGCAGAGAAAATGAAATTTCAGACCATTTATCAACAGCAGAAGTAACACTGGAACTTTATCCATTAAAGCTCTATCTAATCTGGTTTATTGTAACATCTGAGAGAAGATGACTGTGCTTTATTAAACCAATAGCTCTTATTCACTTCATCACATCTGCTCTTTCTAAAAAAAAATAAAATAAAATAAGTACAAGGTTATTAATAGTAGCCCTTCATTATAAAAAGCATAAGTTACAGATACATACAATAGAATGAAAAATGGCAGAAGAAAATGTCTTCATATGGAAGCAATCCATCTGGATACACCTAGATATGTTATATGGGGATTTCCAGTACTATTAAAAAGGTTATCCCCAGTACAAGATATTAAAAATATGCCTTGTATGATTTAGGCATTTTAAACATCTCCAGTGTTTTTACTGAAAGAAAAGGAAAAGAAAGCATGGGGAAAAGGAAAGCATCACATTCAGAAACAGTTCTAACTGGCTCCATATTTTTCTTTTTCCAGCACCAACAAGAAAACATATCAGAGACGAGCTCATGCCTGTCAGATGTGATCACACCATTTGCTAATTTCATTTCCCCAGTGTGTGCACTTATGTGTTTGTCTGGCTGTTATGTGTCTGGGACGTTTGGAAACTGCAGATTTTTCTTATCCGCTTAGTTGCACAATGAACTACAAGGAATTTTTCTGTTGGGGCTGATTGTGCACTCAGTCACTTTACTGCTTATCCTGAGCAATTGAATGGATTTCAAAGTATCTCTTACCTGATTAAAGGAATGGCTGAAAAATTGTCATTATTGACCCTGTAAATTCCATCACTTAAGTGCTTAACTACTGTGAGTTCTCTCCTTTAGCACTTTCTTCCAGGCATAGTAGTGGGCAAGTAATGTGTCCTTTGACTAGTATTGAGTCTTCATAGGATCAGATAGAATAGATTTTTTCATAGGATAGAGTTTTTTTCTAATGCAATTTTCAAGCAGTTAAAAATCACAAATAGTTTGTGTTGGTTCTGAGTTTATGTATTTCTTATTAAATGATACTTTTCATTTAGCCTAGCTCTACATATCTACTTTTCACTGAATTATTATCAAAAAATCCCTTTCATTTTGTGAGTTGGCAGCTATTTCATGTCCTCTTGCAAAAGTAAATGAGCAAAATGAGCATTGGACATGATCTCAGCACTACTCATATACTACATTCTAACTGCTGAAGGCAATGGTCTATAAATCTCTACAGGTATATCCATAGATTTGAGTAATCTACCATATTTCCTTCAAAATGCCAATCATGGACCTCATCTCTAGCAAATTTGGTGCTTGGTACAATAAATAAAATTAATGTTCATGTATTAAGAAGAGCCACTGTAAATCATTGCTCCCTCTTCCAGGACTATTGCTTTAGCAGTGGTGTAGGAAATGAAGTCGTTTTGGGAGGTAGGAAACAGCAAGAGCTGTAGAGTACATTTGAAACTCAAGTTAAAGCTGATCTCAGCTCACCTCCACTTTAGTCATTCCAAGGTCTGCTGCAGGTGGTCTTCACACAGAAGCTTGAGAGAATCCACTTGTGCCAAATTGTGGAGCTGGGAGGGGAAAGGGATGGAGCATATGAGGGAACAATAAAGCTTTCATACTGCGGAAAGAGTGGAGAACCAAGCTGAGCAACTTGGAAAAATATTAGCATGTAGAAGGCGAAAATAAGCAAATAAATTTAAAAAGCGTGCAAGAAAGAGAAGGACAGACTTTGTCTTTGGATAAGCATGGAAGCAGTTCCAGAAAAGACAATGCTAAATGGCTTATCTTCCACTAAAATATTTTTTTATAAAATAAGTGGAATCAGATTCCAGCTGAAACAGCACAGTCGGTATTGACAACTTTTCCCAGTTCTACCTCAGTTGAAATTAATTATTCATTTTAATTTTTATTGCACCTCCAACATTTCTCCTTTTCCCCAGTCCCATCACTTTCTCCAAAGTTGGCTTTCCACCCTGTTGGACCTAAAAACTGAGGGTGAAGTCTTGGCACTGCTGAAGTTAATATAAGTTTGTCCTCTGCCAGTGAGGTCTGGATTTTACATAAATGTTTAAGAAGTTCTGTGGGAGCATTCGTGCCTTCACTCAGGCTTTTGTCAGTTAGGTATTCAAGTCTCTTTCTCTCTACTGACCTACAAGGATCTCAGCTTATTTTATGAGATTAGGGGCTTACCTTGCATTCCAAAGCGCCACTGATGTTATTTTGTTCTGAATTTGAACAGTTAAGTGCCTAAGGGGGAGTTATGAACTGAATGTCCTCCAAGCTTTGTGTAAACCTGGGCTAGAGGAAGTAACAGACATGACAAAAATGTGGTGAAGGTAAATAAGTGTTTCTCCTATGCAGATGGGCTGAGAGATTTGGAGCTGTCCAGTCTGGAGAAAGAAGGCTCTGGGGAGAATTTATAGCATCTTAAGTACCTAAAAGGGCTACAAGGGAGCTGAGAAGTACTATAGACAAGAGCCTGTAGTGATAGGACAAGAGGTAATGGCTTTAAAACCACAGAGGACTACAGGTTTAGACCACATATTGCACAGAAATTCTTCCCTGTGAGGGTGAAGAGGCTCAGGCACAGGTTGCCTAGAGAAGTGATAGATGCCCATCTCTGGAAGTGTTCAAGGCCAGTTTGGATGGGGCTTTGAGCAACCTGGTCTAGTAAAAGGTGTCCCTGCCCATGGCAGGGGAGTTGGAACTGGATGGTCTTGAAGGTCCCTTTCAACTCAAACCATACTATGATTTTAAGTAGTGCAGAAAAAGAGTTAATAAGGTTATGATGGCAAGCATAAACAATTTGCATGACTTGTAAGAGCTAAGGTCACTGAAATTTATGGGTATCTTACTAGGGGACATGTTTGAGTATTGTCTTTGCTGTTTCCTGAAGAACACCCTGTGCAGTTGTCCTAGACCACAGTTCACATGACAGTAGTAGAAGAAAGCTGAGCCAGGAGATCCCATTTCCCATAACTCAAAAGTGAATTCAGAAAATTGCCCACTTTTAAACAAACTGTGCTTGAAGATAATGACTGGGGCTTTGCCAACATCATCTCTTTGGTCAGTTTGCTATTCCTATGCTCTGTGGTCAAGAAAGGAGTCATACTGTAGCTCACAGCAGAAAAAGGGATCAGACTTTATAGCTCATCTTCTATTTATAAAAGCTGTGCACTGCATTCCCCTAGTGCAGAAGGATAGATTTAGTTTCACAGATACAGCTTCAAAGAGAAGCAAATTCAGCAAACTTCATCATGACTTCAATTGTGTTATTAATGCAGTGCAGGAAAACCCACATGCTTAGATTTTTTCTGAATTAGAGTCTAATTCTGCTGCTTTCTTCTCAGCATGTATTTAAAACATGCTAAACTAATCAGTGGAAAAAGAGCCTGAACATCAAATAGTTGTTATTCCACATGACAACCTTAATGAATTTTCCTGTAGGAGCTGTCTGTCTGACTGGTTTTGAGCACTGTCACTGATATAAATAGAAAATGTAGTGTCATTTCCAGGTGATAGATTGAGAATGGTACAAGGAGTTGGCTGAGGAAGTGCTTCAAAACAAGTATGTGGATGAAAAACTGGGGGTGTCATTCAGCTGTTGCTGATGAAGGCTTATTTCTGCTTTAACAGATAATCTTCACAAAATTTGAAGTTTAATAATGAGAAAAACCCCATTATATCTATGTCTGCCCCATTATATCTTAGAAATGCTGGTCTTCCCATCTTCAAGTGCTATTATTGTTATGATAGCTTATAGACAAGTGATCATTGTGTGATTGTATGTTGTCAACACTTTGGAGTGTCCATAACCAATCTTTTACAGGGCAAAAGGAATCTCAGAGACACTTAGAGTATCCCAACACAAGCTGAACTGAAGATTTGCTTGTTTACTCTTTCCCCAGAGGAAATCAGAGTCACACAAGGGAACTGACTGCGGTGCTGAGGTTGTGATTCTGAAAGTTTTCATATTCTGTATGTAAGTTAACTCCACTCTTTTACTGTCTAGGTTGTAGGCCTTCTGACATTTGGCAGAGATCACCATAACAGAATCTGGTTTTATGAAATTAATTAGTGAATCAGTGATTATCTCTACAATAAGATCATCTTGAGGTTACAGTGCATGCCAGTTGTAGCTGCTGCAATCATATGTGTGGTTTAAACCAGCATGCAGAGTATTTATAGGACTGAGTGAAGCATTTGTGCCATTTATTATACGTTTAACAATCAAGGTAGAAGTAGAGGGTGAAATCAGCATGATGCTCCACAATGTGGTGTGAGAGGGGCCTGGGCATCCTGCAATGCACCTGGCTGGCAGGACTGACATCCTCACCAGCTGCATCGTGGCTGATCTTACTGGCTTCTTGCCCTGTCATGTGGAAGAGTGGCTTTGGGACACTCATATGCCTGTGTGTGTGCCAGACTACACCCCATTTTGGACCCTACTATTGTGATCCTAAACTTATGATTTATAGGAATCGAGTCCCAAGTATCCATTGACCTCTGAAATAATAAACTACACTTTTAGTGTCACCTGGATCGGGTAAATAAAAATGAACTCAGAGGTAAAAAAAAGTGATCAAAGAAGTATTTTACAAGCACTGAAGCAAAGTGAAGCCTTTTTACGAAGTTATTTGAGTGAAATTTATACTGATGAAAAATTAAAGTACAATACAAAACTGAAATTTTTGCGACACATGAAATGGCTGCGTATTTAATTTATTAAACCACAGAATATTCCATAAAACAATGGTTCCCTCTTTAAAGAAATTCTATTAAAGAAACAGACCTGTCAAGGGAATACATTTTTATATCCAGTTAGGTTTTGTATTTAACAGATTCCCACTTTGTATATTTTTCTGTGGTAGCTGCTAAGTAAAATATATATACGCGTGAATGTTTGCTTACTTCTGGAATAGGAAATTTCCACACAATTTAGTGATTTGAGAACAGATTCTAATCTAATAATAATAATAAAAATACCCCTTGGGAATACTCAGTGTCACTCAGCCTGTGGAACAACAGTCTTTGTTCATTTAGATGATCTTCTAGTTCCCAGAGTCTTTCCTGAGGTTTCATGGGGAGCTGAACTGCACCCTGGAGCCACCAGTGTGCCAAATTGCTGATCTGACTGATGCTCAGGCTTCATTAGACCTTTTGAAGGACAGCTCTGGGAGTTTATCACCTTTCAGTGATTACTCAGTCACTCTTTCTTGCTTTATTAAGCAGATTAATAATAAGGAACTCCAATAATGATGGTAGTCAAAGTTCAGGGGGAAGGACAGGAAGGCTTAGATAGTTCATCATGTCACTGTTCCTTGATGAGCTACAATACATCTGAGATGCTTCTACTGGCTGTGAACATACTGTTAGCACATGGAAAAGACCAAGTAATGAAGCAAAGCTGTCAGGGGCAGAACATTTAATGCTAAATTATGCTATATTTGCAAGAGAGCATGCATGGAGAATTTCTGCAGCTCCATTGGGATCTTTTAACTTGTTAACTATCTGTCACCATCAGGGATTTGGTCACCTCTCAGCTTCACAGTGCCCCACTGTCCTTACATACAGATGGGTGCCTCTTAAAAGATATTAAAAAAGAAGATATCCCAAATCACAAGTCACTCACACAAACCTTCTCATTATCATGAAAGAATGAAATATTCTTGAATATAAATTTGATTAAGAGTTTGTAAGCCAAAGGGCAAGCAAAGTCCATTAACTGTTTCTCAAGAGCAAACAAAGTTAATAAATTTCCTCCCAATTACAATAAATAAACAGCAGCAGCTTTGAAATTTTATTTTACCACTTATAGAGTCACAGAATCATTTAGTGATCTGGTCCCACTGCCTGCCCAAAGCAGGGCTGAATCTAAAACTAGATCATGTTATCATAGAATCAGAGAATGGGTTGGGTTGGAAGGGATGGTGCACAACACTTCCACAGATGGGGCATCCACTGTCAGTGTTTTCTTGTGAAGGTTATAAACATATCCAGATGGTATTTTAAAAAATTTTTCATAGTGTGGTTTCTAATCAATCATTATCATAAAATTGGGTATGCTTTCTGAAACCCTAACCTGGTAGATAAAATTGTTATTTTCAGCCTCTGGAGTAAAACCCAGCGTTTAGCCCCAAATCTGATACAGCGTTTAATGGAAAGATTTTTTTTTCTGAATTATTGAAATAATTGAAAATTTCTTTACATGCAAATGCACAAGCAAAATTCCAATCTGGATAGTGCATTAAGGATTTTAATAGTGGAAAGCAGAGAAAAGGTTTAAAACACAAGCTGCAGATTTTTGTTCAGGTTAAATCAGCATTTTTAGTAGACTGAAATTAGCATTTCGGTAGATCAGCAACTTTGCTAGTGATCTCTGCCATTTTTCACTGAAATATCTTCCTTTTCTGTAAATCCTGTTCAGCTATGAAAAACAGAAAAGCCAGTTCCTACAGTTTCGTTTGCAGTGACTCCAGCCACTTTATTACTTTTTAAAATGGTAATAGAAAGTCAATCAGAAGTTATCTGAAAATATCTCCCATAGTATCTGATTCAGAGCAAGGTGACTAGAAAGAGTGTTGTCTATTTAATGGAAGTCAGAAAGTGTGGATGATGCCATCCAGTTTCCCTTTTCAGTTTCTGGAAATACTTTTTCTGAAAGCAGTATTGTAGGTATGTGTAGGTATAATAAATGAACACAAGTACAGCTGCTGCATGTTTTCTGTATAAAATGATGTTACCAACTCTGGCTGAAAAATGTCATCTCAACTGTTCTTCTTTGAAGCCAGACCCATTTTAGCTGTGTAATCTTTGGATTGCCTTATTAATAGCCTCTGTCTGTTCTATAAAATTATTATATATAATATTATTCGATAAAATATCAATGAGATTATGGCAATGTAAAGAGGTTAAAATATATCCATCCACTCTACTTCAAGGTCTTTTTATGTTGGCACAGCAGATATAAAATATCTGTATAATAAATATAATGTACTGGATAATGTATAATGTACTGGATTCTAAAGCCTTTACTTACAAAGGATGGGACAAAGGTGTTTTTCCAGAGTGTATAAATCCCCAGTCATTCAGTTCCTTTGCACAAAACTTACTGACTGAGCACTCCAGCGCAATGGCACAAGTTACATTGTACCTCAAGCACTTCCCTCTGTTAAAGGGTAGATCAATATTCATACTTGCAAAATCCCTTTGCCACAACAACACAGCACTTTTCCTGAGGAATGCATGTACAAGGGGGATCAGACGAAAGGAAAAAGGCATTTGTAGAACAATTTCCCTACTCAACATTTTCTAGTTGCACATACATTAGTTCCATTCATCTGTACCTCTGCTGTGGCCAGGCACTTCACTGAAATATCTCGTTCTCTTCACCACTTTATTTACAGAGAAAGCCAAGCCTTAAACCATTTCAGTTTTGCTGATTTTTTTTCTGAAGTGATTTTTCTTTAACTGTTTGTTTTCATTTCTTCACAGAAGACCTGCAGTATGTGAGATGTTTGGTTGCCAGCAGAGCGCCCTGATTACCAAAGACAATGCTGCTATAGAGAGAAAATATACATTTGTATGTCATTTGGCTCAGTTTCTTCCAGGAGCAGACAAGTGAGCAATTCTCCTTGGGCCTGCCATTAAAATGGAATCCCCAAATAAACTCAACATTGAGCAAGGCCAGCACTTTTCATGGCAGTGAATGCAGAGAACTGGTTGCAGCTTCTCTTTTTAGCCCTGGTAGATGGTCAAGAGTTTAGAGCAAACACAGTATCAGGAAGGGAATGAGACACAGACACGGTTGAATTCAGGCAGTACAGAAATGGAAGATGTGTAAGCCTCTATCCCATGATATTCTTCAAGTTACCATACAAAATGAAAAATGAATATTTGCTAAGTTTTTGTGGCTATGCTTCATTTCCATTTCTTTCTACTCTATTTTGGATTCTGTATACCTGTTATTCTGACTCAAAACTTCTTTAAGGGTGAGCAGTTGGAGACCAGGTTTTATTCCTAAATATAGATATCCAGTAGTACCCTTAGGAGTCCAGGTATGGTGGGCTGCCCAGGCCAAAGGCCAAATAGCCAAATACCCACCCACTCACTCCCTCTCCCTCAGCAGGATGGAGAGAAAGTAGAGGGAAAGAAATCTCACAGGTTGAGATAATGATGGTTTAATGGTGGAAACAAAAGCCATGTGTGCAAGCAAACCAAAAAGAGGAATGTGCTCAGTATTTCCTATTGGCAGCTAGTTGTTCACCCATTTTGAGGAAAGAATGTAACAGTTGGGGAGACAAATGTAGTAACCCTGAAAATCCACCTCCCTTTTCTCCTCCTTTTCCTGCACTTTTATTCCTGAGCACTAAAGTGCACTGAATGCCATTGGGTGAGATTGCTCTTTGGTCAGCTGGAGTCAGCTGTCCCCAGCACTCCCCATGCCCTCCCTGGGAGCAAAGTGTGCAAGAACAACTTGCTGCAGTGTTCATGAGCTGCACAACCACTGCTGTGTTATCAGCACTGCTGCAGCTGCCAGTTCAAAGCACAGCACCACACAGGACAGCCACCTCCACCCCAGGCAGTCCCAGGACACCAGGGTAGTCACAGGAGTAACACACAGGACCTGCCAAAGCCTGCAGCCTTCTGAGGCAGCTGATGAATGCCAGGTAGGTGCCCTGAAGCACCTAAGGCAAAAATAAACAGCTATTTTAGGCATGTCTATGTTTTGTAATGCTTTGGATCTTGCCTTTATCTAATTTGTATTGGATTCTTCCCTCCCATGGTGTCATATGGCTGCACTGTGGCAATCCCTGATTGATACCCCTATTGAGTGAAAAAACCCCACAGCTTCTGAATGTAGCAGGCACTTGCTTGGAAAATTTATCTGAATGCATGTGCATGTGGATTTTTCTATCTCTGCCAGTGATAACCATGCGTTAACCCAGCTGAGCCCATTTCTGATCCTGCCAGATGTGTTGGTATCATGTACTTTAAATCACTTAGAGAGGTCGTGTGTCTTCTACAGCAAATTCTAGGAACAGGAATGAAGCATATGACAAAGCATATGACTCTTTTAGAGTCATGTAGTGGTAAGTAATTTCCAGTCCTGAGATAGGACTTGGCTTATGCAGCACAGATGGGCAGTTTTGACATGACATCTTTATGTCTACTCAGTTAGTGCCTCTGAAATGTGTGCTAGCAGCTAGGTAGATGTTCAGATGCTGAACTACTTTTCCTGCTCTTGAACTGTAAATCCACATAAATGTTATTTCTAGTGGAGAATTTATTTGCTATAAACTAAGGAGGTGACTGCAATATATGTAGTTCAGATGAGTTATAACTCTTGACATCTTTTTACTGGCTGGTGGGGCAAGATTCTTGGCATGGTATTGCTTCAGAAATGATTTAGGTAAACTGTATTTAAGAAGCCTTCAATAATGAGGAAAAAGGGCAAATGGAATTTACCTGTCTAGACAACTGTATATGCATGGGATAACCCCAGTTGGCAAGTATCAAACTCCGGACACACTTGAGGTACATCTCAAGATTGAATCCAACAAATAAATTAGCTTTCCCTATCAAAAAGAGGCATTTTGAAATGCAGGACAGTCACCCTTGACTTGTGCCTCTGCTGCTGTGGAAATAGAGCAGCTTTGCCAACACACCTGTCCCACCCTTCCCTGGATGGGGTAGGTCTGGTTCCTGCAGGTCAGGGGTAAAACTGCCCATGACCTCAGCAGTGAAACTCTCCCACCTAGGCAGGCTATTGATTTCAAACTGCTGGATAATTTATTAGCACCTAAATGCTGTTGAAAAACACAGCATTCATAGCTTTGGCACCAGAGTAAGTGTTAAATGGCTGACAGGAGGGCTATCTGCAGGGGCATGAGTAGTGTTTCACAGGTAATTATCACTTTCCAGTGTCCTCTGGCTTGATAATTGAGAACTGCAATATGGAAAGGTGTCAGAAGTATTTTGGAAATGTAATTACCAAGCTAACAGTAAATTAAGCTATAATAAAGCCTTTTCCCCCTGTCCTTTTGCAAGTGTTCTCTGCTTTCTTATTCTCTGGAAACAAATTGGCACAGGAAGAGTCTGTTTTCCTGAAACAAAACAGGGACAGTCATGTCTCAGTTCCCTCTCTGTAGATATATGCACTGCAAAACATTACCAAAACTGATATTAAACGAGAAGAGGCACTCAGCAATAGCACTCAACATGTTACAAGCAGGTGGCAGAACAGTATGAAAAAAATGGGGAGATTTCTTTCAGCTCTGTCTTGTCTGTGGGGTAGCTGGGTGATAACTGGAGAAGTAGTGGGTCTGGGTGAAGGAGAACAAAAAAGCCCTGAAGGAGACACTACCAAGGCCACTGCTGCCATATGCAAACCCAACTGAGAGCTCTGTTGATGCAGTTATAAACTCTTGAGAGAAGGTACAAACTATTTGTATTCCACTCTCCCTCTTTCAACAGTCATCCTCTCCAAAGATTAAAAAGAGGTTTCTTTGTTGTTAACTTGCCATCTGCATTTATTTCTGGAGACTTTATATCAATTAATTTTTCTTTATATCAATTAACATTTTCTCCAACTTCTAGCAGATTTATTTTCCTGATATCTGTGTTGCTACTGTAAATTTAAATAATAATTATTTATTTGTTTCTATTTTTTAGAACTAGAGCAACAAGTTCTAGACTACACAGGCTGTTTGTGTCTTCCTGTAAAAACAGATCTTGTTCGTGTCACAGCTTAAATTCATCTTTACTGAAGATGAAGATTCAGAAAAAAATTTAAATAACCGAGTCACACAGCTCTTCCCAGCTGCTGTTCTTTGCATTCATTGCTGTTCTCTACAGCACTGCTGGAAATATTCCTTGTTGTCTAGTATTCTCTGTCATGGAAAAGTTGCTATGAGAATTTACCTAGAGAAATCAGAGGAAGAAGCTCTTGGAAAGACTGGTGGTCTGCTGGGAACTGGAGGAAATGAGCTGTGAGCTGGTAGGTTGGATGACTCCTCTCTCAGAGTGAAGATTAATGGAATAACCCAGCCCCTGATTAAAGGCAGCTGAAAAGAGGATTGTCAACAGCAAGGGAGCAGTTTATGCACTTGCTGCTTTCACAAGAGACTTTCTGAAGGTGAGAAGAAGTGAGACAACTGGTATAGAAAATCATTGTCTGTTGGTAAATTCAGAGCTGTAACACGAAGCAGACTGAGGTATTTTGCTGTCCAGGTCACAAACCTCTGCTCACTAATTTTTATTATCATTACTGCTGATAAACTCTGGAGCCAGGGCTCCAGATCATTCCAGTTTCATGCTAAAGTCTCTAGACATTTTTTAAGGGAGCAAGTGCCTGCCCATTTGTATCTGTGATGGCAAAGCCTTGGAGTGTCAAAATCAGTCTAAAAACAAGTAACAAGATTTATCCCAACCTGATTACGGAAACTTGCGTCAACTATGTCAAGTGGCAAACTTCTTTAGATATTAGGACACAGAATTCTCTTTGCACTTCAAAATGACCTGAGGCCAGACTTTTCTGAAGCTTTGATTTTGATGCATTTTATTGCAGAAGTTACAGTAAACAAATAACCGTGATATAAAACAGAGTAACAGCCCAGAAAGAAAGATGATGTTTTAACTAAATTGTGCAGTAATACTGACACTCCCAAGTCAGCAAGTCTGAGGCACTAGTGCTAAATCCTAATATTTCCATTTAGACTGATGTTCAACCTTATTAGAAAAAATGGTGATGTCAAAAGGACTACTGTTCCCATGGCTGACAAGGAAACCATTTTATATAATTGTTTCAGCCTACAGAAGAGGATAATTCCTTTGGACATTGCTGGGTTTTATTTTCATAAAGAGTGAATAAATTATCTCAGTCCCCCAGATCAGAGGATGTTAAGTTCAAATCCTGTCCCTGGAATAATCACTACAAAATAGTTCAGTGTTGATTCTGCAATTTGTGGGTAGTTTTGGTGGGAAAGGCATTTTTCCAAGTTTGCTCTCTTGATGTGTTGAAATTACAGAAAAACTGAATTCTCAAAAGGGTGGCCAGGAGAGTCAAAATGGCAATTGGCTGAAATATGTCCAATAAAAAGTAGACTAAATTCAATAAAATGCTGCCCTGCTGTTATAGTTTCATCTCTACCAAAAGCCTATGACAACTTAACTAGATCTGGCTGTATTTATGATTTTTCAAATGTCTCCCTTAGAAGTTCTAGAGAAAGAATCCATATGAGTTTTAAGAAATCTCACACCAAGTTTCTGCAAAATTTAAAGGTGTTCTCTTGTGGTTTTGTTTCACTGAAGGTTTCAGAAAATCATGATCAACCATATCAAACATCTTATCCTCAATACTTTATTCAATGTGGGCTTCATTAATTCAATTCAGATTTATACTGAGTTTATATTTCAGATTTATTAAATTTTTATTTTAGAATTACTTTTGATCAGCCAATTAATTGGAAAGTAAAGAGCAATTCTTATTAGTTTACAAAAAACATTGTCAAGAAAATAATCAATGAAACAGGGCATAAGCCCAGAAATAAGAAATCCTTACCTTTCTAATGATAATGATTAGTTAAACTTAATATGTGATTATATTATGAAAATCTTTCTTTTCATGTTCCAGTCTATCCATTTTTTCTTTGAAGAACCAAAAGAGGTATTTCTGGGTTTTATGAGGTTTTGTAAGGTATTTCTAGGGTGCTTTATTAGAAGTGTAACATTACTGACCCTAGCCAATGTGCATCAGCTCTATGAAAAATCTATTGTTACTTCACCACTGTGCCATTTCACACAGCAAGTGTAAAAACCACAAAAAATGAATGTTTCCCTTTGATATGCACATTAGGCTTCTGTTTTTTGTGGTTTTTTTCAGGCAAAATAGGAATATTTTAGCAAAAAATTCTCATAAACAAGGCATAAAAAATTATGAAAAAATTCTTTTTGTCTAGCTGATGAAAAGGCAAAAAAATCCGAAATCTCAACAACCTGAATTAACCATTGGTGGTGAAATGACAAAATGACAGCTGCTGGGACAGTTACCACCAGTGTGTGTCCATCAGAATAAGTGACATTGTGTTTAGATCAATTTTACCTAAAGTCTTTAAAATGTGGCAATAGGTACATCAGTGTCCAGTAATATTGACAACTTCTTTTTTATCATAGCAAATGACCTTTTTGCATCTTACTCATTTGGTTGTTTTCATGTTAAGCAATTCTTTTCATGGACAGTCCATTCTCAGCAACCTGCAAGATCAATGTCACATAACAACAAAGTCATAGAGATTTGAGTGGTGAGTAGCTCACTGTTTTGTTATGGTTGTAGCTAATTACTCTTCAAGCTCTGCTTCTTCACAGGGATTTCACTCTTAGGGTCTCTAAACAGAAACCAGTTAGTTTTGGCAGCCTCTGGTCTGCTGTGTAACATTCATCAGTGTCTTTCCCTGGCGTTTCAAAGGCAACACTTACATGTAATGGTTGTGCAGTGAAACAAAACAGAGGAGGAGTATTGTGGTGTTGAAAACACATTTCACAGGGTTGTTACCGTTTTTTTGGAAGGATGCCCTTTATTTAATTAATCTTTCTGCATTTTGTTTTTGCATTTTCCATCACCATTTTATTATTCTCTGATGGACTTGGTCCCCAGAGCTGGCTCCAGGGAAAGGTCTGCTGGATTAGAGTGTGGTGCCTTCCACCAGGAGTATTTCCATGAGCCCTTCATGGTTCGCAGTGTGGCGTGCAGGCCTACTGTGAGCCATCAAATGATCTGTTTTCTTTTCCCTTGAGGTGAACCACATTCGCTTGTATAAGAAAGCAAAACCTCCACAGTAGACCTGAAAAGCAGCCTACTGCTTTGGAGAGGGCTCCAACAGCCTTGATGTAAAACCCTGACCCCTGTTAATGGGATTCTATTGCCATGAAGCCTCCTTCAGACATTTATTTATTAGACGTGTATTTATTATATAAGGAGGTGATGCCAGCATGCTCTGCTGGATTAAAGGTTGTTGAGCTTCATGATTATTCTAGAAAGATTTATTTTTCTCTGAACGCAATTACACACCAGTCCAGTGAAATGAGCACAGTGGAAAATCTCACCCCACTGCTTTGATGGACTAAGCTGGTGCCATCCGTGGTCTGCAGACAAGGGCTGAGGAAACTGGGACATTTTCATAATGTTACTGCATGACAGCTGAGGTGTTAAGTAATTTCTGTGGTAGACAAGCACCTGGAAGAAAAAAAAGTAGCTTGCTTTTGGCAGAGCTATGGCTGAACTCATTGTCCAGGCTGAGATCTATCCAGACACGTCATGGCTTTGGCTACATCTAAATAAACAGCTTTGAATGCTGATTTAGAGGTATTAATGGGTTTCTTGCATCATTTATGACTATGTGTAGTGACAATTGTGCTGTAACAAATCCACCACATAAATCAGGTGTATATTTTGGCATGGTCAGCCCTGCATGGAAAGGCAGCTTTTAGGTGAGGAAAAGAAAAGTTGCCTCATAAATGTCAACAAGATACTCATTCCACCAGATGCCAGGAAAAAGAGAGAAGTCTCTAATGGCAATACAGCAGGGTTACCATCCATGAATACTGGTGAACTATCAAGAAGTAACTATACACTCAAAACAATCTTTTGTTGTCATTAATACACAGTCAAAGAGATTAAATGTAAGTGGGCATCACTTTCTTTTATTATATATAGGGCTCATATACATCTCTGTGTGCATATTTGTCACCTGGCAACTCAACTGCAGTTTATTTAAATGGTTTTATGAATTATATATATTTAAGAGCTGGTTTAAGCTCTGTTTGCAAAATGTGTACTGGCTGAATATAACTGTAGAGTATGAGATTGATAAAAGTCATGTAAAGCAGTAAGATTGTCTGCATTTTTGTGTCTGATGATGTGGATCCTCATTACCAGAGTGTGTCAGTGGAGATGTAGATTCATAATAACCACACCTAACTAGTGAGGGTCATGTGATAAATTGTTCAGCTGCTGATTGCTGATTGAACTCTCAGTTTTCTGTATGGCAAAGTCTACAGAGCTTGAAAGCTGAGAGGGTTTTGAGAATTTACAAGAAAATTTGTGTTTATTTTGTTTTTGAATATTGGCAATTTTGAAATGAGGTTGGCATTTCAAATGCTACTCTGAGTTCTTCAACATGGATCCATCTTGGATATTCAGAGCCATTTAAAATCTAGAAGACTAGACCCCAAATAGTCATTGATAAAAATACTCTTCCAGGGGATAATTCAGAAGCTGCATCACCTTCTGAAACCTTCTCTCTATCCACTGGCCACAAGAAGAACATAAAAACTTATAGGCTCCTCTGACTTGGTTGCTAGAGCTAAATGCTTGACATGAGGTGACTGAGTCTGAGTTTGAGTAGAAAACAAATTGGTAGGGAGGCACACAGTGAAAGAAAAACAAACTTTATCCTGAGTTCTTTTTGTCCCCTTCTTCTTGAAAAAAATATATATTAAGTCATTGGCTTACTCATTTTTTACTGGTTTATAAAAAATTCTCTTTGTGGCACCCAATTTCCAGGTCCTGTTCTTCCACAATCAATCTGTGAAATGAAAATTCAGGATACTTGGTAACAGAATCTTGAAGAGTTCTTTGCCCGAGTTATACCAGCATAACCAAACTGGAGCTGCCTTCTTTGGGAACCAACACTAAAATCCCTTCTATGGATTAACAAACATATTTCTGTTTTTGAAAGCATGACCAAATGTTCCATCAAAATTAATATTTTACATAAATAAGCCTAATTTATCCAAACATTAATCTACAGAACACTGCTTTAGTAGGCTTGCCAGTTCTAGCTTCCAATAGGCCTTTATCTGTGTTTAACAAAAGAAAAAAACAAAACCCCAAACTAACAAAAAAACAAAGCACCTCTCCCCTCCCCCCCCCCAAAAAAAAAAAAAAAGCCCCAAAAAACCAAACAAGCCAACAAGACCACAAGCCACAAGTTTGTTGAAAAATAAGAACTTGCTGCACATTCCAGGGTGTCTCCTTCAGCCAAGAAGAAGTGACCCTCAGGATGCTATGAGTTCCAAGACCTTATCCATGGCAAGCAGAGTATAAGTTACACTTGACTTACTCTAAACCTCCTCAACCAGCAAGGGATCATTTCCCTTCATGGGAAGAACGAGGCAGATCTTAAAATGAACTCACTTTTTGATCTTCATTATTTATGAAGGAACTTTTAGGAACACATCCTTCAAATGTGAATTTCAAATGAGGAGTAGGGTGAACAAATACATTTGCTTAGTGTATGCTACAACTAATCATTAGAAAATAAACCTCTGTAAGGATGCATGATCGACATGGTAAAAGCTGGCAAAAGTTAGTTTGGATGGAATACACCTTTATTTCTGCTAATAGTTACTTCTGATTCAGATGATGATATGATCATTCATGTGCTCTAGTGAGTCGAAAGGTGCTGGAGCATGTCTAAAGAGGCTAATAAAGCTGGTGGAAAGTCTGGAGAGCAAGTCTGATAAGGAGCAGCTGAGGGAATTAGGTGTGTTTAATCTGGAGACATGGAGGGAACTTATCTCTCTCTCTAACTACATGAAAAGAAGTTGTGTTGAGGTGTAGGTCACTGTCTTCTCCTGGGTAACAAGTGGCAGGATGAGAGAAAATGGCCTCAAGTTGCACAAGGGGATGTTTATATCAGATATTAGGAAAAAACTTCTTCACTGAAAGGGGGGTCAAGTGTTTGAAAAGGCTGCCCAGGAAAGTGTTTGAGCCACTGTCCCTGGAGGTATTTTAGACATGTGGCAATTGGGGGCAGGATTTAGTGGTGGATCTGGCAGTGTTAGGTTGATGGCAGGACCCCAGGATCTTATATGTATTTCCCAACCTTAATGATTCTATGAATCTATGCATTTCATGCCCAAATGTGGCTGTGGAACTGATTCCAGTGTCCCATGAATTCAGCAGGATGGCTGAGGTGCAGTGGTCCAAGCTGCAATAGGATCTAGTCTGTAAGAAAAACATTCCTTGTGGATGAAACCCTGCTTTGTAATTTAGTGAAATATATTAAGGAATGACTTGCTGTAACAAAAGGTAAAGTGTGAAAAGAGTCCTGGACTGCTTAGCAAACTGATTTCTATTTTATGCCTTTTGGCAGCCTCATGGTTTGGGTTTCTCCTATATTACCAACATACATAAAACTAAGGCTCCTGGGTTTCTGTATGTTAGCTGGCTTTTAGTGAGGATTAGCTCGAGTTGTTCAGGCTGTGTTTATCCTGAGTACAACATCACCTGTGTCCCGAGCAGACCCAAGAGGCTGTGATCACTGCCAGGGGTGACTGCTCAGTGTTATCACTGCAATTTAACCCTGTGAACCAACCCCGAGCCATCCAACTCCTTTACCCTTGACTCCTGCATGCCTGGCTGCTTCTCAAGTGCTATGGCAGCATTTGGCCAAGCAGAGAGTGCAGACTGGTGCACTCCAAGAGTTTTTTATGCATGAGATAGTTTCCTCTCATGCAGAGATATTTTCTTTGTCATGGAGACTCCATTATCTCTGAATTTTTTCTTTGACAAAACAGGTTGGATATGAGAAGGCTGTTAAAGTCTATACACACTGTGTGATATGAATATTGTTTAAAAATCTATTTTAATTTTTTTCTCTTATAAAGTTTCTAAGTACAAATATTCTAAGTATTTATGAACAGCATAAAAGCCATTTTAATCATATTCATTGCATATGCCAAAGCCTTTCTATTCTGATCAAAATTTATATTTTCCTTTCTATCTGCTCTTCTTAACTTCACACATCTTCTCCTTAGGTCATTTAAATTATTATTAATAAAGCAGGATTGATTCCCCCAAATTTCCATTTCTCCGCCTTCCTCTGAACCAGCACCTTGAAGGCTGAAAGAAGAGTTTGATTGAGGGCAGAGCTGTACAGCTAAAAATCTCACCAGGCAGAGATACAGAATAAATCTGGTCACTTCAGTATCATTTGTCCATTTGCACTTGGAATAAGATGCCTTGAGGAATCAGGTGAAGACAGGACAGGGGTGGCAGACACACTGGTGTTGTGGCAGTCCTTTTGCAGCCCCACCCTGAGAGGTGGTGCAGCTCTGGGTGGGAGTAGCAGTGCCAGGGCACAGGAGTCTGTGTGGACCCAGAGCCATTATCTGCTGGGTGAACAGACAGATACAGAGACAAAAACCTCCAGTTAAATGCCCTGCAGCATAAATAGCATTAGACACATATCAAGGGATGTCCTTTAACACTGTGGGGCTGCACCAACTCTGCTGGTCATAATTTTCTGTTGATTTAATCACAATGGTATAAAACTGTTTATAGACAAGCACTTCGTATTGAAACAACTGTGATGAGCACGGTCTTGTTCTCATTCAGAAGGAAAAAAATGCATATTTAATAACAAGTTTGATTACAGCTTTTGCCTAGTAATGATAGGCAGAAAAGGCAGTAAGGCTTTTTCTGACTTATCTCCAGATTTGGTGTGAATGGAGAAAGAGAAGTAAGCCCTTGAAACACTTGTCTTTAGCTCAATTCTTGCAGCTGTGTCTTGTTTCCCCATGATGCCCCATATTTGCAAGGAGACAGATCATCCCCCTCTTCTCCTTTTGTCTGTAAATCTTATGAATTGAGGATCTATTTTTTTTCCATGGTTTTCATCATATTTAGTTAAGCAAATTTATGCCAAAACAGTGTTGGAAAAGAAATGTTTCAAATAAATAAGTGCTTCCCAAAATCTTATGAGGAAACCCATTAATCCAAAGAGTTACTGAATGAGTTACCATTTAGTTTCGAAATGGATGTCTCAGACGTAAAACAAAAGCTTGAACTGAGCACAGCATAGTTATGTGGTAATGCTGAATATTTCACTGTTTTTTACTGTGCTGAAATACAACAATAAGTTAAAATTACACACATTTTTTAAACACAATTGGGAGATTGCACTGAATTACAAAAGCCTACATTTTGGTATAAAGCAATTAAAATTTTCTGATGAAAACAACATTTGTTGCAAATCTTTGATCTTGGATGATGCATTAACAAGTTGGGAAACAACAAATTACTAAACTTTGCATCCTTGGCCTGTTTCTGGTTGCTTAATTGCAGGCTGACTCCTCGGCAGTTTTGGAGGAGATGACATCTTTCCCCCCTGCTTCCTGTTTAATTTCACATGTTTTTACCTACCCTTCATTGAGACCTGGACCCCCATCTCATATCACAGGACCTGTTTAAGGGTGAGAGGCAGAATTAATAGAATCACCGTGTTTCTAGCTCTGGGGAGCCAGAGAAATGTTCTCAGCATTCTCTGCTGTGCAAGGAGTAGAATCAAGTCTTCCAGAATGAGGCAGAAACTCCTTTTCTATAGGATTTCCTGCTATGTAATTGAAATGTTTGCCTCAGACAAGGAATTTACTTCCACCAGGCACCAATCTATCCTTACATGCCAGACTGGCAGCTTCCTTTGTTGTTTTGAAGAGGCTGGAAATTCTTTCAGGAATTCTTTCAGACCTGTGGGACTAAGCCTACTATTTAGTTACTTTCAATTGTATCTTTGTGGGATACTGAAGGTTGAACAATGACATTTCAAGAGCCCAATTCTCATTCTTCTTTTCTTCATTATTTCTTACATGCTGCCAAGTCATAATTGTGACCCTCTTGCAGTAGGTGTTCCTTAAACATTTACACAGTTCCTATCCCAAAGAGCTTGTAATTTAGCACAAAGACTCAGTCAAGGCAAGATTAAAGGAAAAAAAACTCAGAAGCCAATAACTTGGATGGAGTTGATATACACTATGTCAGGCACCACCAACTATTTGCTGAGGTGTTTTCAATCCTTCTTACAAACTTCTTGCTGACTCCATATTAATGGTTAAAATCACCATATTCAAATACATATCCTTTTTTTTTTTTAGTTCCTTCTCCCACACGGAATCCATTGACAGATACTTATGCATACCGCAGACATCACATTGAATTAAATAATATGGATAAAGAAAACTAAAATTCAACCTATTGTAAAGAGGGCTCCATCTGACATCCTGTCAGGAGATTCATTCCTTCCCTTCAGCACACATAATCAGGGCAATCATGACTGAATGCCCAGGGATCAAACCACTAAGCATTTCTTGCTGACATATTACAAAAGGTTTATCCTGTCCAAGTCCTGTGACCTCCTTTGGCATCTCCAGTGAAACGTGGCAGATCCCAGCTGGCTGAGTTAGATAGGCCATGATGCAGAAGCAAGTGACAGAAGTGATTTTTCAGCCTTTCTCAGAAGGGGTGGCCATGGAGAGCAAACAGAGAGTGATGGGGTATGAAGAAATCAAGCTTGAAATGTTTTGGAGAAGGCTTGAAGAAGATCTTATTGAAGCCTGTCATTATATAAAGGGGGTTTACAAGAAATGTGGAGGAGATGGTCTACCAAGTTCTGTAGTGGCAGGACAAGGGGAAATATTTTTTTTTTTTACTGGAAAAGGGTAGGTTTAAATTGGACATAAGGAAGATTTTTTTTTTTATATTTGAGGGTGGTGAGATACTGGAACAAGTTGTCCAGAGAACTTGTGGATGTCCCTTTATGGGAAATATTCAGGATAAAGTGGGATAGGACTTTAAGTAACCTGGTTTAGTGGAAGGTGTCCCTGTTCATGGCAGGAGGGTTGGACTAAATGGTCTTTAAAGGTTCCTTCCAGCCAGGAGTATCCTGTGATTCTGTTAGGATGTCCATTCATAAATGTTCACCTTGAAGCTCAGTGACCATTTGTAACATCAGCGTGTGATGGACATTGATCACATGGATGTGTGATGGATGTGATGCCCAATAGATGAGTAGGAAGAACACCAAGTTTTGTTGCTACCAGCATGGTCTCTTATCTGAAGGGCAGGGCAGCTTTCAGCTTCTGGTTTTGAGCTTTTCAAGGTGGACAACTCTGTGGACAATGTCTCATGCAGACATGGTAGAGCAGCCACTGCCAGTCACGGGGGCTTTGCAGTGCACATTAGAAACCATGTTAGCTGTGGGGAGAGACAATTTAACTTATCCTATTTGGGAAATAAGGTTTTTACTGTTTCATTTTCTTGTACTTTTAGAACAAGATAAGTTCTAAGGTTTTTTCTGTATCACCTCATAAACATTAGGTAATTCTCAAAACTGTGCTAGAAAAAAAATTCAGAATGAACCATGGGCAGTAAATAATATAATAAAATTTTTAATCAAGCCATGTTTATTCTCATCTGTAGAAGACAGAGTAGAAAAGCAGAGAGATGGACAAGTAATACTTTGACAGTGACACATTCACAAATATTCCTAGAAATACAGAGATTGTAATCGTGTTATAAGAGTGCTGTTAAAAATGCTGAAAAGCCTGCTCATTTCTTGACACCATATGTCTGTTTCTCGTATTAAAGGGTTCAGAAACATTGTTTATGGATATTGCATGACCATGAATGCCAAAAATAATAATCCTATTAAGTTTAGTCCAAATAGCATGTAATGAGATTCAAAATGATATGTTAAATACACATTCTAATAATGAAACTCAAATTGCTTTACAAATAGCATCGGAGAACATTAGCCTATTTAGATTCTAATAATTACTTGCATCCTGTGTTCCAAATCTATTCAATATGCTTTGCGTAAGAACAAATATTTGTTCTACTAATTGTTCTGCAATTCTCCTGGTTATTTTTAAAAGGCTAAAGGGCTACACAAGACCAGCAGTTGTCTGTTAGAATAAGATCTGGTTGTTTTTTTTACTTTAATCATCTTACAGAATTTTAAGAAATTAGGTTCTCTAATACCTCTATCTTTTGTCCAGATTTCAGTTGTCTGTGTTTTGTATACTATCATTAAACCACTTTTCAAGTGAATCTTTGCCAGACTAAACATAATTTTTCCTTGTTGAACATTCCATCCAAACCACATACAACCACTGTAGACCTTTCTGGATTGTCCTAAGATATAGATTGTTGATTTTTAGGCTAGGCATTATTTCTCGTTTACATATTAATTCTTCACTATTAATATATTATGATCGTATCATATTGTCAGTTAAAAAGGGGCTATCAATACATTTCTGACTGCAGAAATATGTAAACTATCTATAAAGAAACCATATGGTTTAAATGTTTCAAAATATTGTTTTAAATAGAAAAAGAACAACTATGAATGGGAAAGGAGCTCAGTTTTCGTTCACTTCTGGCTTCACAATGAAACAGCCAGGGATCTCAGTGGGTATTAGAAATGGACCAGAATTGTATAAATGCTACTTTATCCACCCCTTGAAATATTTATTCAGGTTTCTCTCCTTAAGTCTTTTACAGATGTGAAGTCGATTAGTCTTCAGTCTCACTGCCACAAACTCAAAGACCCAGTGTGTGGCCTCCAACACATGGAAAGATGACCAATGTGCAAGATGCACAGGGGACTTTTCAGATCTGAAGCCAACAGTCTGAAAAATAAAGTACCCAGGGAAAGTGTGTCTTCTTTTCACTGACAGTGAGATCAGGTTCAAGGAGAAGTTAAGCATGCGAGTTGGATATCAAGTAAAAAGCCAAGCAGACAGAACACCATTGTCTTTATTTTTCACCATACTGTATTTGTGTTTTGTTCTTTTAAAAAGTACTTTAATTTTGTTTTGTACCATCCAGATGGAGATTGTCTGAAGACCACTTAAATCATAACTTTTTGAGATCTTCATATCTTTCAAATTTCCCTGCATTCTACTTAAAGAAGGAGAGGAGAAACAGTCAGATAGTAAAAATGCCCATTGCAATATCCTGGCCTTAAAAATATCCTGTGTTTGAATGGCAATTCCTTTTTTTTCTTAGCTGAGTTCCGTGTAATTCTTTTCACATATATGGGATAGTCCTGGGTATTGAGTACAGCTGGGATTTCTGAATACAAATTCAACCTGACTGCATACCATTGAAACAGAACTCAGTTGCTTGGAGAGTCTATTGGAGAATTCCTTAAGTCTCATTAATCACGTATGTGGTGACACTGGAGGGGGCTCTTTACTTTTTTATTTCTCATTTGTCTCTGATATTCCCTGTTTATTACAAAATCCCTTCCTTTGCTGGATTTATAATGTGGCTATTTTCCAATACAGTTGTATCCTTTCACTCCCAAGCGGAGCCACCCATGTGTGAGAGCTGGGAACCTGGAGCTTTTTGATGAATATCCTTATTCGCCCCAGAGCAAAGAGACCATGACAGACCTTGGAGATGCTTGATGGTGTGGCCCACCAGGAAGATGACAATTACAGATGGAGTTTGCTGATGCTGCTCACACAATCTGATTCCAGTTTCCCCAGCAGCAGAATGTGTCTGTCCCTCTGCTGATCTTCTCCAAGAAATTTGTCATTTTTTAAAAGAAATATGCATGTCTAATTAGGAAATTTATGAAGCAATTCTATTTGCAGAATAGCTTCTTTCTTTTTATATTGATGCTGAGATGAAAATTTGTAAAGATATTTAGGTACCAATATTTCTTTGAGGGTCAGGCCATGATTGCCTTGTGGCATCCAACTACTGATCCCCTGAAATAATAATTTTTCCCGTTTCCTATTTCCTCATGCATTCTCCTGCCCTCCAATCTCAATTCCTCTCCTGATCTGTGCAGTGTTACATTGTGACCACATACATTGAAGATCAGTTGTTCCAGTCAGCTTTTTACAGGACCTTGGCATGCCAGGTACATGGGAAGGATTTGCAGAGGGGCTTCTCCTTGTGTTGGCAGTGTGGCAATTGAAAACACTCCAGAGGTCTGCAGTACATTCTATTGATATTGTCCAGTTAGAGCTCTGAAACTCCACTTGATTCTATGTGCAGAGGACAAATTTTCAAGTGCACATGAAAAATGTCACTTTTGGTGTGTCTGGTGTTCATACCTCATTTGTCCAGAGACGTGAGAACCGAGCATGAAACCACAATTTGCTGTTAGGAGGCACCTAAGGTTCTTTTCTTAAGCTCATAGTAAATATTCTTTGTTTGGAAAAATGTGATCTTTCAGATGAAAAACTATGTGAGGATATAGGGACCAAGTAAAAGTTGCAGATGTACAAAAACTGACTAACCTTGGAGAAAGAAAGGACTAAACAGGAATTTTAGTTCTGTTTGAAAACATGCGCTGATATATAAGCAGCATGTGGAATGTCTAAGCATCACTCCTATAAAATCACCAGCACGAATAAATTTCTGACAGTATTCATGGAGCTTGACACCTTTTCCCCTCATTCCAAACAATACTTAGGTGGTATTACTTCTCTTCATTTGATGTAGCTAATTCCCTTCCTGGTTTTGTGGTAGGAATTTGACATAAAAGAGAAAAATCACCACTGCAGTGATTTCTACTAATTGTCATGTTAAGTAACTTGATGCTAAGAGCTACCATAGGTGTTAACAAAAAATTGCTTCCAGAACATAAATGTGTGCTGCCAGCAGAATTTAACCTCAGGCTGTAAGAGTAGCGCTGAGACATGAGGAGGCTGAAGTGGAGCTCTGCCAGATTTCCCTGTGCAGATTTTGCAGGTGTTTCCCTAAAAAGGAAAAGCTGATAATAGATACGATGGCAATTTATTTCCTCCAAATGATAGCACAGGCGAGTAGACTTTTTGGCATGAGTTTTGACCAGGAAATAATTGTGATCTCCTCAGTATTACTTAAATACATTTTTTATAGAAAGCAGAAGGAAATTTATGTTAAAATATATCATGTGTCAAAATCCCTGTGTTTGATAAATGAAAAAATGTTGGTGGCTGTTCCCATAATGCTTTTTGAATTATAAATATGGGGAAGAATCAAGAAAATGGAAAAGAGAAATACTTCAAAATGAAAACATTTGAAATGGAGAAGGTTTCTTTCTTTTCTTTTTTTTTTTTTTTTTTTAGCAGCTCGACTTGGCAATATCAGGCAGATTTTGTTAAAACTTAATCTGCTGACTCTGGACCCTGGGATGGAAGATTACCTTCTACTGCCTCAGTTGTCAGGGTCAGTCCAAACAGGTAAAGGATTGTCCCACCCTGTCCTTAGTTACAGCAGTTTCATCTCAAAGATGCCAGCTGAAGTCACACCTTGGTGGAGAGCAGCAGTGTAACCTGTAGGGTGGCTCCTTCTCTCATTTGTAATGGTACAAATGAGCTAAAAGCAGTGGAGGCCTGATTCAGAAATGGTAGAAAGTGGGAGCTGGGCTCCTGGATTCGACCCTCCCCAGAAGCCCATAACATTCATAAGAGAACCAGGTGACTCAAAGTTGCTAAATTCAGTAAAACAAATATCCAGCACTTCACAAGGACTCACTCCTGGAGAGCCAGACCCACAGGAGGATATTTGAGAGCAGGGTAGAACAGGTGAGACTGCAGCAGAGTGACCCAAGGAGTGTGGATGTGGCCCTGGCTGAGGTTAAACTTCGCTCAGTCCAGTCACCCCCTCTCCCACCCAGCCACTGCCACCAGACACAGCAGACCCCTCAGCCCACTCGAGCTGGTTTTATTGAGCAAAGCAGGATGCAGTTCAAGCCCCACTCTAGTCACTGAGAAGGCTCCCAAGCATTTGTGTGCTGTAGGATGAGGAATACAGAAATGGTTTGCTTTGGGAAACAGAATTATTGCATGAATGTATCCTGGAGTGAACCGGCTTGGAAAAAACACTCTCACAGCAGTTTGAGTGGGATCTTCCTCTGCACATCCCCATCTATTCCCTCCCCAAACTGCCATATATGTAGTGTAAAAGACAATTGAACTCAGTGTTGAAAGCTTAGGAAAATTGCGAGAAACATTATTCTTGGAACAATGTATGTATGCATTGAGGGATGAGAGTGACTGTGTTCCAGTGTAGGGTAGTTAAGGGGGCTCCAACCACACTTAGATTAAGGCCAGATTTAACCTCAGCCCTTGAACTTGGATGAACATTTAATTCCTCTTTTCCAAAACTAAAAGCTGAAATGGAGGACAACTGAGGAAAAGGAGAGAAATCAGCAAGTTTACAATGTTAATCTATGTAGGGTATAAATGGATAAGGTTAAAAGTGGAGGGGCTTTATTAGTAAAAAACATAGATTGACAAATGTTTGCTATAAATGCAGTCACAGTCTAACAATATTTTGAACTGGGGAATACGCAAAGCAAAAGCAGGCCTGGAGCTCTTGTCTCTGTCCAGGTTTCATCCTGTCTTTAATGGGACAATAAATGTGTATCAAAGTAAAGGCATAAACTCTGCTAATTCTTCAGTATAACCTTTTCACATCACTTGGCAACTGCCCATTTACTGAAAACTGCTTTAGGAAAATGCTAACAAGGAGATATAAAGGTCTTTTTTATAAGATCGACATATCTCTCTTCCATATAAACTCTGGGAAAAAGAGTAACTAGTAAATAGAGCTGTAAATCCATCTCAGTTTTTGAATTAAAATTTTAGTTTTATTAACGTAGCAATTTTTTCCTCTTCAAAATATGACAGAAGTACTACAAAAAGTAAGATAATTTTATTTTGTTAAAAAAAAATCTTTTAAGTTCTTTCAGTTGTTACTTTATTTTCTTAAAGAGGAAATTGATTATGAGTGGTACTGTTAAAACATGAATTTAGTTTTTCAATGCAATTGTAAAATTGAAAATGTTTTTCATGCAAAAGTGTTGACCAACTATAGCAATGCAATGTTTGAATAATACTTTTTTTAAAAAGAGCAATGCCGCTCATGATGATCAGTCAGTCACTGATATTCCTTGCCTCTTGTTTTGCAGTGTGTGGCATAGGAAAGAGGACTTTTAAAATTCAGCTGATAGTCTAGAATAATTCCTGTGCTTTATGCCCGGGGCTATAGAAAAAGAGGGCTTTGATGCTGCTAAGAAACATTTAGCTTGGATTGTATCAAGCGAGGTAACTTCAAGAACTAAAACATAAATCTCTCAGGCTCTGCTGAAATGTTTTTTCCCTTCAATTTCCTTCACAATAAAAACCCCCACAAAATGAAGTGGAGAGCTTGAGTCATGCACAAGTTCAGTGAAAAGATACTTTTTAGCTATAAGAACCAGCTTGTTGCCAATTTCCGTCAAAATAATTCCCCAGGTTAAATCCTGGTCCTATTGAAGTCATTGTCCAAATGCCCATTGGCTGTGAGGGGAGATCAGGATTTGTGCTGTTCAATTCATTAGTGATGGTATGAACCCCAAATAGTATTACACTTCCTTTAAATAAAGAGAAGCTCCTGCTTACTGTTTATACACTAAGGTTATTTCTCACACGTTTATTGTGTTACTCTCCTTAATTTGGTGCCATGCTGGGTCCCTGTGGGATGCCACTCAAACATTATGTCAATGTTCTCAAAATTGAACTCCAGTGCTTTATTTTACAAATGGCTTCTAGCAGATGTGTGGCACACTTTATTAACTTAAGTACCCATTAGTTGAAAATTTCATTAGTTTGGGGGAAAGGGATCAGTTTCATCAATAGATCTGGTATGGGTGGACCCTTTGTGTCAACCTGACCCATATCAAAACGGATTATTGTTGTAAGTGAGACAAGTGACCTAATGTTCTGCCTATTATGCACACATGATCTATAACCTTTTAAAATACTAGTGTGGGAAAGGAGCACACTTCACTGCGTCCCTGAACCATGGATTCCTAACAGGTGGCAGCCCCTCTCTTAGCAACGTTTGCCATGGGCTGTCTGCGCCAGCGTATGAATTATCAGGGGGTACAGTTTCTAACCAGGTAACCAGGGGGAAACTGGGATGGAGAATGAAACCAGAATAATGAACAACTGAGCAGAAGTTTTAATGAGCGCAGGAGGCGGGCCTGGGTCTGTGGTGCCATCGTCTGACTGACCAGTGCATTTCAGCTGAGGCATTCCTTGTGCTGCCTGGGTCTTCTGGGCTAATAGAGCCCCAGAGGTGAGGCTGGATGTTGTTACAGCAGGAACATATGGTACATTTTACTCCACAGTTTTAATGTTTTGATGCTGTTTGTTCTTTGAATGATGGCGGCAGTAGTTTCCAATGCATTCCCTTGACCTTGTTTTGGAAACCATTTTAGGGCCAACTTGAAAGTCCATGCAAAAATACTTGGCAGGACCACACACTGAAAGGTGTGCTATATAACCCTCTGGCTGTTTTGTGCTGCAGTTCTCACACCTGCCTTGAACTGATTGACCTTCTGAAGAGGAAAAAGTAAATCTGTCTGGAAGCGATGAATCATAGAATCATTGAGGTTGGAAAACACCTTTAAGATCATTGAGTGCAGCCATCAATCTGACACTGCCAACTCCACCACTAAACATGTCCCTAAGTGCCACATCTAAATGTCTTTTAAATCCCTCCAGGGATGGTGACTCAGCCACTTCCCTGGGCAGCCTGTTCCAGCGCTTGACAACCCTTTCCATGAAGAAATTGTATCCAAATTGCCAAACTAAACATCCCCTATTGCAACTGGAGGCCATTTCCTCTTGTCCTTTGCTTGTTGTTTGGGAGAACAGACTGACCCCTACCTGGCTACAGCCTCCTTTCAGGGAGTTGCAGAGAGTGATAAGGTCTCCCCTGAGCCTCCTTTCCTCCAGGCTCAACAGCCCCAGGTCCCTCAGCAGCTCCTTACAAGACTTGTGCTTCAGACCCTTCACCAGCTCCTGCACCTTTAGGATCTCCCTGTTTCAGAATATTCACTCTTCTTGCACTTCTTCGCCCTTCAGGACTGCCTTCTGTTGCAGGGAAGGTCACACAGCTCACTTCTCCTGAGCTCTGCACACTGTGGGGTGGGAAGAGAGAGTTAGGCTGGATGAACTGCTCGGTCTGGAACAGCCCACTTCAAGTTCCATCAATCCAGCCATTTGCCTGCCATATATTCAACACCAGAATGCTGGTGATGTGATTAGAGGTCCAAGAAAACCAGGAAGATACCAGCTGGGGTAAACTGGAGTGATCCTGTTGGAGCCTTGGGCCTGATTTGCAGCCAATTCCTCCCAGCATTGTCTGGGCAGCCCACAGATGGGATCAGCCAGACAGAACTGATATGGGAAAAAAGTCTTGTTTTCAATGTTCTGAATTTGTAAGGCAAAGGGAAGATTGGTTATGCTCAGTGTTTGTAGAGAGAAAATTGGTCATGGAGCCATATGCTCATCTTCAGTAAAAAAGGTTTTCCTAGAACAAGACACTTCTGTCTGTTAATTAAAATCAAAGGCAAAACACTGAATCAGTAGACTCCAAAATCAAAGGAGCTGAGATGGGCAAACTAGATTTCCTAGTTTTGTGGTGGCTTCCTTTCTCCTTCTTCCAGCTTTGATAGATTCTCAAAGTTTGGGTTTCTGTCAGTCAACTGAGCAGAGAGAGGTTATCTAAGTGCTGACAGATATGCACTTATTCCTCTAGGAGACACACATTTAGTACAGAAAAAATGGCTGAGAAAATGAGAAAGATGGAATATATGCCTTGGCCAGCATACTCCCAGATGCTAAATGATTGTGAATCTAAGTGGGACATTTAGTTCATTTTTAGTTGCTCATGCTTGTTTTCCACCTCTGAAATTTAAGTCTATTTACCTCCTACAGAAAGTGTTTTCAGATAGACTGAAGAAAATTTTATGAGAGAACGAAGTGTCTCAATTCTTATATTGTGTCACACTACCACAAATTGTGTTCTGAAACAAAACCATGCTAATGTTATTATGTTTAAACTTCAGCACTGTGTAGTGCTGAACAGACAAAGAATTTATGGAGATTTAGTTCCAATCACTGTTTCTGCTGACAAACTGAGGTCCTCCCTCTCGGAAGTTAGTAGGGAAACACGCAGTTGCTTCTTCAGCTCAGGTTCATTGCAGTAATTTCAGTAAATTTTGCTGGAAAGTGCTTTCTCACAGCCAGGTCTCCCGTGATACCAATATGAAGTGTACACTATATTCTTTCCCTGTTTCCTCTAGAGCCTAATATATCCTTTGCAGCACTTTCAGCTTGAAGTGAAGTGTATGACCTAAAGTCTATAGAATAACATGAATCACTGTACAATAATTTATAGGGTCACCTATAATTACTATTGAGTATAAAATGACTCTGTTTATTGGAACATATACAGGAGAAAGGTAATTTTTGAAATTTTTCTTTTAGTCAAGCCAACATTGTTCCAGATTTGAATGGATTTATTGACACCACATTAAAAGTAATCATTGTCAAAACAACTGGGAGAAAAAAAAGTTTAAAGGGTAGAAACTTCCTGCTCCTGAATCTTTCTTCAGAGTTAGGGAGCAATCTGTGGCCCATGGCTTTTCTGTGAAAGGTGATTATTTTTATATCTAAAGAACTGAGATATACTCAAGGATTGGTAAAAAAAAATGGACTAATTGAATGATAACAAAGCATGTTGCATGATAATGTTCCAAAAAATCACGTTTTATTTGGAAGGAAAGCAGAATAAAGCGAAGAAGAAGCCAACAAATTAAATGAGGAGAGCTATGTTTTAGGCTTGTTTTGCAGATTTTCAGGTTTCTGCACTTACTATCCCTAAGTTATAATTACCCATGCCTTTGTCCATGGGAAAGGATGAGGAGGGGTAGAAAAGGAAGTGTGCTCAAACCAGTGGTGCCCTTGGTAGTAAATGGAAAAATCTTCATACAATTCCAGAAGTAGTGTTGTACAAAAAGTCTACCTTTGGCACGTGTTTGTGGGAGCAGAACCAGAGACCTTGCTGAATTTTACCAAAATTTGATGGTTTAAAAAGCACCAAGATTCTTCACACCACAGTGATGTCCAGAGAGGCTTGACAACCAGAGAATATCAAAGCCTGTGCAATAAATATAAGTGCTGTGTTCAGAAGCTCAGTTTGTTGCTCTTCTGGTATTTAGGGTCTCTTAACGCCATCACACATTCCAGATGTGCATTCCAGACTGTGCCAGTTCTGAACGTATGCTTGGCTTGACCAAACATGGAGGGTTTTATTCCAAGTAGAAAGTATTCATTTGCAGTCATCAAAAAATGTATATTTATGGAGGGAATTTTGGGTGCTGTATGCCAGCACACCAATTAAGAGTGTGTAGAGTAAAGAGGTTCTGTCAGGCTGCATATGTTTCAAATATATAAATTCAAATACCAAAATACCTAGAGACAGCAGATGGATTAGTGACACATTTGGAAAACTACGGGTGCACGTATTCTGGTAAATTAAACAGTGTCAGGGCATGGGCACAGGCACTGGGATTTACTCATCCACACTTTTCAATTGTTAGAACCACCTGGTGTGGTTTTGGCCTAGATCATCTAACAACCTCCCAAGCAATTCCTAGGTATGGCTTGTGAGTTAGTTCAGGCCAGGGACCACTGCCAGCAGGCAACATGCAGGCAGCTGTCCTGTGCTAGAGGTTAAGAGAGTTTAATATTATGGATGCGTCAGATTGTTCCAGATGGCTTGATGGCCCTGACACTATTTAGTTTACTAATATAGATTTAACCTTTAGGTTTTTATACTCATCCACTTGGACCTGTGACTCACGCACACCAAACAAGCAGCTGTGGTGATTTAAGATGTTATTGCACCTGAGCTCTTTGTTACTGGCTCTTGCTGGAGGTTGCTGACCCCACTGTAGAGCTGCCAAAAGTAATGTACTTCAAGTGTTTCAGGACCAGTGAAGGTCAAGCCATGATGTGAGGTCTGTACATGTACTGACTGTGAGGAAAAGACTGGTTTAAGATTCTTTCTCCACACCTTGAATTCATGTATTTATAGAGCCCAGCATTAGGCCAGAGCTCTCACTGCTGCTGTTGCTCTCTCACTCTTCAGCCCAGGATGCCCTTAATCATGAGTGACCATTTGGATAATGACCTTGTCCTAGAGCCACTACTTTTTGTGAATCTGTTTTTTTCCCTGTTTTTCCTGAATCTGTCCTTCCCTGACTGTTGTGCAAGTTTGCACCCTGAAATCTGTAGACCAATTATATTTTCCCCATTTGCGATCAGTCTTGCCTTTAGAGACAAATCAGCTTTACAGATAATTATAAATATCAGCTTTATAGATAATTTGTGTAAAGACATTAGACTGATATCTGTTCAGTTGTTCCAGGCAGGTTTATTGTGAATAGAGCTTCCAGCTGCCAGGAGGGCTATGGTGGGGTACAGAGAGGCAAGGTGGTGCAAGGCTATGAGGAACTGTGGGCTGCTGCTAGCACTAGAATGTGGTACCAGCTGGGACTTTGCCTCTACATGAAGGGCAAAGAATTGCAGGAAGAGTGGATATTCTGAAACAGGGAGATCCTAAAGGTGCAGGAGCTGGTGAAGGGTCTGAAGCACAAGTCTTGTAAGGAGCTGCTGAGGGACCTGGGGCTGTTGAGCCTGGAGGAAAGGAGGCTCAGGGGAGACCTTATCACTCTCTGCAACTCCCTGAAAGGAGGCTGTAGCCAGGTAGGGGTCAGTCTGTTCTCCCAAACAACAAGCAAAGGACAAGAGGAAATGGCCTCCAGTTGCAATAGGGGATGTTTAGTTTGGCAATTTGGATACAATTTCTTCATGGAAAGGGTTGTCAAGCGCTGGAACAGGCTGCCCAGGGAAGTGGCTGAGTCACCATCCCTGGAGGTATTTAAAAGACATTTAGATGTGGCACTTAGGGACATGTTTAGTGGTGGAGTTGGCAGTGTCAGATTGATGGCTGCACTCAATGATCTTAAAGGTCAAGCCCAATTGCCAACAAAGGGCAAAATATGAAGAAATCTACCATGGCTCCCTACCAGACACTTCTGGGGCAGTATGTGAACAGACATGAAAAAGGGCATAAATAGCTTTATATAGAAGAGACTCAAGAAATTACAGCCCTCTGGAAAAGGAGGGCTCCTCCACTACCTCTGGTGTACACATAACAGTGCTACACTCTGAGGAAGGTGCGCATGTCTGCATGAATATTCCTTTTCTGTTTATTTTTCCTCTGGGTGGTTACCATCTCAAGAGAATTATACCTGACAACCTTATAACAAAAGGCAAGCTCAGAGGTAAAAATAATTGGACATAGGCTTTTTGTCTTGATCAGAGTTCCCTTGTTTTCCTGCAGTGCTTCTTTGGCTGGAGAAACAGAGCAGTAAATGTAATTTAAAAGGCATCCTTGACATTTGTGAGATTCTTAGCATCATAGCACATGCCATTCTTGCCCTCCAAAATATGCAGAGAAAGTGTGGTCATCTCACACAGTGCATAAGAACAGCTGCTGGTTAATGGTTCTTCTAATCACAAGTGCATTCTAATAACAAACAAATTCTACTACTTCTTACTTTAAGCCAAGTTTATGTGTTTATTTTAAGAACAAAGGCTCAAATGCATAAAGTATCAGAGCTGCTCTAGCAAAAAAAAAAAAAAAAAAAGAGACAAAGAGACACCCCATCCCTCCCCTTCCCCAAAAGAAAAAGGAAGCGTTATCTGGTTGACTGCAAGAGCAACATTCTTAGATTAATCTCCAGAAGGCATCTAATGAGTAAGAGGAATGTATTACGTCAAAACAAAGGATCACATTTACTGGCCCATCCTTCCGCCAAAACAATTTCTACATGTGTTGAAGATAAACAACAGCAGCAAAGCAGAGACTCTATGACTACTAAATGTTGTGTAGGGCAATTTTCTGTGACTTGAAATGTTACTGGGAAACAGTTCACTTACACTGAATAGCTTTGGGAACACAAGAATTGCTGAAGCCATGTTTAATAAACATTTGTGTGGCATGGTCAAATGTGAGTTCCACTGGCAGGTTTTCCCGTGTAGGACATTCATAACCAAGCTTTTCTTTGAGAAATCTCGGTCATTAAATAGGTGTGAATTGGCAGCCTTTCAGTGGTTCTGGGGTGTAAACCCCAAAAATGGTTTGGGTCTTACCATGAAATAGAATAATTCAGTGTAAAGTACATCTTGTGATTGTCTGATCCAATACTCTACACAATGTAGGACTAACTTGGAAGTTATGCTGAATTTTGAAGTTGGATGAAGTTGTTTGTGAATGCTCCCATGAGTTCTGAACACATCCAAAGAAGAACATTCCACAACCTCTCCTGGATCTGTGCAAGAGTTTGATTATTCACAGGGCATTTTTTTATCCTTTATATGACTTTTATTTATTGCTTTTTGTCTTTGTGCTCTGAGAAGAGCTTGACTCTGTCTTCTCTATAACCATGCAACAGGTCATGGTAAACAGAAAGAATGTCTCTCCTTAGGCTTTTCCTCTTAAGACTCAGCAAACCCATCCATCTACCACTTGTTTGCATGCTGTGTGCTCCAGCCCCCTGAGTCAGTTTCTGGACACTGCTGAACTCACTCTGGTATGTCCATGGTTCTCTTTCACTGGGGATCCCCAAACCAGACACAGTAATCCAGATGTGGTCTCACAAATGCCAAACAGAGGAGAAGGATCTCTTCACAGACCTGCTTAGCTACAACCTCCCAGTATGCAGCTGGCCCTCATGAGCAAAGACCACACTGCTGACTCCTGTTCAACTTCTTGTCACAAGGAGAGTACAGACAGGTAGATAAAACATGCAAATGTATATATTAGACATTGCACATTACACATTATATCTATATATATCCTAAATTTTATCCTCCCCAAAGGAACACAGTGTGCTTAAAATGTTCTTTTGCAACCTTATCCAGAGCGGAACAAATGGGCTATCTGCTAACTACATTATGGTGGATATCAGTATTCACTGTGGGAGTACTGGCTTCAGAAACAGAGACTGGCTGCACACCAGGCCCAGAACAGGAGCAGAGACAGGGTGAAGAAGCAGCTGAGCTTAGCATCAGATTTTCTAATATGTGCTGACTTTTCAGTATCAATCTTTGCAGGCTATGCTTTTCTGTTTTAAACACTTTTTTTTTGGTTAAAATTATTTGTTTTTTTAGATGGAAAAAAAAAGGAATGTAATTTTATTAAATAAATCATCTTCTCCCTGTAATATTGACTAGTTTGCATGCCTTGCTAAACATTAAACCAGACAAAATGGGACTTGGTTACGTACAGTTAAGTAGCACACTCTTTGTGCACGGTAAATGAGATTACTATTTGTTATTTTTAAACAAATGTTCACCCCTAAAAAGAAATATCTCTATTAGACAGAAAAGTGACTTCACAAAGGTGCATTATGTGGCAGCCAAAAACTGAAACGGGTGGCAGATTATTTCCAAAGTTAAAAGTTTATGGTGAAACCACGATATAAATTAACTGCTAGCAGCCGTTGAGTCCATTCCTCGGATCATTTATCTGTGTGAGAGTGTTATATGTTTGATGCCCAATATGCATGATGGTTTTGGGGTGGATTAGAGTGTTTCTGAGTGATTTAGCACATGAAATCAACTCCAAGTTTCTAAAACAATAAACATGATGATGAGAGAGGGAAGTCAATTCAACTATCTTGATTTCTTGTTGCCATTACAGTGTATTCATCTACTCCATGGTCTTCAGCACTTTGAGCCTTATCAGATTAACTCCAGGTCAGGAGCCAATTTCATTCTGAAAATTCCATTGAAAAGCAGAGAAGTACAATTCCCATTTTACTCATGGGAAGCTAATATATGAGAAAATGAGGTGGGTGAATGATGCAGTGGATAAAAAAATGGCCAAGGAACTGGACCCCAATCCAGAACATAAGCTATTAAAAATTGTTCCTGTCTCTTCAGTAGGTAACAAATTTTAAGGGAAGTCAGGCATGGGGTATACATAAGAAGATTTGTAAAAAGCAAAAAGATAGTGATGTTCAGTGGAAACCTGAAGAGGGACAACATAGAGTGCAGATGACACACATACAAATGACCACAAAGAAGTCACCAGGTCCTTACTGGGCTACCAAAATATCAACAAAATTTTTCTTTTAAAAAGTGTGTTTCTAAAAGGATTGGAAAATTTAGGCTTAAATCTTTTGGAGAAGGAACTGGCCATTGTTGAATAAGATCAACTGTATCACTTTACAGAATTGTGCAATGAATTCATCAGCACATTTCAGCTGAAATGGAGTGCAAAAAAAAAGGAAAGCTGCCTCCCCGCAGGACCCCAAAACTATAACTTTCTGATTCTGTGTTTAAACAAAAATTGAAGTTTTGGAAGATGAACCTGGTGGAACATCACTGATGAAACTGCTGAATTAATGGGTCCTGAGTGGGAAGAGTTACATCAGCTTACTGCTGACAGGCATATTGGGAAGGCTTGGCTGGCTTGATGTGCTGAAATGAAGGGGATGACCTAAGGATTAAGGATTAACTTCAGGCTTTTAACTTGACAGTAATGTACATAGTACGTGTGTGTGTGTTTGCATGGGTGTTTGGACATACAGACAGATGTGTCTGAGAGAGAGGTTGAGGGGTTTGTGCTGCTGGAATATGGGCTATGTGTGAGAGATGTGTGTTCCTTCAGATTTGGCTGGCTTTCTGTTCTTCAGCTTTAAAATTAAATGCTTTTGCATAACTGTCCATATTGTTTGTAAGTAGTTATAAGCCAGTCATTTCCACAGAGAAAAGCAAAGGCTTATTAAATAAACTAATAAAGTAAAAACAGAGAAAGAGCGTTATGGAGAGACAAAGAGCCTGCTAACAATGGGAAATGTCTGTGCAAAGTGTCATGCAACACAGAGGTAGTAGGTGTTGGTGAGAGTTATTTTTCTTATCCAGCTTCTCTTTGAGAACATTCAAAGGTAGTAATCTTGAAACAAATCAAATTAACACCTATGCTGAACTTTGGAGACAGTGACACCACCTTTCCCTTTTTCCTCATTTTTAGCATCATAATGTGATGCAGTCTCAATGGGATGGTGAAATCTAAAGGAGTGAGCATATACTGGGGAAATGGGGAGTTTCTGGTTAAATGCAGAAGTTTGGTGGCCTTAGTGTAGGGGCCTAATAGCATCTTGTAATGCTGTTTTAATGTTTGCTTCCATCCAGGAGAGCCACTGATTTAAAACTTAAGGATATTACAGGTGTTAGAAGTCAAGAAACAAAGGACCTTTTAGAGTGACTGGTTGGCACTATGTGGGGCTGTTTATGAGACTGGTGACAAAATATGTTAGCAGATGAAGAAATTTCTGAGGGTTCCAGTACAAAAACCTCCCACAGATGAAACCTACCAAGAGAGCTACAATTACCACTGCTTTCAGAGCAGTGGTAGAGATGAATACTTTCTACAGAAAACAGTTCTGAATAAAAGCACTATCAAGTTTTTTAGAAATAAAGTCCTGTAATTGTTACAAATTCCAGAAAATGTACTACAGCAAAATAACAAGTTAAGAAGTATGTTAACTTTTTTCCTCTACTTGGCAACAACATTGGAATACATCTTATCTGTGGCAGAGGTAGTGGTAGCAGGGAAAACATGGGGAAATAAAAAGTATGGTATGGAGGCTGTTTCCTTTCCATCCTGAGTCAAAGCTGCCCAGAAACCAGAGCAGAATATTATCCCTGTAAGAATAATCAGGTTGCCCAGAAACCCAGGAGTCACCAGCCTCTTTCAGTAGCGTAACACAAGTGGCAGGCAGCACTGAAAAAGTTGTTGGTCTGATACTTTTCCCCATTCATGGCCTTAATTAAGACCATCTTTACTCACCCCCATGGCCTCCTCTAAGTATCTCACCATGCCATATGTCTGGTAGATGCAGTGAATATTTTCTTTCTCCGTGCTCTCTCTGCTGCACATTTGGTTCACTCCTTGTCTCAGGTCCCCCAGGCACCTATGCTGCATGTGGCTTTTGGCTCACTCCTAGAGGAAACTTGGACACTTGAACAGAGAGTTGTTCCAAGTCCGATTTCCTATGTGCTATATAATGTTTGAGCTAGTTTGTATCACTTGTTTAGAGACCAGAACTTGCTCCTTGAGTCCCAAAGGCAGTGTAGATTAATAGGTTTATCCATAAATTCAAGATTGTTTTTAACATGTCCTCTTGAGTTCATTTGCTGGAAAATCAATATGAGGTTATAACTTGTGAGTCTCTGCTTACAGCAAATACCTGGCAAACTCTTCACAACAGATGCATTGTGTAGGCATTTGACCTTTGTTACCTCCCCAGGTTTGTGGTGGATCTGCTGCTCATCACTTGATCCTCTCACTCTGGTAATGCCCAGCCTAGCAGAGGACCCTTCTCCATATCTGAGAAGATATACATCATGTTCTATTAACAGCTACCACAGTCAGGCTGTCAGAATATGAATGGTAATAATCATAACAGCAGTTCCTGCATGTTGGAAAAGTCTATGGTTTGGTATGGCCGAGGTATTCACATGAAAAGCATAGAAGAGGAAAGATGCAGAACCAGCTGAGAAGGCTTAAATTGCTGGAATGCTTCAGGGAATTTTAGGATGCCTCATGGCTGCAATCAGAATGAGGATGTGTTTACATGTAGGGATACCATGAAACTTTTCTGTCTATGCATAATGATATATTACAATAATGATGCAGCCAACTGTTCATGAACCATTCACCAAAGGGCAGGTACGGCATCAGAGATGGCAACCTAAAGCCATATCAATTTAGTCACAAGAGTAAAAAAGTAACACAAAGTAACTCAAGTTGTAGGGGACCTTGGAAGGTGTCTAGTACAACCTCCTTCTCTACCAGAGGCAACCTTTAACTCGGTGTTGCTCAAGAACTTGCCCATCTGGGTCTTGCAAACATCCAGCATAGGCTTTTATTCTGTAAGGTCCCAGCTCCCCTTAATGCCTTGAATGGATAATGAAATGAGGGAAAGGTGATGAGATGTATGTGTATATTTCCATGCCTAAGGCCTGGACAAGAACCTAGAATTCTTGGCTCTGGCAGACTTCCTCTGTGATACTAAGTAATATTGGATAAAAAAAATTATGAAGAAGCTCTGGTTAATTTGTACAGGCAAGCTTCATTCTGATCTGTCTCAAATTTGTTGAGATTAATTTTTTTGTCTGTATGTTTTTTCAATGATATTTTTGTGTAGATTTTATAGATAATAATAATAGCTTTGTCCTTCAGCATCCCAGAGTGGTTCTCAAGTTATACACCTAACTGGCCAAAGCCTGCTCCTGCTGAGGCCAATAGACATTTTGCTATCGATTTCATTTGGGCTAGGATTTGGCTGTGTAGAAATGGAATATGAGCAACTCTGTATGTCCGCATGGCCTTTAATAAATTCTGCTTTCCCACCTGGGCAGTAAATCTGCTAGCAGAAGAGTTGTACAAATTTTGGTGTCACTTACTGAACAACTAAATATTTTATTATAAATTTTGAAAGGTATCAGTAGGCCACAATGGCAGTTGCTCTAAAAGTATCAACAGCACAGTTTAGAAGCAGAGATGGATGATGGTGTGTGTGGATGTGGATAAGGGTGTAGAATCTCTGGATATGCAGCAAAATATGCATGTACTTTTAAATCACTTAATAAAAGATCAGCTCTAGCTGGTTGCATAATCTAAAATTCTGGAACATTTTTGCTGTCCTACGTCTGCAAAAGTTTTTCATTTAAGAACACACACGTTTCTTGTCAGTGTTATTTCTACAATCACTTAGTTAGAGCAGGGCATATTGTTCTCTCAATTTCTTGTTAAAATGTTTCACGTAATTAAACTTTTACAACCAGTTCTGCTCTATGTCTGATACCTGCTGTAAATTACAAAGAAAAGCCCCTCTGGCATTTAGAAGAATGATGATGAAGACTATAGAGAAAAAGAGAAAGAAAAAGAAAAAGAAAAAGAGAAAGAAAAAGAAAAAGAGAAAGAAAAAGAGAAAGGGAAAGAGAAAGAGAAAGGAAAGGAGAAAGAGAAAGGAAAGGAGAAAGGAAAGGAGAAAGGAAAGGAGAAAGGAAAGGAGAAAGGAAAGGAGAGGAAAGGAAAGGAGAGGAAAGGAAAGGAGAGGAAAGGAAAGGAGAGGAAAGGAAAGGAAAGGAAAGGAAAGGAAAGGAAAGGAAAGGAAAGGAAAGGAAAGGAAAGGAAAGGAAAGGAAAGGAAAGGAAAGAAAAGAAAAGAAAAGAAAAGAAAAGAAGTCACTGAGCCCCAGATAGTTGCTGATTCCCTGTTATCTCCCACAAAATTTGATGTAATGAAATAGAATATTTTCTATTACATAAACTAGACCCAAAATAAGTAAAAAAATAACTAATAATATTACATATTATTATATTGCAAACATTTCAATAATTTGCAACACAATTTGAATAATTGTGCTTTTGTCTATATTTCTGTAACTTACCACATGGAAAATAAGGTTTACATGTGCTAGATCTTGAAAGAAAACTGGAAAAGGAATGGAAATTAAAGTGATGGTTGTACGTGCTTGTGGGATGCACACACACAAACATAAACACCACCTTCCTGTGTCAAAATATCACCCAAGTTTCAAAGGGGTGCTTGTGATGACCTCTGTGGTGTGGGATTACAAAAGGATAAGTTCCAGTAAGATCAATTTTGAGAGCAGTGTTCTGCTTCCAGGCCCTCCCCAGACCTGCTGAGGGAGGACTGAGAGAGGGCACATCGATTACAGGATCCAGAGCTTTGATCCAATTGGCAGCAGTGCTGCTGCGGGACTTGGAAATCTCCTCTAACCTCTAACCACAGTTTAGTGTGCAAACTATTGTGTATGCTCCTGGGAAGCATCACTCTTGCCAATAAGAGCCAGTATTTATACTATTTGGCATATTTATTATTCAGTTAACACACTCCTTATAAGTAAATCCTTTTTAGCATTTATAATCCTTCCAAGAGTGATGAATGATGGACAGAAATAAATAGACATGAGGGGGAAGACAAAAGAAAAAAAAGAAACTTTAAAGCTTTCTTCTCCCATAACTATTATAATTTATTCTATTGTCCTTTGTTTCACAGGGCTGTTTGTCATGATGAGGGGAAGCAAAAATCAGTCAGTGTCTGAGAAATCTGGTTGTGCTTAAACGTTTGTGAAATTCAGGGAAATGAGTTGTGCAATCTGACATCCAATAAAGATCAGATGACCCGTAGGCTTCAGTTTCCTTGTGAATGAAGGTGAAAGGGCTCTGAAGCCAATATCTTTTTTACTGGGATGTTCAGGAGAACATGTAAACAGGGATTTTTACACCTTTGGTTCTCCTGGGCAGGGCGACATATGCAGGTTAGTTCTATTCAGAATCAAAACTTATTTTATAGTTCACAGGGGACTATTCTATCTCTTATTCTGAGGATTTTTGCTGTAATTGTGATGGCTGAAATCTCTGAAGAGAAAATGGATTTACCTTACTTTCTAAGGGATCCCCACTTGCTGACAGCTGGATAGGTGTGTGCATAATACCGTGCTTGTGAGATCCTGATTTCACGATTAAAGTAGCTTATCTGATAAGAATCATTACTACTTGAGTTACTCAGGTGATAATATTATCTATCAATAGGGATATCAAAGTCTTGGTGCTCCATTCCTTCATGTATGTATTCCATCATACCATGTATGTATTCCATCATACCATGTATGTACTCCATCATACCAAACAGACTCTCTGTTTTCCCATTAATGAAAAAGCAACAAACATATTACAGAGTGAACTGATTGTATCAAAATAGACATGTGCACAAACTTTCTAATGTTTGTCAAAAAGTTTATTCTCAAAGAGGCAACATTATTTCAGCCTGAGCATGCATTTCTCTAGGACTGTCTATACAGTACACCATTGCAGGTCAACATATTTTCTAGTTAAAAATAGTCTTATTTTGTTAGGGACTTCTTCAACATGCTTTAAATTAATCTTTAAACTGACAATTCATTTAAACGGTCTAGGCTTCAGCCTATGAGGGGAAAACTTTTTGACTCCCATCATACACAGTGATGTCCGTGAAACTTTGACACTTAACTAAACTCAAAATAAGTAAAAAACAGACAATTTAAAGTGAAACCAGAAATATCATGGGGAAACAGGTGAGAAAACCCTGTATTTCTGAAATATAAATTAGCCAGTAGAAAGAAAACTCATAAAATACTTGGCATAGTTGTCTGAAAACTGACAGGCATAAATTAATTTTTATTAAGAAAACCTTTGTATTATTAACTGCTATTTTCCAGGAGTCAGATTTCTACATATTTTCATATTTCTATGTTAATTTTCAAATTTTGATGTCATTTTCAGAATTCATAGTTTTTTAAAATTCATGTTTTTATACATCTTTTCCTTACTTATCTATGAAGGTATTTCTATGCTGGGAATTAGATGTGTTTCCAAGTCTTCTTTCAACCGGCTTATGAATGTGACCTTTATCTTAAAACCTGTTTACTCTATGTGTTCCATAGCTTTTGTGACTATTTACAATATGCATTGCACATTATTAACTTGATCCAACACACTGTGAAATCAAAGAAGACTTCCCATTAACCTTGAAAACTGTTGGATTAAGCCTTATGCTTTAAGTAAAAGTAGTTGTAATGAATGACACAAAAATGTAATAAAGAACTCATTTATTGGCTTATTAAGCTTATTAAAATAACCTAGTGTAGATTATTAAGTTTTAATTTACATATTCAGATTCAAACATATCTACCTGAAGCTCCAGTATACTGATTGCTGTTATATTTAAATACATTTTGGTAGAAACTTGTTACTTCTCCTCTTCTACATGTCCATTCAGGTGTTCATGCACTGCTGAATATTTTCTGTAATCTCCTGAGGACTCACTCAGTGTCAAGGTGTTCACCAGTGAAGTGTTGCATTTCTTTCCAGGGGCACCTGTATTCTAAGCTCTCCTTGACCAACAGCCACATACGGGTTAATGCCCTCAGCTGTTTTTTGCTCAAGCCAGCGAAGAAGCTCTGAGATATATTGCAGGAAAGCAGAGTAATTTTCTATAGTTAGATCAATTAACCTTTTAGCTTCACTGATTAGCTTTTCTTGGGACTGACTAAGCTGCCCATAGATCTCCCAGAGTTTTTCTTTGAGTTGCTTATTGTGTTCATCGATTTTCCTCCTAGCAGCTGCAGACCAATATCGGATTTTTTCCTGAGCAGCAGATGAAAGTTCCATGATCTTCTGTTTTCCTTTTCCTTCAACATCATTTATAAGGTCATAATATTCCTGACTGTAGATTTCCACCAATTCTCTTACTTGGTCTGTCAGGCGTGTAGCAATGCTGGCAAGATCTCCAACATACTGGTTGTGCCAATCCACGAGGATATCTATGATATTCTTCAGCCATTTCAGTACCTTGTCTTCCACCTCATAGTATTTCACTGACAACCCAAGTGTAGCTGAATCAAGATATTCCTCCCGCAATGACTTTACGTAGAGGAGCAGCTGGTGCAGCTTTTCTGAAAGGTCCTGGAATGTCTTCTGGCTAAAGTCTTTGAACTGAGAAATGTATTTTTTAATGTCTTTCGTCAAGGATCTCAGCTTCTGGGCAATGTCTGAAGCCATTGCATCTTTGTACAGCTGTTGTGTTTGGACTTTGATGTCTTCAAAGGTTTTGGATTGCAAGCTTCTAACCATTTCTTCTACCTTCTGAAAAACTTGCTGCACTGCTAGTTTCAGTTGCTTCAGCCTTCCTGCAAAGTCAGCTTTCTGAAGAGTAGCAAATGTCTGCCTGATTTTGTCTTGCAAATTTTTCAGCATTTCTTTAATTTGATCAAGTACGTTACGGCCTCTAAGAATTGTTTCAGAAGCAGGAAGTCTGACTTCCAGCTCAGTGATAGCTGCAATCAAGGCATCAAAGTACTCCTGAAGTTTTGAAAGGCACACATCAGCAGTTTTTGCTACCTTCTCTGTAGTCATGAGGTATATTTCTGCACCACTGTACTTTTCAGACAGCCCAGGGACCTGAAATTTCGTGGTTTTCAGGAATTCAGTGGCTGAGTCAATTACGTGTTTTATTTTCTGGTGGTACTCTTCTATTATGTCAATTAAAATATCCAAAACTTTTGTTTTTATTCTTTGATAGTCAAACTGTTCAGCCTCATCTGCTGCTCTTCGATAAAGCCGTTTAGCGCTGAACTTCAGCTCCTGATATTTGTCAGAGGCCTCGTTGGCGGCTGTGCGAAGCTGATTGTCTATTTCATCTATTTGGTTTGCAGCAAAAGTGTATGCTTTTTCAACATTATTCTGCATCATGTTCTTCATCTTTAAGGTGGCAGCACTGATTTCCAGCCCCATATGCTCCTTGTGGTACCGATTGACATACCTATAGACTGCATTTGTCACTTTAGGCACTCTTTCTTTCAGACCCAACAGCAAGTCTTTGGCAGCATCCTCATTCCAGTTGACCTTCATTTGAATCCGGTCGGGTTCCTTGAGGGATAGCTCACCTGTTATTATGTCAATGTCCTTTTGGGGAGCAGACTGGAAATAAAAAACAGGATAAGAAAACTCCAGTATTAGTTATGAGCGTATTTCAATATTCTCATTGTTGCATCTTTAATTTTATCATTTATTAAGACAAGCACTCTCCATTTTTTTATCCATTGTCTGTTTGCTGTCTGTTTGCTCTCATCTTGAAAGGTAATATTGGAAGAAATGATCTTGTACCAAGCTATTTCGAGCTTCTTCAAAGAGCAAGACTAGAACATAACTTAGTCTGGTCTTTATTACCTGACTGCAAATAAGATTTTTTTCCTTCCTTTATATTAAATGTCTATCATGTCCCATAAGGCAGGTGAATTACTTGGAAAAATGAGCCTTCTACTCATTCCTGAAATCAGTTAAAGCGAATTCAAAAAGCATCTTTTTCATATGAAAATATTAGAGGATTTAATTTTGTAATCATTTAAATAAATGAGACAATTTAGACAGTTACTTGGAGTAGTTAATAAATCCTCAAATGAGAATATATTTACATGTATAGTTTTTCCATTTTTATAATAAATAGTGAATTATGAGTTGCTTGTGATCCCTAAATTAGGATATAATTTTGGTAGTTAAGATTTTAATTCTGAAATTATTATTGTAAACCACTAATAAGAGCTTGTATTGTAACATATTAATGGATTAAAAAAGACACTTCACAGATGGTCTGACCTGTTCTAGTCGCCTTATTCCTATAATGGTCACTTATGTAGTAATTCTAAGTAGCCTGATGGCTATCTATTAAACCTGATAGTAGCTTATCTAAAACTGACTTTGTACATTCAGTGGATGTGCCTTCTTGACCATAGGAGATGGAAAAAACAGCTGTGTAAAGAAGTTGAAAACACCTCTTCACACAGATATTGTTTTTAGTACTGGAAAGGCCGGTGTAGGAAATAAAACCTTTAATTACTGATAATATAGGTTTTATTTGGTGGTTAATGTACATCTCAACATAAACACACAAAAAATTTAAAAGGGAACTTTTCCTATGACCACACCAAACATTTTTTGCTTTTTATTGTTCATATCAAGCTTACCTGAGTTTGGTAGTAAACTCTGCCAAGGAGAATTTCATCATCCTCTTCTATGACATAAGCAAGGGTCCCAGCTGAGGGTGAGGATATTGAGCCAAATAATTTCTTCTCATTCTGTTGGTAACGCACGTGAACATCTGTGAAAGTTGGGCTGATGATGTCCAGTGCTACAGTGTCCTCCTTGGGTCTGCAACCACAGCAAATACACAGACATGAGGCAATGCAGAAAGCACAAGCCCAATGCCGTATGTCAAACAGTACCACCTATAATTTCAGATATATATATGTAAAGAAACAAGCCTTCATGATGAAAAGAAAATGAAGGGTTTAGTATCCACATTTCTTAGAGTTTAGCCTGATACATTCAAAACTTCATGTCACTCCAGTTTTGCTGTTTTAGATAAAACTATATTGAGCTCTGTTGTGAATTTTCATTAAATTAGGGTAGCAAAACAAAACCTGTGGCTGTGTTTTTGTCAGCTTTCTACAGATTTCTACAAACTGACTGCAATTTTTCCACCTACACAAGTACAGGCACTACTGTTTATGTGCATTTGTACTGATTCTGTCTCTTGGATATATCAACACAACACTTGCAGATCAAAACAGGCAGTAGGAGAGCCAAGTCTAATCCCTGGTGTGGGCATTTGTGAATAAAAATTATTCTGTAGTGGCTTGTGGTGACAGAGGGATCCACTGGGAATAAAGCCAGTTATGGTTAGATCTAGAAACCAGTTCATGGTTAGATCTAGAACTGCTCTGATTATAAAACACTGTGTTTATATCTCAGTGGTTTTCTGACATGGGGCTGGGGGGAAAAGCTGTTCTAGAAACCCTGAGAGGGAAGAGCTTTCAAGTTACCTTGACGGGGAAAAAGGACACAGTCAATAATGGCAGGGTAGATAGACAGGCTCTTGTTAATTACTGCAAATCACCCTAGGGCATTAGAGATCAAAGCAACAACACATCATCTGCAATTACATCTATTATAAATTACATTATTAGAGCAAATCTTTACCCAAATACTGAAAGAGTCAAATTTTCCTTGTAGTTTGCACTCAGGTCACGATGTGAAAAGCTGCCAGTTGTTGTCATAACAATCACGCCTTCTTTATATTCATAGTTTGAAACAACTGTGAAAAAGATTTCAAATGTGTGTATTACCAACAAAAAATACAAAGGACATGTTAGGACAAATACAAAATACATGTTAGATGGCCAGCTGTGGGGTATTTCACTGATATGTCAAATTATGCTTCCAGAAACTGAATGCCCATAATGCCCCAAATTAAAAGGCTTGAAAAAATTTGTTTGACTAGAGCATTTTAAAATTCAGATTATATTTCATGGATATGAGGTATAACATGGTTATATATATGACACACATACATATTAGCCTTCAGGGTGACTAACTGAGACTCTGATAGTAATTTATGAAAAAATCTCCACTGCTGATAAAAGAAGTGTCATCTAACATCAATGCTAAATAGACAGAAACATCTTCATATGCAGAGCCCTGGGGAAAAAAGGTGTGAAAAAGCATAGTCTACAATAATTTTTTCCCCACAAAATCATGGCATATATAATTTTAATGTCTTACCATTCAGGTCATACTCCAAGAACTGCAATGTTGAGCTGCAGGTAGAGTCAATGGAATGTTCAAAAGAGTCCTTCTTATTTGTCAGGTCTGTTCTCCAGGTGACATTGTACAATGGGGAAACAACTTTGAAAGATCCAGTCAAGGCACCAAATGATGGGATGTAAATTCCAGCAGGCAAGGATATTTTCAGAGGGGGGATCTCAATTTTCTGTTCAGGAATGGTAATTGTAGGCATTTCAAAATCTGCAATTTTATTAGCTACTTCATCTAGATCTACAGAGAAACTGCCAAATGAAACACTCTTTGGTAAAGTAAATTGGAACATAGTTATTTGGTATTCAGGTATTTTCACCTGAAAAAATGGTATTTTATACTCCTCTATTGTGTCATAATTTACTCCTACATCCACTTTGGGGAATCTTAGCTTTGGCAGTGTGGGTAAATGTACATCGAATGGCATTGTGCTTATTGTCTGTGGAATTTTTATGTTGCGCAAGTCAATGGTGTATGCTGGGACCTGGAGAGTGGTGAAAGGAAGGCTGAACTCTGGAGTGCTGAGGACAGGGCTTGGAGCCTTTAGGTGTAACTCAGGAATACTGACAGTGAAGCCATCAGTCAGCTTATTCACAGGGATGGGGAAAAAGTAACCATCCTCACTCTTTGTGTACACGAGGGAGGCTGAGCCATTCAAGTACTGCTTCCTGGAAGCACTGGTAGTGACGTCCAGCTTCAAAATATCCCATAAGCTCTTCTCAGAAATGGGACACTTGATGGCTTTGAGGAAGTCCACGTATCCTTCCAAAGACCCAGAAATGAAAAAATTTGCCTTTGATTTTTCATTTGATAACTGCATATCATGACTTAGAGATAGTGAGTGAATTTGGCCTTCACCCTTCCAGCCAGCTTTCTGGTTTGCAGGGCTGATTTTCACTACAACAACCTCATTAACTGATGCCATGCCCAGGTAGGGATTTGGCTGAATGGCTTGAATCTGAAGATCTGCTGATACATCCCAAGGAGCTAGCTCCAAGGTTGCTTTGCATTTCTGAGTCCCTGTTGTTGTGAAATGAGATGTACATCGTGCATAATTCTTCCCATTGTGCTCCCAGACTGCATAAATACGACGGGTAGATGCTTCAACTGCAAGTAATTCTTTGATTTCAATGGTCCAGAGTCCATCTGCTTTAGAGTGGGCCTCAAACTTGAGGGATGACCGAGCTCCATTAGCATTCAAATAAGCATTTGCCTCATGGTCTAAACTTCCAGAAAATGCATTTCCAGTATAAAATATGCCATGAATATCCCCAGTTGTAGAAGACTCTACTGATATGTAATATGTAAGGCTCTCTAAAGCAAATTTGTGAGCGATTTCTCCCGTAGCACTGGTACCATATTTGGCAGTATTAAAATCATACATTAATTTTATCCCTGAGGAAAGAGTGGGTTTTGATTTTGTATTTCCAGAAAGTTCTTGGCTGAAATTAATTTTTAAAACTGGTGTGTCAACTTCTATATTTGTTACCACAGAAGCTTCCATGATCCTCTTTAAGAGAGTGATAGTGCTATCATGGTTTCCTCCTAGATATTTGTTGTTACTCAGGGACAATGCTGTGGCCAGTTTCAACCCCCTTTTTCTTGTCAAACTTGTTGAACCATCCAGCTTAAATTGCAGAGCCTCAATGACAGAAGAGGATGAGACACTGAGATGTCCAACAATATCTGACTGATTTAACAGCCCAGCATTTGCAGCTAAAGTGATTACACTGGATTTAAATGAGAAGTCATAAGTAACGTTACCCATGGCAGGAACTAAGATGTGGTTTGCTGAGCTGCTGATTCTGAATCTAGGAAGCTTTAGAGTGCGTAGATCCTGGGGGATATGAAGGACTGGAAGCTCAAAAGAAGGTACGACTAGTGTGTAAGATGGAACTGAAAAGCCAATTATTGGGACTGTGAATCCTCTCGTGCTTATTTCTTTTGGAAGTGTGAAACCAAAGGCTGGCATCTCAGCAGTGAAAGGAGAAACTTCAATATTCACAACTGGAATGGTGTATCCTGGAATCGTGAGGGTCCGTGGTATCTTGTTCAGCGATGTTTGTATTTTGTATTTGTCTAGTTTTGCTTTGGCTTCATTGTATGACTTTGTGAGAAAATCTAAAGCTGCATTTCTCCCTTTCTCAAAATGCTTGTTGAATAAAAGGATGTTTTTATTAAGTACTTCATGCACTTTTGCTAAAGGAAGTGGGATTGCATGCATGTCTTTGTTTTTCTCATACTGAGCATTCAAATTTAAATCAAAGGATTGTCTTGTTGTCTTCAGTAATTCCTTCAGGCCTACTTGTTCCCACAGTGAATAATCTTTTAGCTGAGGAGTTTTGATTCCAGTGTAGGGAATCTGAATCTGAGGAATGCTTAGAGGAATATTTAGGAAGTCCAGGTTGGCATCTCCATTCATTTCGATATGAGCTTCAATTCTGTCATCATTGTTGCCAGCAGACATATTATGGGAATATCTGTACTGATTGAATCTGCCAGTGGCTTGCCAGTTGACCTGCTGAACTGAAGAACTAAGAGCAAACCCATAGTTATTCAGGAAGTCAATTTTGCCAGTCAGTTTCATTGGGAAGCTGATTTTCACATTTCCGTCATTGTTTGTTGAAAGACGAATTTCAGAAGGGCTTGCCAAGAAGGAAAGCTCATTATTTACAGTTCCAGTAATCCGTCCATGGACCCGAGCATTGTGAGAGCCTGTTAATTCTAATTTCATTCCTAGAAGCTCTCCTGTGCCTTTCACATTCAGAAGGCTACGTCCCACACGCTGTGACTCAATTTCAGACTGAACCTGAAGTGCTGCAGACATTAAGGAATGACATTCATATCTTATAGCTTGGTTGACTTTCAGGTACTTATCATTTATTCTGTTGTTGGCAGAAAATGTAATAGTGGGGCCCTCAATCTTGAAAGTGGCATGGGAATCATGAGTGCCTTCATCGGAGAAATTAGGTGAAGCCCATTTCCAGTTTCCTTTACCAGTGGAGGTAAATGCTATGTATCCTGCTTCTACCTCTGTTGTCATGTTATTGACCAAATCAGCCTGGCTGGAGAAATCAGATTGTGGAATATTCAGTCTGTGAGAATATGCCATTCCACTCTGCATCCAAATTTTTCTTTGCAGCTTGACCATTAAATGATTCTGTAGTTCAACTGAATTTTTCTTTGTATGCAAATTTGCTCTAGTTTCAGCTTCACCTTCTACTGAGGTCCCCAAAAACACCACTGCACTGGTGTGATCAACTTTAAGGAACCTATGGTTGACTTTCATGGCATTTTTAAAGTTCAGCTGCTTCATGTCAGGGGCCAGAAGACGTGAATCTGCAATAACACTAAAAACTAGGAAGTCCAGTTTGGATGTTGTTTGAGCTGAAATGGAGGTAACAAATTCTGGATTGTTTGCAGATGTTGTGGTATTACGAAGCTCAGCTTGTGTAGAAAGTGTGAAGAATGGAGAGGTAACTCTGAAAGCACCAGACAGTCTGCCAAATGTAGGGACAGTCACAGTATGTGGAATATGTGGGAGCTCAAACTCTGGTATCTTCATGCTAGGAATCTGGAGCTCATTTAGATTTAGCTTTGGAATCAATAATTCTGGTATTTGAAACTGAGGCATTCGTATTTCAGGGAAAGAAATGTCAGAAAAAGGCATATCTCTCATCTTCAGATCTTTCAAATAGACATCGATAGATGGCAACTGAAATTCCACCGACATGAATTTGTCTATTGTTCTCACAATCAGAAACTTAATTTCAATCAAGTCAATTGTGAAGGAAGGAACTTGAAAGGCATTTAGAATTTTAAATTCTGGGGTAGTAAATTTCATTGGGATTTTCATGTCCTTTAGTCTCTTAATATTGATCTCATAGGAGGGGATACGAAGATCAGTCAGTGGCACGATGAATTCTGGTGTTCGAAATGTTGCTTCCCGAAGACTTCGGAGACTAACCTCAAAGGCAGGTATAGTGACTATAACAGTCCTGATTTCAGGGACTGTAAATCCAGTTTCAACAAACTGTTTTAAATTTTCAGCCCAATTTTTCAGATCATACCTTTCAGCCAACACAGTGATTTTTTTGAAAGCTGTGTTCCATTGGTCAGAAATGTATATGACAGCAGAACTGTAGAACTGGCTTATCTTCTGAAGACACCACTGGAATTCCTGGGAAATATCCATTTCAGAAATCCTCTCTCGCAGGTCTTCCATATGTTCATTTACCTTGGCTTTGAGATTAGCAAATGTTGTTGAGTCTATGAGCTCCCTGAGCCAGTTAATTATTGCAGCAAGCTTCGTGTCCTTTAGCTGTTCCATGTATTTTGAAATCACAGATCTAAAATCTCTTATATACTCTTTCAGTGCTTCTGCTTTCTGTGGAAGTTCTAGATTTCTGAGTTCTTCATTTATTTTCTGGGTCACTTCTCGAATTTTGTTATTTGTGTCATCTACAAATTGGTTATAGTCAAAAGCCTTGAGCTTTTTAATAACCATGTCAAGGAACTTGTTGACTTGCTTTATCATCTTTTCATAATCATAGGTTTGCACTTTCTTGACAGCATCATCAACAAAAGCAACAACTTTATCAAAGTATAACTTCACATCAATATTTTGCAGGTAGATGGTCAGTTTCTGGACAGTTTCTATTATTCTGTATGTTTTAAGCAGTTCTGCCATTCTGTCAATTAAAAAATATACCTGCTTATCAATTTCATATTTTACAATCAATTTTTGTATATGACCATGGAAAGTGCTGATCTTCTCAGATAATTCATATTCGTCTATCCAATTTAGAATAAAGTCTTTGATTTGTTCAAGAATTTCATTAATTTTTTCGATTGGCAAAGATTGCTTAATTTTTTCTAAACATTCTTTAGCATCAAACTCTTTAATCTGTCGCTTCAAATTTTCCACAATGCTTCTGACATCAATATCCCGAATCAGTATCTTGAGTAGATTTAGGTTTTCCCGTATCATAGTTGTAATCTCGTACTCATCATCAAAATTTTTAATCCAAGCCAAAGTGCTGCTTCTGATTTCGTTAAGATCATATTGTTGGAAAAGATCTTGCAATTTTTCAATGATGTTGATTACAGTTGTTCTTACCTGATATTTGTCATCTAGAGCTGTCATTGTTTCAAGTATTTGCTCAAGAAGCCGTGCAATAAGTGCTTTAATGTCATACTGCTCGTAACAGTCCTTGATGTATTGCTCAACTTCTATCAGATAGATCTGCAGCTGAGACAGTATTTCTTTAAGATTGTCCACGGCTTTTTCCAGCATAATTTGGAGATCATCAGATGTTATTCTGTAGTCCTTTGTGAAAGCAACCAAATTATTTTTCATGCTGCTAACTTTGCCTTTGATATCCAATTTGTCCATGTAATCGTTAATGTCCTGTGGGAGTCTGTTCAAAGTTGCCTTGAATTTTTTCATGTGTTGTTCTATGTCTATATTTTTAAGGTAAATTTGTACGGTCTGCAGTGTGGATAGAATGGTGCCTCTGAGTTTTTCAAAGTAAACTGGCAAATTTTCCAGGAAGGGTAAGCTAATAAGATGCATATCTTTATTTTTGTCATACTTCACGAAGCCAGAGATACTGAATTCTTGAGGCTCCGATATGCTGTTCCTGAGACCCAAAACATCAATTAAATTAACTTCTTCAGATGTTAATGGTAGTATGACTGATGTGTCCATTACAGAGAGATCTGCTAAAGCTCTTCCATTAAGTTCCACACCAATCTTTTCTGCCTTATTGTAAGCACTGAAATCTTGTGAATATACATTATTATTTAGCTGACTTTTCAATTTCCAGGCACTTGACTGCTCTGATGGAGTAAAAAGCAAGTGAACTTTGTTGTCAAGCAGCGTAGTATACCTTCCTCTAGACTTCAAGCTATGGCTGGTAGAGCCTCTGTAATCATGGGAGAAAGTGAAAGCAAGAGGCTCTGCTTTGAACAGGATTTTGCTGTACAAGTCTCCTGTGTGTTCACCCACAGCAACCAGCTTTCCATTGGCACTGGTGTGCACGTCAGCGGTGACGACAAACGGGGCCACCGTGGAACGCACAGCGTTGCTGAAACGGAGGGGTTTGGAATCACAGTTGGTGTTCATGGTGACAGAGGAGGAAAGTCCTGCCACATCCAGATGAACTCTGTGACTCACTGCTGCACCTTGAATGTTTGCCACGGTGTCTGTTGTCAAGTCTGCAGTTACACCAGAACATGTTAGGGTGTAGGTGTGCTTTATTTCATCTGATCCATGGGCTCCTCTGACATTGCCACCCAAGTTCATATTCAGAGGCTCTAGAAGAAGTTCTGCTTTGTTGGAAACTTCTGTTTTAGTGTATTTAAGATTATTGCTCAGTTTAGCTGTTAGTGAGCTAGGCTCCAGTTGAAGGTCTAAAACATGTCTGTGGAACTTGTCAAAGCTGAAGCTGTTGTCTAATTTTGAAACAAAAGTTAAGGATAAGCCTGGAATATTTAAATCATTTGTGTACTCCAATTTAATCTCTTTGAATGATCCCTGCAAATTATTTGAAAACCTGAGTCCTTCTTTATTAACTCTGAAGTTTAGAACATGTTTGTTGTCCATACCCAGAACCGTACTCTGATATTCACTTCCCAGTGTTATTTCTGTCAGGCTCACTCTTCCACCTACGTTGAATTTTGCATTGTTTTTCCCATAGCGCCCGGAAGAGGACAGGGACATGGAGCCTCCAGCAGTGTCGAGCTTGGCATTCATTTCACTCTGCACTGCCAAGGGACTAAACTGCATGTTGGTGGTTGCACTGCTGGCTAGACCATACCGATTGACATTGAGGGATGACTTGTGTGCAGCTCGATTCTTCTGATCAGTCAGGGAGATATCGGTGTTGAAAACAAGATCCTGGGAATTGAGAGAACCTGCAAACAAGGCAAAATACTGGATTTGCTTGTAAGTGGCTTGGTACTCAGATCGAAGTGCTGCCATCTTCTTTGACAAAATTATTTCAAGCTTATGGACACCTGCACTAAGTCGATACCTCCCGTTGGTTTCAGATGACATTTTCAGCTGGCTGTTTTCATACTTCAGTGAAGCTGTGTTCTTCAACAGCCCATTTTGTACATCAGAAACTGAAGAAATGGAAAACAAACCATCACTGTATCTGCCAGACATCTGATTGGCAGCCTGAAGGTAAGAAGAATCCAGCTTCAGATTTGATTTTCCTTCTAAAACCCTTCTCTTCTCATTGTACGTGGTAGACAGAGTGTAAATGCTTCTTGCAAACACTGAACCTGCTTCCAGCTGCCCTTCCATTTTGATGTTATTGGTATTCATGTTATTAATCTTTTCAGAAAAAATATCACTGGAAAATGACAGCTGAGGACCCAGAGTGCTTGATGCTGTAAGTGATAAGGTGTAGTTTGCAGCTGGAATTGGTGCATAACTCTTTCTGCCGGACAGCTTAAAATCTGATGTTAATACTCTGTGTGTCAGGTGATTTTCATAGGCACAGACGAATCCATTTTTGTTATATGTTGCATCTCCAGAACCTGAAATAGAAAAAAAACCCCTGAAAAGGTAAGTGTAACCTTTTCATCTTTGAGAACTTGTCAGATGCCACTGAACTCCTATACTACTGCTTGAATTGCAATTACTGTTATACCATTTTGTTTTAAAGGCCCAAGTGCTTTGGTAAATACTGAATATTTCTGTAAAAATGGCTACTATTTTGATATTTGAAGCTTAAGTTTTGAACTAAAGATAAATTAAGTTTCTACACTACTCTACTAAATATAACAATGTGAAATGACATAAAATGATGTCATTTTTCAAACTTAAATTAAGAAGATGGACTCCAGAACAGCTCATATATAACATTACTGGATTTTAGTGTTTTCTTTATCATGCCTCAGTTATGGTGAGGAGTTTAGAAGAAAATGAAGTCAGGTTGTCCTTTTGAAGTTTGAGAACCCAAACTGCAATTTTAAGGGAATTAACTTCAAAATACCATATTATATGGCAATATATGGACATAAAAAAATAAGATAATTTTAAATACATATATACACATACTAATAGACTGAGAAATAAATTGTGGGCATACCTACACATACACTTGCACACCTGATTTTGTAATCAGTTGACTTATCAGCTGCACAAGTATTTGTAGAATCATGCCTTCAGTTTTGAAGGATATTTTCTTCAGTAAGGAATATCCAGGAAAATATGAAATCTAGAAGTCTTTACTAAATTAAACTGACTTCACCTCCAGTGCCTGAATAAACAGACACACATAATATCTTTAAAATCAGAGGGAAAGTGATTTGCGATCGAGCAACTCCTGTCTTTAAATAAGTGCAGGCAAATGAATGTACTGTACCTGATATAAGGGACATAAAATAATTAAAGTAGGTCTGCAAACATCGTGGTATTAGCAAACATTCTTACCTTTCACACTGTAGGAAAGCAGGTCAAAAACTGAATCAGCCTGTGTGCTGTAGGTAGCTTTTACACTGGTTGCTCTCTCTGTGGTGCTGTTGGTCACGCTGTACGCGGCTGTCCAGTTGTAGTAGTTGCTGTACACATTAGCAGAGACCTCCAACTTGCCCAGCAGAGGCACACGGAAAGGATAGGATTTTGGAATGGTAAATGCTGGGATTCTGTATTCCTGAGATGGCACATTTATTCCCATGGACTCCATCACCAGAGGAGGTGTTTTCACAGTCTTCGGCATCCATATCTCATCGGATGATCTTCCCGCAAATGGCAGTGGAATGTCAATTACAAAACTGTTTTTATTAAAGTTGTATCTGACCCGGCCTTCACTGGAAAATAAAGATAACTATGTCAGAAACTAAATTCATAAAGCATATACCAGAGTTTTCATGATTTCCTCCTCTGCCCATGATACTGAATTTACTCACATGCTTATATCAATGTCCTGACTTTAGAGAGAAATGTAATGATCAAACATTAATATCAACATTTTCAAGGACTCATTCATCAGAATTAATCAAAAGTACTTTTGGTATCAGGGAATAGTTTCAATGTTTTTTCCTCTCATTTCATAAACAAAGGGACTTGTAAGTCAAGTGAAAAAAAAAAAGTCCTCAAAATCCAAGACTGGCATACTTGTGGGATGCTGAATACCAGAGAAAGACAATTATGTTTTTTTAAAAAGTGATGTATTCTTGTAGAAATGCATGAAATCAGCATTAGACATCGTAAGAATCTAAAATTAAGAATTTATCTATCTTTCTCTTTATAAGCATTTCAAAAGTTTCATCCAAATATTCAGCATTTTTAAAATTCTGTATAACAGGAAATAAAAATCTAAGCATGTGACCAGGAACTAGGACTGGAAAATGGATTGTTGGCTGAAAAAGTGTAATTAGGAAAAGGCAAAACAGAAGGAAACTTGGGCTTAATTTCTGAATGAACAATAAGCTGGCAAAGATACTTTTCTTGTTTCCCTAACTGGTTTTTCATATTGCAAAATCTTAAATTTTTACACTTAGAGCTACATCCTAAGATGAAAATTGAGCAAACACTTTTGAAATTTGTGTCTTACATCAAAAGATTTAAAAAGCTACATAAAAGAGCAGTAAAAAACCCTATTATTATTATTAGCACAGATGATAACAACCTAGGAGACAAAGCAGTTTCTTCCTTGCTTATACTTAGCTCAGGAGCAATAGAGATGTGTGTCATTAATACACAATATCATATTAGACACTGAAAGATACCACATGGAAATCAGACCTAAGAGATACAAAATTCAAGACTCTTCTCTATTTGTTTTTGGAATCCAATCTTACACTAGCCTCTGTTGTCCTTTACATTCCTTTGAGCATTTCATTTCTGTGAAACTTGACAGAGGGTAATGACATTCATGCAAATCCTGTGAAACTCTGCTAGGTAGAAGAGATGGGACCAAACCAGTGCAAGCATCCAGCCCACATGTGTACAGCTTCCCTCTGAGCACGTCAGGCATGGGAGGAGGTCAGCTTGCTCTGCTGGTGGAGCTTAACCAGTATGGGCAGGGGGATGGGAAGAACTGCCCCACAGGACAGCACAGGAAAATGTAGAGCTATGAGGGTTATGGCCAGAGTCTCTGCAGGGATGCAGGATACAAATCTATGAGAAACATGGCTTCAGTAGTTCTGTAGCTTAAAGAATGTTGAGTGTGGTATTTTTATTCAGTACACCTCATAACATTATACAGTACTTTGGAATCTACTTATTTACTACAAGAAATCAAATCTGTATTAAACATGTGAATCCATTCCTCTGTATAATTTCATTTTTCTGACCTTAAAATTTTTTGTTATGATTCTAGTTTTATGCTAATATTTACAGCAATTCCAAGCTGTTTTATAAAACCAAAGTAAAATAAAATAACACTAAAATGTGAACAAATATCTATTTTCAGTTTTCTGTTTCACTATCCCAATTTCATTCCCTACCTTTTCAAGAAAAGTTCCTCAGGAATGGTGATAACAGGCAGGTTAAGTTTCTGAATGTTCAGTTCTTGCAGTGCATTCAGTTTGTCTTGCAGAGTCTGGGCATATGGGACATCTTTTGATGTCTTTTGCAGCCAGGTGTTGCTTGCCTGCAATAAGGAGGAAAGTTTTTCAAAGTAAATAAAATGTTTTAGGACTTCCCAGTGAACTTATGTGAAAGTTATTTGAACTACCCAAATACTGAGATCTAGGTATCTGCTAAAGTGACATGATTTATCAAAGTTGGAATTACACAGCTTATTCAATCTGATGAATGATTTTACAAGTAGTTCTTATTTTGGCTTTCATGGGGGAGGCAAGAACTCCTCAGGGCTATCTGCTGGAGCTGTAATATCTACTGCAGGCTGAAAACCATACCACGATAAATTGTGACAAGATGTGTCGCAGCGTCATGTCTGTGTGGGCCACTTTCCGATCCAGAAGTTTGTTGGCGTGCTTCTCAAGGGTTTTTGGGTAGTCTGAAAAGTCAACTGGGAAGGCAGAAGAAAGTCTTTTCACAGCAGCAATGGCACCTGAATTCCACTCCAGCTCAACTTTCTCAGCATCTAAAAAGCATGAATTGAAAAGAAACAGTAAAATTAAGAATATTCTTATTTTGAGAAGTTCTATGAACTAATGTAAAAGATGCTTAAATTTACAGGTGTATGTGGATCATGTTTTTGCCCCTACCATATTTGAGAAGAAACCTTTTTGAAACTGAGTTTCCATGAATTGTTGCAACTGAGCCGATCTGAATATATGCTTTGTTTGGTGAATAATTAACCAATGCTTCACTTTTAAGTTCAGTTTCCAGGCGAGGAAAAGAAATGGTGCCTCTTAACATTGCCTCTTCCACTCCAGAATATCTGTGAAAGAAAAATAAATGTGAATAAAAATATTTAACTGTATTTTTTCAGGAGGAATTTCAGCATTTAAAACTATAGCAAAGGCATAATACGTGTTATAAAAAAATTAGATTGAATCAAACTTGTAAACACTGCTCTAATTTAATGAACATTTTCAGTTTCTGCTAGTTACTTTGGAAAATCTATAGTAGTCTATTATACTGCTACTGTGCAGATACACATAGTAATGAGTCTGACTTAATTTTATAGGAGTGAAAAGGATAGAAATATATACCTGTCCTGGTAAAGTTGTAACCGAACCAAATTCTAAATGCCTTACTCAAGCTGAATTCCCTACTCAGAATACAGACTATGGTCATGAATCACATAGAAACAAAACACTTGGCAAAATATATTATGCCAGTGGGCTTCATTTTCCTTTACTCACATTTATTTTATATCTCTGTAACTTTGTTGACTCAAGCAAACTTCTAATGTAATGTTAGTGCAAATGAAAGGGACTCAAGGTCCCTGACATCTGTCCAAAGCTCCCACTGATATCAGAGGCAATTCTACATGAACAGCAAAGACAAAGACTCCCTGGGGCACCATCAAGATCACAGAATTCCATGGAAGATTGAGGTTTATTAAAGAATGTGATCAGCCCATTTCACTATGGCCTTGTGAGGCAGACAATTTTAGAAACCCTGGCAGGCTGAACATTTTTGTTAGCTCCCCTGTAGATGTTCCCGGAAATATTCTCATCGAGAAGCGTGGGAATTTTTACAGGAAGCTCTCAGTTATTTTTGGTTTTGTTTCTTACTGAGTGCCATTAGATTTCTTCATGGGGAGATGTAATAACTGTTTTTTAGAGCCAAGCATATCCAGTAAAAGATAATAGTTCTCTGAACAAACCTTGCCTTGTTTATATCCTTGGATTATCACACCTGCAGTAACAGGAGTACAATGCATTCTTGTTGTGTGTGCAAATGTAGAACTACTTCAAGGAACTTATAACAAAAATTACATATATACATATAGTAGGAAAGATCAATCAGTGTATTATATGTGTGCATTTGATGTATTACAAATAAAGGGCTTTAAAGTTTTTTAAGTGAGCTTTCAATGTCAAGTTTATCTGTCTCTGTATTTAAGAAATTTCTCCAAAACAAGATAACATTTCCCCACATTTTTACATCCAATAAAACCTTTTCAAAGGTAGCTGTTAAATTCTAAATGTTTTCCTGAGTTACCTTATCTGGCCAGTAAGAGTAGCTTCTGTAATCTTCTTGTTGTTGATGTCTAAGACAAAGGTGTATGCTTTCTTCCCAGAAATGGATTCATCAGTAATTCTGAGGTTTGTACCAAAGTCAACATCAACATCTGGAATCTGGACATCACTGGTCAAAATCTTTTTGTCTCTGTTGTACCTGAAGATCAACGTGGCCTCATGCTGGTTTCCACCTAGAAAATATAACATACTTTGGTTATTCACAACTATGGGATCTGTCTGGACTTTTATTAAAAGGAGAACAAAAAGAGATCATCTGAAAATTATATCCCACTCAAGATCTAAAACAACATTTGATGAGTCTGATTAGCAAGAGGATATCATTTTCCTTCTCATCTTCTAAACACACCATGGGCTCACCCATCAACCCATCAATACTTTTGTTATTTGATTGATCCCACAGATGTTTTGTATGCTTTCATTCCATATTTCATAAGAAACATATTTTTCTCTTGCTTATATAGACTCCCTGAACATCTCTTCCTTGCTTCCATTCACCAACATCACACTTTTATTAAAATCACATGAAATACAAAATCAGCCTCTCATCATGAAAATCTTGCACTGTGATTGCATACATGAAAGGAAATATAGTTAAATTGTTGGCCTGTTTGACTGTGAAAGTGGTATTCTATCATACACTGTTAAGAATACAATTAGGATTTGTTAATAAAAATGTCTTTTCTGGTAAATGACAGCTCAAAACCGAGCAAAATCCCACAGGTTTTTTTTACTCTTACCTTCTGCCTGGACAGCAAACTTCAGGGTGTCTATCTGGTCATTTCCCTCTCTCTGCAATTCGTAGTTTGCACTTGCAGAGTATTCCTTTACTTCTCCTGTGGACACTAATTCAACCTCAAATCTACAGAAGGAATGAACAAATTCCTTGTGAACAGCTTTTTAGTCCATGACCACAAACAGAAGAAATCATACAGTTCTCATATAGCTTGCTTTCTGAGCTGCTGCTGCCAGTAACTTTTGAAAGATTTTTAAAGCTAAGCTTGATGTGAGAGACTGCTGGAGACTAAGAGGGAAGGTAGTTAGCATAAAAAACCCCATAGTTTAAGTTCACATGACTTACCTGGATTCGCCACTCAAGGGAAAATATGGAACTGCCTCTGTGTCAGTGGAATTGAAGTACAATACTTTGGTGCAGAAATTTAGACCAGGAATGAAAGGCTTGCAAGAAGTTGAGGTTACTTGGTTCTCTGTCAGAGTTGGAATCTCTTCAGTTTTGGCTGGAGACACCAAATGCAGTGTATTGCTGGAACAGAGAAGCCAATCATTTATTCCCAGGACAGGTGCTCAGACATCCTATTAACACAGTTACTTCTGAATAAAACTTGCTTAATAATGTAGGGGCTAACTGAAATAACATATGGCTTTGAATGATGTAGGTAACATTACCGATAATTATAATTTAGTGTATTGAGCCATTTGCTCTCTCAAAATTAATGTAAGTAGTTAAATTCAATTAAAATATGTATTATTATTATAATAATTTTATGTGAAAGAAAACAAAATAATGGAAATTGTAAGAGTCTCGTATAAAATTTAAATAATATATATAAGACAAATAATCTGTAAACCATAAATCCAAGTCATCACTTATCTGGCATATTTTCTTGTCTTACAAAAGTTATCCCAGCTTTACAGTGTCTGGGATTTTTCTGAATTGAAAATCTCTCCATGCCTGCCCCAGCCTTTCAATTCTACCACAACAAAAACCAAGAAGAGGAGGAAGAACATAGCCCTGAGAGTTCTCATTCAGTTCTCATTACCTGATACTGAGGAGTTTTACTGGAGCCTTTGGAGCAGGAATGCTGAATTTCAATTGTCCAGCTTTTACACTGACTTGTGCTTCAATTCCAGATTCATGGAATATATTGGAATTCATCTCCACACCACTCCCAGCAAATTCAGGCATGTTAATTCCCAGGTGTGTCACAAACTCAACTGCCACAGAAGGTTTAGCAATGAGATCTGCTTGCATCTATTTAATAAAAACAAAATGGGGTATTTATTTGCCCAATACATTTCTTGCTGGTTATACAAAAAAAATCCCAAAACACATACCATTCCTGATAATACAGAGGTAACTTTTATAGAATTGATTTTGCTATTCAAAAATTCCGATTTCCAAATCACATAATCAAATGGCCCATATAAGTGGTAATTGTAAAAAACAAAACAAAACAAAACAAAAACCAAAACCAAAACCAAAACCAAAACCAAAACGAAACGAAACGAAACCAAACCAAACCAAACAAAACAAAAACCCCAAAAAAACCCTCAACAAAACTGCAAGATTTTAAGGCCAAGGATCCCTACCTACTTTTATGTAAAATACTCATGCTTCAGAAAGATTTTATACATGGTGCTACTTGCATGTGTTTTTAAATCTAAAGACAAGAGCCAGTTTTCCATTGTAAGAAAAAAATAGCAGTTTTCAAAGACAATGAACAAACTGTTTAACAAAAAAGAAATGGATCCAAGATTTGTTCAGATTCTCTAAACACAAACGAGCTTATTGTGAAGCTTTTTGCTTTGGCCATTAAAAAAGAAGTGACAGAATGAAAAATTCTGGAAAATATTCCAAAGCTAGCTAAAGGGCAACAAGTACTAAATTTGAGGATTTATTTTTATTTGGATCTTGCATATGGTAGAAAATTAAAACTTTAAAGGAACTGAAACTACTAAAAAATGTTTATGAAATATTGACTAGCTTAGAGCAAGGTAGTTATTCGAACTGTAAAAAGGAATAGAAACTTTTTAAAAAAAAATTTAAGCAGATAATTAATTTTATGTCATATGCTTTTTCCTTGTTACAATTTTAAGGTGTTTCCTCTCAGGTGAAAAAATACTTTACTTGACTCAATTTTGAATATTTTTTTTCACTGTTAATCAATTTTTTTCACTTTGAATTGGCCACAACAAAATGTCTTGGTAAATTTTTTGCTTGAACAGCAAATTCACATACACATTTGTAATTTCACACCATTGTCATTTGAGTACAGAGGGAGAGAAAGAATCAGATCAAAACGTTTTATTTTTGAAGGAGTGATTGAAATACTTTTAATTCAGAAATTTTATTGTGTCTCATTTGAGAATGTATTATATGCATTACTTCTTAATCTAATCTAAATGTCATCCTAAAATTAAACAAAGACCTCTAGTGAGTTAGGTTTTTTTAATACTGAGAACATTTTCCAATCATTAAAATGTTTCTGGTGCTACAGTTTTATCCATAAATGAAAATGTAGATTATTAGGAAGAGAAAATATATTGACAACTATTGGGACTTACGCTTTTTTGATGAAGCCTTGCAGCCACTCTTGCCCCAGGTGTTGCTATTCCAGACAAGGCAAACTTCAGCTGCAAACCTGCTCCAGTTGGAAGCTCAAACTCATTGTCCATGAATATGTAGTGGACAAAGAGATCTCTGTCAATACCCTTTGAGATGGCTTGTGCAATCTGTGAATGAAACAAGGAAATGAATGCTAACAAACTCACACTTTGGGATAAGCACATTTTGTACTTTTCAAACTGATCAGGGAACAATTGCAACTCTATAATCCAAAAGTTAATTTCATATGGATTAGAGAATCTAATTTCCCCAGATTCATTGCTTCAAAAAATATACTAAAGACTGTCAGTAAAATCTGAACTTTAAATGAATACCAGCTTTTTACCAGCTTTGATACACAAAGGTTATCTATGTTTGCACACACATACAAAGGTGAACTGGTTTAGATACCATGACTTTGGTTTCCCCAAAGTCAATGACAAAGCATATTTTACCTCAATGAAAGAACATTACCAAATATTCATAAAATGTGCTAGAACTTTTCTTAACACGACAAGGATGAAATGTTTCATATTAACATATATTTACACAATTTAAAATTTAGCCATATAACTTAATAGCCAGTACTAAAGTTTTGGGATTTGTTCCAGTAAATATCTTGATAATACAATATGATCTGAACTTTCCTTTTTTCCTTCCTCTCACCAGTCCTCCAGAAGGACTCCCCTTGGTTATTGAGGAATCTTCATAGATTTCTCAGAGTCCTTCAACATAAGCCTGGGCATTTTATTTTGAATAATTTTATTTTCATGCTGGTATCAAACATTTTTACACAGTAGTTAAATACAATCTAAATATTAAAAAAATATCTGGTTACAAAAAAAAGTTGCACATTGCTGCATCAGAAACGTACCATTTCGGGAACAGTCTGGAGAGTCTTAACACTCTTTAAAATCAAGCTTCCCAGCAGTTTAAAATCATTGAGTTTCATGTACCCAAGTTCTTCTCCCAGGATCCTTAGATAAGCTCTTCCCTCTGGAGCTTCTTTGCTGCCCAATTCTTTTATCAGTTTTTCAGCGTTAAGTATTATTCCTTTCATGATATCCTGAAAAATTAGTCAGAAAGCAATAAAACAGTATATATATAAGTATCTAAGGGCATATATCTAGAACAGGTACTTAGTGAATGACACTATTATGCACATGCAGTTACAGATTTCTCCAAATACGATTAAGAAAACATATTGATAAATAACATTAAGAATTTCTCTCACCAGAGAAGAGAAGGAACGTACAAAGTAAAGCAGTAAGTGCTGTAATTACTTGTAAAATTAGGAATATTGTGCTGCACAGAGAAGGTTTTCAAGCTGTACCTGATCCTGCTTGTCATCCTGTGAGTAACCAAAATAGTCAAAAAGTGCCTTGGAAACCTGCTCTGGCACTTTGCCATCAACCCAGTACAAGGCCTTGCTTGCAGTGTCTGGGAAAAATCCCTTCTCTCCAAACAACGCTTCCAGTGTTGGTTCAAATCCCTTTCCATCCAAGCCAAGCTGAAAAGAACAGAAAGGACAATACATAACTGAGACAGCTGTCCCCTTTTCTTTGGAACTTTACAACAAACAGATTTTCTAGGGAGCAAAAAATTCTTTTAAAGTGTATCCTAGAAACCCATGATTCTTAAGGGAAGATATGAAACACTATGTCTTATAATTCATTTTACCTCTGTGGTGTGATTCGACAAAATAGTCTATGGATAGGTTGTATCTCACTTGAAATTTATGAGTAGTTCAGTGTGCCAGTAACAAGTCATTAGCACAAAGTCAACTTGTTACAGATGGATTCATTTTACCCTGAGCCCTTTAATAACTTCAACAGGGTCGTCCATCCAGTCAGTGGCAAGTGACATCACATTACGGATGGCTTGCTCTAAAGCCCATTGAGACCAAATCAAAGTCCCCTTGTAGTCACAGTGATCCTTAGATTTCTACCAAGGCTTGTAAAAGAATACATTATTCACAGGAAGTTATAAAAAAACAGAAATGAGAAAGAAAGCTGCTGAATACTAGCAAATGTATATTTGTATAAATTTTGATAATTGTTCTACCTCAAAGACATCCCTTGGGTCGAATCCATAGGCATGCAGGGTGGTTTTCAGCATGGTCTCTTTAGGAATATAGCTGTTTGGATCAAATATCACATTTCCTTCTACTTTGGCAGAGATGGGGTTAATTCCAGGCACATAAACTCTTTTTGAAATCTGGTAATTTTGTGAGAATTTTCTGAAATCCTTGGCTGTTGGGAGCTGATTTCCTTTCAGAGCTTCTTCAACTCGGCTTTTCAGACTAGGGAAGAGGATAGCAATTAAAATATGATTCACATATATTCCAAACACTCATTTAGTCTTAGTTAAGGGATTTTTTGTGATGCTTGAAGACATTCATACAGCTGTAGTGATTGGTAAGGGATAGTTCTCTGCACATATCTAACAGTAAACATAAGATTTAAGGGAAAGCACATCATCTGGCACTGTTCTGACAGTTTACTCAGCTGATGTGCTTGTTCAAATAAACAGAAAAACCAATCAAAAACTCCACTGCTAGATAACTACTACTTCAACTACAGTCAAAACATTTTCTTCCAATGAGACCAATATACACCTAAATTCCACTTACTCTTCAATGTCCAGTTCTTCAGAGTCCAGGATGTTGGCAATGTGTGAGGCAACAAAGCTTTTCACTTGCTCGCTCTTCTCCTTTGTGAGGACTCTCAAAATCTTTGCGAGATCACTTGGGGAAGGATTTTTCATCACTAGGAGATAGGATGCCAGACGTTTGTCTGTGGGTGCATCCGAGTCTTGGAATGCTTTGAGGAGTGCTGAACGGTCCTGTGTAAATAGAGACAGGTTTGCACTGATGAACTGGTTCAAGGATGATATTGCTAAACCCTTTTGGGAATATGCAAGGTGAAATAACCACAGGATATTCTTAATTGGAAGGAACTCTTAAGGATCATTGAGTCCAAGTCTTTAGTGACTACATACTTATTTTTGTACCTTATGCCTATCACAGCAGTTTCTTTGAAGTTATTTTGCTAAACTTTCTTTTTCTAGAAAACACCATATGGCTTTATTATAACTGATTTTCATTGATTTTCATAGAATCAGAGGATCACAGAATTGTTTGTGTTGGAAGGGCCCTTGAAGACCATCTAGTTCCAATTCCTCTGCCATGGGCAGGGACACTTTTCACTGGACCAGGCTGCTCAAAGTCCCTCTAACCTGGCCTTGGACACTTCCAGGGATGGAGCATTCACAGCTCATTCTCTGAGCAACCTGTGCCAGGGCCTCACCACCCTCACAGTAAAGAATTCTTCCTAATGTCTAATCTAAACCTACTCTCTTGTAATTTGAAACCATTTCCCCTTTTTCTGTCACTAAATGATCTGTCAAATAGTTTCTCTTTTCCTTTATTTTCTTCTATACTTAATTTATATTTTCCCCTCTTTTTTTTCCTTATCTTTTTTGTTTGCTTCTTTATTTATCCTTTATTCTTTTATCTTATACATACAGGTTACATTTTTACTTAAGAATTCTGATTTTTGATTGTTGGGAATAATATGTGCAAACGAATTCTCAAAAATTGGAAAAAAGATCATTCCATTTAGGAAAAAAAGGTGAACAAGATCTACTGCTTCAGGAAAATTAAAAACATAGTTTAAAACTAAGGAATAATGAAAAAATTTAAATGTATTAAACTGAATCTGAGGATATGGTTTGCAGGTGTTTCCAGTCTCCCAGAATTTTTAAGCCTTGTCTGGCTTAAGAGAGCATATCTTTTAGAGAAGATTTTTTTTAATATTGAAACTATCTCACCATACTGAGCAGAAATGCTCTATATAATGATATTTATTCTTTAGGGGATGCTGTAATGTCACTGAATTGTAAACACACATCTACCCAGTATTGTTAACAATGACAACAAAATGCCAATATAAATTAGGGACATGTTTTTTTTCTTAGCTAAATACATTTAAGTCTGGGGTAATTCGTTAGTTAACACCACCTTTAAATAAGCAGAACTCCATTTAAGACACTAAAGGGAACAGATCTGAACTTCCCACTTAACTGAGACTATCTATACAAAGAAACTGCATCTCAAAAGAGCAACACCCACTAAGTCAGAAGGCTTCCCAGAAATGCGTATGGAAAGTTACTAAAGGGGTTCTGAAAAGCTGGAGACAGCTAAAAGGGAGATAGCAGAATTGAAAAATGGGAATAACTTAGCAGGTTTAGTTACTCCTGTGTCCAGTCAAGGCAAACTGAGAACAGTTTATCCTGGTCCTTGTGACCAATTTACCTCTTCAGTAATTGTCATTTTCCTGAATGCCTGGATGGCTGCTTTCTGAACTGTGAGTGAGGCAGCTTCATTTCTGATACATGTCTTCAGAGAAGATTTCACACTGGGTTTAGCTTTCTCCATCACTGCACCCATGTTTCCAATTGCCTGGCAGAGATGAAAACACAGAAAGATGATAAAAACTTCCTCTCCACCAAGAGAAGTAGAGTAATAGATGTGATAATATAATAAAATATAATATAATATTAGTATTATAATAATAGCCTGCATAAGGAAAGAAGGAAATAAAATTACCCGAAGTGTGAGGTATGTGAGTTCATCTTCCCCAGAACAATCAGTGCCAAGCAGTGATACCATGAAGTCTGCAACATCTGCTATTTCCTCTGTCACAATCTTCTTCTCATTGTAGAACCTAAAGAAATAGATAAACACATCAGAAACAGGAGAGAAAAATAGGAAATGTCTATATTTTATCCCTAGAGAGAAAATACATGAAAATAAAAATATCCTCCAAAAGTGAACACTCTTAGGGTTTACTCTAAGCACTGCAATTTTACACAATTGCATGCTAGCACCACGTACTTGGTAACAGAATGACTCAGGCCATAAAATGAAGCTCTACTCGGCTGATACTGGGCCATGTTTAGAATTTCCCGTATTCTTTGTGGAGTTGGAGAAGGCAGGAGCCCCAGGGTGTAAGTGACCAGGTCTGCCACGAGTGGATTCACATTTCCAGTTCTCAGGATCTGAAGGATGGCACTGTAGCACTCTGGAGTCCCACACTGGGCCAGGGCCTGGACGGTGATGGAGCTGAAAGGAGAAGAGATGACTTTTATTCATTAATTCCCTGTTTGCAGTTATCATTGCATGTTGACTGCTTGAAACGAACATTGGCAGGTTTATTAAGATGTTTTATATATATAATGTAAGCTTACGTGTGATGGGAAGAAAATTATGTAATTTTTTACCAAAAAGAAGCATCTTGGTTTTACAAGTTATACTAAAAACCCAATTAAATTAGAAGAAGTATTAATGATATGATCGTTACATAAACATATCTTTTTTTTTCCTTCACAACAGACTTTTCCACAACTTTAAGTATTATTATCTAATATATTGACCCTGACTGAGGCTCTAGTTCCTTTACAAATGGAGGACATAAAGTATATGTAAACTGGTTCAAGTCCACCTCAGAAGAAGGAGTAAGGGTGTGGAGTGGAGGGCTGGGTCAGTTAAGATAACCCTTTTCTTTCTGAAAGCCACTCTTTACCCCTAACACATCTCTAATTTAAAACCAATTGCAGCAAATCATCAAGGATAGCATGGCTTTGCCATGGCACTGGTGTGTGGTGTTCTTGCACTGTGAACTGCTGAAACTCACCTTGAGGTTTCCATCATCTTTGGAACAAGAGAGCCAAGGGTGCTGTTATGCAAACTTCTCAGCCCAGAAACAAATCTGTAGAAGAGTCTTGCTCTCTGCTGGTTCCCCAGGGAGGCTGTGAGTTTCTGCATTTCCTGCAGGGTTTTCAGAACAGCATCACCCTGCCTGGGCAGTTTGGCATGTGAACTTTCCAGTGCAAGCCCCTTCTCTTCCAGTGCATCTAGAAATGGGAAAAAGAATATTCTTTATGTCTTTATCAGGGAGCTTTGTAAATTTTTATCTTCTGTCATACATTCAGTATAAATATAAAGTCTCTACATTATTTTATATAACTGTTGAAGTTTAACAGCTGAACAGTTTACACAAATAATAGAATTTAATATAATTGTCCCAAAAGTTGTATATGTGCATACATTCTTTTATATTTTCATGAAAATTATTTCCTAACACCTTTAATATGGCCATAGTTTGCCTTTTCAACTTTTAATAATGTTATAAGAAATATTTTGTGACTGGAATTAACAACTGTAGTTCAGAAAAGAATGTTTCAGAACAAAATATATGATAATAATGGATTGTTAATAGTTGGCATTGAAGCTAAAATATACATAAGAAATTATGGGTAGATGAAACGGTTTAATTAAACTAATTTCCGATAAGACTAAAATTACTTTTCAAGGAAATGATACATTTTTTATTATAAAGAATATTTTTAAAATTAAAATGAAAACACAAAGATTATTTAAAATTAGTGGTGTTTATAAACTTTTCAGGTTTTCCCATTTTATGCTCAAATATTTCCTTATGAAACTTCCTTATGAAGTTGATAAATTTTCATTTAAAGTGATGAATTCATTTGGTCCCCTCATCTTGAATTAATTATCTATAAAAAAATCTTTAAAAAACTGTCCCCCATATTTATATTTTGTCTCTGTATTTATAATATTGAGAACTGCAGCTATACCTCCATCAAAATTTTTGTTAGTGATCTTTGGGGTATCTTCAAGCTTCAGAGTCTGGTTGACCTCTGTCATGAAACCATAGCGATTCCTTGGAAAGAAAGAAAAAAAATCAGTGCTTTAGTTGACTCCAAGTGCCTTTACGAGGTCTTGACAGGCCTCCTGCCTTTTTAAAAACAAAATGTCTGTTTAGGGATTTAGCAGAATGTGATACATCACCATTTAAAATGGATTTATAAATAAAGGGTGATGATAACTAGTGAGCAACCTACTTGTATGAAGAAGGCAGAAACAGGTGTTTTTCACTGCAGACAGCATCTCTGATGTGCCTTTTCTTTGCATCAATATTGTAATGACAGAACTGAGTGCTCTTCAGAAGGGAAGATAACGGGCTGTTCTGTAAAACAAATAGTTTGGCAGTCAGTTTACTGAGTAGAATAGGAAACAATCATAGTTTTAAAAGTTAACACAGTTTTACTGTAAGATTAACAGATACATATTGGAAATGAAGGTGCAAAACTGGAAACACTCTTACACAAAGACAAAATTGTGCCAGTAACAATCTTTGGACTTAAGTCTCTTGTCAGGCAAAAATCCCACTGAAATGTTCCCTCAGGCCTTACTGAGGTGTTTGGGTTAGTAGTTACTTCATGATTAATCCCCTGCCACCCACAACAAAGGCTCCTTCATAAAACCAATTTCTAAGTTTTGGAATAGTTCAGTACCCTTATAACAACTGTGATGTTTTCTTTAATTTCAGTCTTGTGACACAAATTTTAAAGGCTTCTACAAAAAGCTATCGAAGTGGCAGAAATTATAAAATATATTTTCAGCATTATATGAAATCTTCNATTTTTTTTTTTTTTTTTTTTCTTTTTTTTTTTTTTTTTTTTTTAAGTTGAGACACCCAAAAGCACAGATGTCATCACATCACAAAGAAATCTGACAATATTCATGCAAGAAACTGCATCTGGTCACTGTGGATTTACAGGTAGACTGAACATTTTGTCAAACCATTTACTTTAGGGCATCTACAGCCCTCTCCTCCTGGACCTCACATACACTTTAGAGGACTACATGTTTTAGATAAATTTGAAATTTTGAAAATTTTGACCCACAAAACTAAAAATTTGGCTATGCTCTGATAGGTTATTGAATAATCAATAGTACTAACTCCATAGATGAAAAGTTCTCCTTTAAAACAGAGAAGACCATGAAAGAAGGTAATTACACTCTTGCTCTGCATCTGTTTTTCTCTATTGACAGCCAACAATACTGCAGTCTGATCTAATGGAAGGGTGCAGAAAAACTACGTTTTCAAAAAATAAATATAAAACTTAGTCATGGTAGAGACTGTTTATCATTTTAAGTGCTGGTGTGAAAAATGCTACATTGTATAATTTTTCATGGCATACTTACTAGGCCTTTTACAATGGCAATAGGGCTGACATGATCTCTGATGGGACTGAAGTTGTCACAGCCTTTCAGGTACCTGGTAATTGAAATATCTTCTGCAACATTCGCTTTTCTGGATTTGAATTCAACTTCACTGTCACACTTTCCATACACAGTATCCTGGAAAGAAGAAAGAAGTCATTGCCTTTGCTCATGTGGGCAGACATTTCCAGATCTGCTTGAAAGGCAACCTGATCTGAATGTCCAGGCCTTTTGAAAATGATGTTCAGGAATAACTCTGTCTAGGTGAGAGACAATTTTTTCCATTGGTTGGCACAATAAAGTGAATGCTTTCAAAAGACCTACCATTGGAATTGTTTTTGTGTTTTCCACTGTTTCTGTTGGCACAAGGAGAGCTGAGATGATACCTCTCTTGAGATTCAGTACATTCAGAGGCTCATCCTTCTCTGGGTACAGCTTGACTTTTGTTCCATCCTGAATGCTGAATTTTAGATCATTCCTGCACCCCAGAAAAAACACATTAGTATGGAATTATATTAGAACCACACAGTGAAGAAGATGTTATCAATAACCTGCTGGGCAAGAGACAAAGCATCATGTTTATCCTGATCTATCATTATTTACAAATCATAGCTATTACTAACAGAAAGTATTACTATTAAAGCAGCAAAATTCTGACCAAGGACATTTTGATTTCACCAGATTACGTCATCGAAGGGCAAGTAAATACCAAGAGCAATGGCTGAAAGTTGGAATTGTATGAGTTTGAAGAGGAGATAAATTTTTAGAATGAGGTAATTATTAACTACTGCAATAGGCTACAAAATGATGGGAAGGATTCTCCACTAGTTGGACTGTACATAAAACCTAAATTCTTTTCTGTAAAACATATTTTAACACTGTCTCAAGTTGGTTTGAGATCTATAGCTTGTGAGACTCGATGACTACTGAGGCACAGAAAGAAGCATGAAGGTGCATGACTAAATATGCACTGACAAGCACTAGAGACTAGCTGGGTGGAGGGTGTAGAAGAAATTAGTAGCAAAGCAGATAACTAAGGGAAAGATTAGCTACACAGGCCATTAGAGATTAGGATTGGAAATCTGGACTTCAGTCTCAAATGCCTTTCTATTGCACAGGCTGCTAGCAAAGAAAAAATATCTTAAGTGAGTGCAGCCATTTGAAAATGTGCTTACAAGAAGAAACAATGATTACACTTGCAATAATTTTTGGGGCAGTACTCAACAAGTTCCTGATGTAGGTGACAGAAATGAAGAAAGCACTCCAGGTGAAAATGTTGTTTGTAAAATTCCCTTTCCTACTGGCAATTGAAAACTGTTAACCCTAAAGTGTATCAGGGAAAGTTTTGTTGTGAAACCAGCTTATAAATCTGACATGTTATAATGAAATGTGTTCCATGGCTAGAAAAACATAATTGGGGTGGACTGTTTACATTGCAGCCTGTTCCATGTGAAGGTCCCAGGTATTGATGATAACTGATATTGCTTACTTGGACATGGCACTGGCAAAGTCCTCAGAGTTCTTGGACTTTTTCAGAACAGCCCTTCCCTCAGTGTCAACACCAAACGTTTCCCTCAGGGAGCAGTGCATTGTCTTCAGGACGAAGCGGCACAGCTGGGGTACCTCCAGTTCAACCTGAAAACACAAATATTACATGTTATTCTTTTTAGAATTATCACATTTCCAGGATCACCCTGCTACTGCTTTGAAAATTCCTAGGGTTTTGTAAAGTGTCAGGATGACCCTGCCACCAGCTGTTGGGAGAGACTGCAAAGTGCCCTAAACAGCTTAAGTTAACTCCATGGAGGAGATAAGAGGGCAAGTATTTTCTTGGCTAATAGCATGGATCATAATAAATTAGCAACTTAATTTCTGAGAATTTTGAGTATTAGGACTGTATGGAAACTTGAATCATTACACTGATCAATGTGTTTAGACTCTATCAGAACAGTATGCGATAAATAAAAAATATTTTTCCCAGTTATTCCATTTCAGGAAAGAAAAAAAACAAAACTCAAAACTGACATCATGATGAGAAAATTTTGGGCAAGAGAAGGTGACCTTGGGTATGGCCCAATGGCCTAATGGGACTTTTTTCTCCTACAGGCCTGGTGTTGTATTGAGTTACCACCAGCAGGCTCTCAGGTGATCTTCATGGCATCAATGATTTATTTTAATTCAACTTCTAGAATGTTTGATGGACGTTGGCAGACTGAGCCTGGAAGCTAAGGAAAACTGAAGTACCAGGACTTGCCCCTTTCTAATGTACAAGTACAGCCAGACTGGGATTGAAGTGCACAAGCATAGGGGTAGGAAGGAATTCTGCCATCCTCAGTGGAGGGCTTAGTCTTCATGATTCTCAATATGTGTCCCTTAAAAGGATGATCTTGTTTGGAAAATCATTGAAGGATGCTCCCCAGCTGCCAGCTCCCATGTTGTTGAGTACATGTACACATGTACATTAAGTACACAGTCCCCAACTGGGTATATTTACTGCTCTTTGCCTACCTTGCAAGTGATCTTTGAACCACTCCGAGAATCTGCTGTTCCTGTGATCCCACTTGATGTCTCTGCTTCATATGAGTAAACATATTTTCTGAGGGGTTTAAATCTGGTTGCATCCTCTGCAATTGGGAAAATAAGAGTGGTTTTATGACCTGGGTAGGATATACATATGCAACTCTTACAGTGTATACTCAATGTTGTTTAACCAAAATGAATGCCAGAAAAAGGAAGCCTGAAGACCCATGCTCCCACTATTTCCTTTTACAGAATATCTTTCAGACAGAGAAGTGATGCCTTCATGTCAGTTGGATATGTTCTGAAGCATAGGACAGAACTTGTGGGAGCAGCATAAGTTTTGGGGTCCACTGCTCAGATGGGATCTGACAGCGTGACCCCACCTGTCCTTCAAATCACATCCAAAATAAGAGAAAAACAGGAGAAAACTTAAAGTGTTAAACTGTTTTAAAAACTACTACTTATGGCTTCTAAATTGAGCCAATCAAATTGTGATTTTCAAATTGGTAATAAACAGATTTCTTTCAGCTCAGATCTTTCCATCAGAGAATACATTTCCATCATGCAAATGCAAGGAGCATATTACCATTCACATGATTGAGACTGAAAGCAAAACACCTTAGAAATAGACAGAACACCAAAACTACCATTCCTCAATACAATTTCACCCGAATTTATGGAGAATTTTTCTGCCCCAGACTCTCTGAAATATGATTTAATCTAATTCACTTATTAGATCAGAAAATTTTACTAGGGTAGATTATTTTAATGGACATAAGCTTTCGTTACACGAAAAACATCCAGAATAAGAGAAAAGCACTAAATTATGACCAAGACTATTAAAGGATAGTCTAATTCCAGAGGTGTTTCTATCAAAGCAAGACCAAAAACCTAATAGGCTTCTTCATAAGAATGAATTTCACCTGTATTTAACCTCGCCCAGCTGCCCTCAGACCCAATCATCTGTAATTTTAAACCCTGCAAGCAGGAATGAATGTGGTAACAAAAATACAGAGAAAAAATATTCTCCATGTCAAAGACAGGGATATAGGATATTCCTTTAGTGTCTGGAATAAGTTACATAAGCCAAACAATACCCTCAATCACAATTCACTCCCACTAAAACTACAGGCATTGTTTTAAACTAAAGATGATGATCAGGCACTTGAAGTGTCTGTGTTGGAGCAGTCTAGATCAATCTGAAGCAGAAATTACTATTCCTTTGGTTTAGACAGAACAACTCACTGGAACTGATTCTGTTGTGATCCTGGATGAAAGGCAATTTCCTAAATTGCCTGACCATATACAGTCCTGATCTACTTTTATAAAAAAACCAAAAAATAGGTAATTCTGGTGCAAACCCAAATGCCCCCCATCAAATCTGTATGATTTTGCCTGCCTGTGCCTGCAGGAATGTAGCTTTTGTCAAAGCTTTGCCATGTCAGAAGCCAATGGCAATGTTAACATTGCCCCTTTATGTCACACCATTTCATACACAGGGAGGACCACCAATTAGTACTAAAAATCTCTTATTTCCTCATTGCACCATCACTTTTATAAGCTTTACATACTGTAATAATGTTTTAGCTCAAATTATTTTCATGTAATTGCTAAACAGAATTATTGCAATAATTACTAACTGCCATACATTAATCAGAATCTTGGAAACGTTTGAAAACTTAATTAAGTTATCTATTTACCCTAAAATTAGTTATTAAAAGAATCATCACTACCCTTGTCACTTTTGGCTATCCTGGTCTATAACAGTACTCAGAAAAATTTGCAACACCAGTATGTACATTGCTAAAGTGAAAATTACTTTTCATATCCTGCTTTTAAACAGAAATCAGTGAAAAAGGAATAGACAAATGATAAGCTTAGAAATGCAAATAACAAATAAGTAATTGTATCAAAAAATAAACATGAAATTGGCAATGAAGCCCAGCAGTCTTTGAGGTGGTTCAGGCATCTGAAATAAACTAAACTGCCTGGAGATGGTGCTAAAGCACCCAACAAAGGAAAAACAAAACCCTGAAGGCTAAAACAGAGCAATTAATTCGGTACTTTGACCCTGTGGTGGAACATTATGTATCTAACCGAGCAGTCAGGGCCAGTCAGAGTTCATTACAAAGATAGTGCAGAAAGTCAGCATTTCCTGACTCTTGTCTTGTTTAAAGAAATTGCTGTCCTTGCTGACAGAGTTGATGATTTATTCTACAGGTATTTAGTCAGATATCTAAGTGCAATTCTGTGGGCTTAGCAGCAGCTGTGAATGATAAATAAAATGTGAGCTTCAGTCCACACTGAAGTGTAGTGTACATAACCTCACTGTTAAAGCTTCATGTTTGGTAACCAGGAATTTCTAGATTAAAGAATTTGCATCTGACAATTAAGAAATAAAAAAAACCCCAACAGACTCAAAAACGCAATGGAAAGTAGTTTCTTAATAGGAACTTGAAGAAGTTCAAAAACTTAACCTCAGCTTGTCCAATCTTAGGAAAGTTTTAAAATTATTTGAACCAAGCCTAATGGATAACTGAATACTTAAAATAAATGGCTATAAGAATTTAAGAATATTACCATCACTTTCATTTAAGTTGTTTCAGAAATAAATTCAGGAAATTAGGAAAATTCAGGCTTTGAAAGATGTGTTCAGTTAAAATAGTGACATAAGATAACAAAAGGAAATGCAAGAAACCACTTACTTGAACATGTTGGATTTCCACTTTCAGGTAATTCTTCTTCTGTAAAAAACCCAAATAAACAATATTAAAAGTTGGAAAAGCTGTTTACAAAAAAGTGTGTAAAACAAGAGAGATGAAACGTACCATAAAACACATTTTACTTCTAAATTTTAGTCTATTTGACCACACAAAAATACTGCAAAATGGAGGAATGGCTATACTCTGTGGCTACTCTTTTTCTATTTTTTAAAAAGGACAACTATGAAGGTTAATACTAAAATTTTCTGCCAGTAAACCTTTTCTGAATATTGAGAGTTCATTCCTTGGAGGAAAAGAAACTGGTTGGAAACCTATTCAAGTTAAGAAGAATCATTTGCTCCAATCGGTCTTAGATATGTTCCATATGACTCTATTTAAATAAAATTAAATAAAATTAAAGAAAATTAAATTAAACATAACCTACTAATTTTTTTGCATTTATTGGATGCTATGACATTCTTTGGAATATCACACATGAAGGCCAGCATTTTTCACAATGTTCTCTGCACACTTTCCAAGTTTTCATTCTGGAAATTCTAAGTAGACCAGTCTATAGAAAGAGACTATAATAATAGTCATAGTAACTTCAATAGCATCAGAAATACTGCTATTGCTATTAAAATAAAATTAATAATATTATTAATAACAATTAGAAACAAGGTTTATTGTATAGCAATACATTTGGGTAACATCAGTCAGGAACAGAATAGTAGTTCAACAAAGATGTATATATGATAAATTAGATCTTCATATAAAACCAGACCTGCATAATTACCTCTAGACACACTTTCCTGCTTAAGCTCCCTGAAGCCTTAGGAAACATGACAGAGCTGTATTCTAAAAAGCCACTTCTTGGAAAGCAAGGATAGCTCACAATCCATAGCATCCTGTTGATCTCAGTTGCCTTCTCTGATCTAAGGAAAAAACCTCTCTACTGGACTGCTTCTTTTACTGATGACTGTGTCCCTTCAATACAAAATTGCATTTAAATTGCCTGCCAAATACACTTTGTTTTACTGCTCTCTCTCTTCACATTTGCTGCAAAATAGGTTAGTAACAGCTGGGCCAATTATGGATGGTATGTCCAAGCTACGGTAGCTCCACGAGGGTTTAAAAAGACAATGTTACAGAAAAGCAGTGAATGTCTTACAAGTTGCAAAATACATCAAATCTATTCAAAAGCCATCAGGCAACATTCATGACTTTTCTACGCTGGGATCCTCCAATGACTCTCCATTCCTATGAAGGGAAGAACTTGTATCTTTACCACACTGAACCTTTCTAATTCTATAAGCCATGGTTCTTTTGATTTTCTTTTTCAATGTTGTAGTTTTAATGGGGTCATGAAGAAAGCAGTAAAGAGAGAGAGTACTTACGTGTGAGAACACCACTGCTGAGCAGCAGGGAGAGCAGCAAGAGCTGCACAGGGCCCATGGTGAGCCCCGATCCCTCTTGCTGCTCTTTCTTTTCCTCTTTTTTCTTCCCTCTGCAAGTCTTCCCTACTGCCTCAGAGGGAGAGTGAGCCTTCTGACTTGGACCTCCATTTATATAGTGTGTAGCAAGCAGCTGAGTCAAACAGTTTAGAAGCTCAGAGCAAATTGCCAAAGGTCCAAAGGTGAGAGTCCCAGATCCTCACTGCGCTCCACACCATGCCCTGCTTTGGTTACTGATAGTCACAGAAGCATTTAGGTTGGAAAAAACCTCTAAGATCATCGAGCTAACCTCTAGTAAACTGTGGATGCTCCAGTTAGCTAGGACTGTTCATAAATGATTGACAACAGCTCAGTGAGTATTCCTGCTAGCTCCCCATCCTTCCTCCCCTGAGAATCGAAACTATCATTTTGTGAACTCTACGATTTTGTGATGAATACAAACACTCCTAAGATACAGGGCTATCCAAGTGCCTCTTCTCCCTTGTCTGCCCCTTCTGAGGAGTTTATAACCCTCCACCATGGCTGTCCAGGAATTCAAGTCATCCCACCATGCTCCCATGATGGCCACTATATCACAGAAGCCCTGCTGCAGCTCCTCCTGTTTGGCACCCATGCTGTGTTCATTGGTGTAGACAAACTTCTGGTCCTGCCACCTTTTGAGGGCAGAAACTCTAATTCCTATGTGGTTATTCTCAGGTGCATCTGCTGTTTGTAACACATCACAGCCCTTGTGCCTGTGCTGCCACAACAGCGGGTCCCCCTGCCCTGCCTCTGCTGGGATGGCAGCTCAAAGGCTGTGGTAGGACAGTCCCTCAAACACTGCATGCTGCCCCCAAGCTTGGCTGAAGGCAGAAGGATGACCTGGAGATAGCTCCCTCTTCCAGTTCACTGGTCTCTTCCTTAAGCAGAGTTTTAAGAGCAAAATCCCCCGGCTAGAAACTCTAACAATGTATTCAGATAAACATACCACATCTACATAAGAGAGATTACAATGCATAAATTAGAGATGGAATAAATTATCACTGCATTGTGCTTTAGTATAGATGTTGAGAGGTTCAAGAACGTGAGTACTTGAGAAAATGAGAATATTGTGCAACTACTGGCAGGAGATTGAACGTTTTTTTCTTTAGAACAAAATTTGTCATATGCCTTTTAAAAAATATTTTACTTTGACTTACAATATTCAGGTAAAACAGGTCATGCTTATATATAAAGTAAGCTGTGTATAATTATTTTGTTTCTTTATTTTTAGGTTCAATTTTTGCTTGCTAATAACAGCAAAAATAAGAAAACAAGATGATAAATTTTATGAATGAAGCAAATAAACCTATGAAGAAGATAAATTTGATTAAATGCAAAAAATCCCCCTTTTTAGGGTTATGTGTATTGGCAAAAAAAGACAGGGTTTCTGTAATGAGAAATTCTAGTAGTTTGAATACTTTCTCTATTCATATTTATCAATGTTAACTGCAGTAAAAAAATTGACTATGGAAATATTTAAGAACATTTTGTTCAGTAAATTTAATTTTCATATATCTGATCGAATGGAAATGTTTTGACATTTCACATATTTAAATATTTTTCCTTAGCTTGTTGAATCAAAAATCAAATTTTGGCTTAGCTAAACAGCACTTTCTATAACCCTGCAATGTTACTATTTTACCATACATCATGGTAGTTATCTTTAAAGTCTCATATTTCTTCATACCCTTTCTCTCTTGGACTCAATAGCTGGATTACATTTCCCAGGGTGCACTGAGTTCATGCAGCTCCTAACATCAGCTCAGCCAAATGGTAACCATTGAAGTATGATGGCCTGTATTTTCCAATAAGGGAGGCATCTTTATTATAATCAGGATTTTGTCTGATGGCATTAACAAAAGTTTGCCATTTCATAGACATTTCTTACAAAAATTCCTTTCATGGATTCATAGGTGTTGGAGACACCAGTAAGAAAATGCTTCTTTGATTTTACTATTCTGGTTTCTGTCCTTGGCTTCTATCACAGATACAATAAATCAATAACAGATTTTTTTTCTGGAAACATTTTTTTATTTACTTTTATGTTCACAGGTGCCCCTATATGTGCTGTGATATGTAAAAATGACTTTTTCTTCTAGTATGATTGTACCAAAGACATTGCACAAAGATATAATTTTGTCATAGCATTTGATTCATTTCCGCATGCAAACAAAAAGGTTTTGACAATTTCCTAAAATCTATTTATTTGTCTACTGTAGTACAGCAGATAAAAAGGGCTCTGGAGTGCCCAGAATTCAGTTGGCTATTTCCCTGTTTTGCCTGTCTCCTCACTGCCTTCACGTGGGTATTCAGACTGAAGTTGAACCTGACTGTATTCATATCATGCTGCATGGCTATAAAATGGTTACTAAAGCTATGACTCAGCCCATGAGTATGCAAGTAGTGAGTGCAACAATCTGCTACAATCTGCTGTGACAGTTTTATATTGCTGCATTACCTAGTGTCCTGATTTTGGCTGGGACAGAGTTAATTGTCTTCTTTAGTAGCTGGTGCAGTGCCATGGTTTGGATTTAGCATAACAGTAATATCAACAACTCACTGAAGTTTTGCTTGTTGCTAAGTAGTCTTTACCCAAAGTCAAGGACTTTTCAGTTTCCCATGCTCTGCCAGTGAGGGGATGCACAAAAACCTGTGAGGGGACATGGCCAGGACAGCTGTCCCAAACTGGCCAGAGGGATATTCCATACCAAGGAACATCATGCCTGGTGCACAAACTGGGGAGAGCTGACTGGGAGCTGCCAATCACTGCTCAGGGATGGGCTGGGCATTGGTCAGTGTGTAACTCTAGAGAAATTGTATTGAGCATCACTTGTTTCCCTTGGGTTTTATCTCTCTCCTGTTCATTACAATTCTTCTGGGTCACAAAGCCCATTGCTTTGTGCCTTTATCATACACACTGCTAATGAACTGGAACAATGGTCTTAGGAAATGTAGGAAGTAGGACAATACTCCTGATATGCTGAATTAATTTTATACAGAGAGATAATTTGTGGGTGTATGTTATGGATGTGCAAAATCTCTGACATGCTGTGGAAACCTTAGCAGTGGTGGAATTGCTAAATATATAGAATTGAACAAAAATTCCCATTTAACACTCAAACTTTAACTGAGTCTATTAAACTGATCTGTGTTTAAATTTTGTTTCTAAACCAGATTGTGCATTTACACTTTATTTTTTGAAAACTCTTAGTTGTAGTTCTCCTGACATTCAGAACCTAGATTTGTTTCTTAAAAGAATAATTAATTTTATGAATCTCTGTCTTCAGATTTCACCTCTTTCTGCAACTGCACAGAGAAATCTGCATCAAATCATCTGAATGTACTCTTTCCTACACTTGTGTCTTTTAGTGAGGAGCTACTTTTGTTGCGTCTGTTTCGCAATGGTAAGAATAGTTTTCTTAATAATGATATAATTAGAGAAATTCCATTAACTTTAATTATGTATTCTATACTGTATATGTAAAAATTATTTTGTACACATCATGTATGCACATATATATATGGCATGATATAGAGTGTAGCCTTCATCTGCTTGGTGATATGAAGAGTTTCTTTGTCTCTCTGGAGACTGGGCAGATGTTTTGACAATACTTTTAGGAGAGGTTTTTGCATAGTTTTAGGACAAGACCTCTTTAATTAACTCATTGAAACACTTTATTAAGTTTTGCATCTCATTTTCAATGACTTTTTCAAGAAAATGAAACAGACAGTTTATAGAAGCAGTTAGGGTTAGTACTATTATTTATATTCCTTATATTCCTTCCTACTTATATTCCAAAGAATAATTTTGTCTTTCTTTCTGTCCCTCTCTCTTCTCTTATTATTTTTCTCTCCTTCCTTCTTTTCTGTCCATTTTCTTCCTTCTTTCTTCTTTTCTTTTCTAAGAAATATACCCACTATGTGGCATTCATATTTTTTTAATCTCATTCAGGTCAAGGTCTAGCACTTCTGTTATTTGGGAAACATTGGTCTTAGCTTTCTACTGTGTTTCCCAGTTCACAGTGTCATCTGTTGAGGTCTTAGCATGTCCCTCATCAGAGAAAAATGGTTGTATTTTCTGGTGAAACACCTATGGTGCTAACTATAACCCAGTGGCAATTGGGGGAAACTGTGTCTCCCAAAGGAGGTGTTGGAGGTGCATAAACATACCCTCTGTTTGTCTAAGAAATGCTGCCAGGAGCCTGCTGAGGCATCAAGAGTAGAAAAATATTTGGCATAAGCCATCTCCTCCAGAATTTCTCTCCTTGTAGGTAGTGGAAAATGTTTCCTTTTTACATATTTATTTAGTTCTTTTGAGTATATTCTTGGGCAAAGGGTCTGACTTATTTTAGCACTAACAAGAAAATTTACTGAATCCTTTGAACCTTTTATTCATACTCTCCTTTCAAAGTATTAAACCTTCTCAGTTTCTTCATTTTGTTTTGTCATTAGGTAAAGAAATTTCTTTCCAAAATGGTGGTAAGTTGGATCTCTAAATTCAGTTTTGAATTTTGCCAAGATGTTCCTACAAAGGTGTTGCAAACCTCTGATTTATTCTCTCTCATCAACAAGGTGACATCATGAAGTGCTTCATGTATTTCTAAACCAATATTTTTTTCCCTGTTCCTTTCTTATTTGTCCATACTTTCCATTCAAATGCTTGCTTTTTAGCTCACCACTGGAAGACTGATCATATACTGTCTCTTTTAGTATTAATAATACTCTTTCTGGTACAGATGTTCAGTGCATCTGCAAAAAAGGTAGGACTAAGAAATAACCCATTTACTCTCAGAATGACATTCTGGGGATTTCCTGCAGTAAAATTACATGCTGCTGTTCTAGTAACTTCCATTGAACCAGTGGCATTTTGTCATCCTTTCTGTCCAGGTTGTAATGTTTCAGTATTGCCTGCCCTGCCAAAATATTGTATTGATGACATAAGTGGTTCAGTGAGCCATGGTTTTTGAGAACTCCAGCCTGAAACTGTGCACCTTTTTGCCTCATCTCTCCCATGGTTTCAACTCTCCATCATTTTCATACTGCTGGAGCTCATGCTGTCTCCACAGGCTTTCATGTACCCAGGATGCTGTCCTGCCTGCAAAGTTCCAACTGCTTTCCCAAAATTAATTCACACCACCACTGTGCTTTCTATGATGCTTTTCCTCATCTCTGCATCTGGCCACTTCTCAGAGCCTCAATTTTTTTCCCAGACTTACAAGCTGAATTCATCAAAACAGAAACAGTTTCTTTCTCTAGGTTTTGTTTTTTTGAAAAAAATTATTATTGTTCTTTATTTTCAAATATTTGTTACATGTCAATTTTCTACAGAATACCACCTTCCTCAAAGAATCACACTATAGTAAAATACTGAGCCTTCTGCACTTGAATTAAATGGAAGCTTTGAATGTAAGAATTATCATTCATGGTAATAGTGCCTTGCTGTTTTTCTTTTTGCTGGCTTCTGCTGCTCCCAAATACACTGAGGAGTAATGTTGAAATATTTTCCAGTTGTTTTGGGAGCTCATTTTTTCCATCACTCTGAGCAGTTCATTTTTCCTTCTGCTTTTGAGAGCTGTTCAATAGTCATTCAAAGTCAAAGAGCCTGACAGGTTGCGTTCATTCTCTCTGAGCTGATCCATCAATTTGATCCATCAGTTTCAACTGACTGATATTGTGCAACACAGGTTTCTACACAATACTATATGAAATTTTACTAGATCATTCCTGAGTCTTTTTTAGGGCACTCTTCTCCTTGGAGAGGGAAAAAAATCCATCTTCATATTAGTAATAGGGAATGAAACCACAAACAGACCAACTTGCCTTGCAGAGCATAGAAACCCTCTCTATCAGTTTTCTTCTAATCTTAGATATTAATTCTGCAGAAGATGTGACACACCAGGGGCTTGAAGGCCACAAGGAATTCTCTGTGGACTGAACTCACACATGGCAGCCAAGGAAATAGGTTCACCCAGTGTCTCATCTGAGGAGGAGAAAGAGGTATCTACACATAATTTTTCCCTTTTCTAAGGTGCAGATGCTATACAAGGAAGAAAAAACCTGAGTCTTTTCTTTTCCATGATGTTACCAGGAATGAAAACGAAACACATGAAGCCTCAGGAGTGACGACAGCAGATATGGCTGTGAGGTGGGGACTGAACTTTAATCTCTGCATTGGCCACGTTATGATTCTCATTCCTGGATGATGAACTGCACCTGCTGGGCTTGAGGCTCTGAAAAGTTAGAAAGAAGGGGGACATGTTCTGCATCTTATTGGTACTGACATCAAAGGTTTTTCACTTTCTGGTCACCTTTGAAAATGTAACCTTAATAAACAGTGGGTTCAGTTCCCTTCCCTGGATAAAAATGTTTTCAAAATTAGGAACATTATTGTAGTGGTTGTGGTTTTAAATTCTAGGATAGGCCAAGAGTCACAGAGATTTGAGAAAAAAACCTGCCTTTTTTCTCTAAACATAGATTGTATCATTGAAATATCTTCAACTAGATTAGCCTAGATTAACATACAACTAACAGGAATGAAAACAATATTTTAAATATCTTTTGATATATTTTAATACTAAGGTAATACAATTATTGCATGAAATAATTGTATCCTTACTTGTATGGGACAATATATGGGACAATATAGAGGTGCATAAAAATACTACATACTTCCATATCACAGGAACAAGTAATCTAAAATATGCTGTCAAATCTAAAACTTTTGCAATGTATTTTAATGTGTATTTGTAAATAAAGCATTTTCTGTGCTTCATGATTTTTTTTTGATTCTGTTTCTATGATTTCCATATTATCAGTTTGGATTAAAAAAAAAATCAATCTTCTAACTAGGATGAGCCTTTTTTTTTGTTGTTATTGTGTTGCTAAAGAAGGAAATGTGTCTCCTAAAAGCCATATTAGTAAGAGTAACGTTTGCAAATTAAGTCCAGTTTTGATGAATTATAACTTTGACAGAATATAAATCAGCATGAGAGAGGTGTGTTTATTCAGAATACTAACTTGTATCTATTATTTCCCACAGCAAATGGGACTTCTCTGGTAAACATCTTAGGTGTGGAATGATTATTTCCTCACTTGTCTACAGATACACACTTCCATTGATTAATACAGACTTCTGCAAAGTCAAGAGCATCCCAAATCTGAAGATTTGGTTAAAATTTATTTCCAATATTACTCTATTTTTCTCAGTAAGATCTGTTATTTTTTTAACTCCACCACACAGTCAGAAAGAATGGTGCTACAAATAAGCATGCAACCCTTTGCTGGCCCTGCCTTGATGATGTCCCAGGGGCTCGACTGACACCACAACAGGATTCCAATTTTAAGTATCAGATTATGTGGTTATAGTCTCACATTGGGCACAGAATTCCTTCTGTATAGAGCTTCTGTTTTGAGGTCTAAGGGTTTGAAAATCAGTCTATAACATCTGTGGAAAACGTGAGTCTCAGGATAATAATGAGCTGCAGACAGCTGCCACTTCAGCTAAAACTCTTTTATTCAAAGATTTCAGTGAAGATGGAGCATTTTGTCTCATGTTTGTGCATGACTGTCCAATTGTCTCTGCTATCAACAGTAGTAGTGACTCATTATGCTGATCACTCAAATGAAACCTAACGTCATTTAACACTAAGATAAGGTATAAACTGTGAAGATGGGTTAAGGTTTATCTTTCAATAGCAGCTGGAGCTCAGAAAAGGAAAAAAAAAAACAAAAAAACAAAAAAAACCAGAACATCCTGTTGTTCAAATAGTATTTAGTTCAGATGTTACTTAGTAACAGAAAGAAAACTTTCAGAAGTTATTTTTTTTAAAGTTCTTTGCAAACATGCTTAGTCAAGGTAAATAAAACATCTATTTATTTAGTTGGCAAGAGTGAGTGAAGATCTCTGAGTTAGACTTTTTGACATCCACTTCCAACTCCTAATCATGCCAATTATGGCATATTTTAATTAAAATGAAGGGTAGAGACATGTAACACTAAGAGTCACTTTATCTGCAAGAATGAATTGGTTGACCATGATGGAGTTATGTTAATCTATCTTATATGAGGACTGGGCTCTATTCTGAAGCTGCCTCTTTGTTGTCATCTGATGTTCTCAGCAGCTATTTCTCTAGTGGCTGCTCCACATTTTGCTTTCTATTCCTTGACCTTTTACCATCTTTCCCCTTGTATCCAGTATCTCTGTTTCATTTTTCTTTGCCACGATTGCACCTAAGGAATTTTATTTTCTAATACTATTCTTTCATTTCTTCTTCCTATTTTCTGTTTCAGCACGTTGCCCATTCCACTATCTCATTGTTACCTTCACTTCTTCCTTGTAGCTAGCATTTTGCTAAGTCTTGCTTTAGTGCTATACTGCTGAAATCTCCTCATTTCCCTGTTCACTAAGCCCTCATAATCCATTATCATCTTGGGAATTACTCTGCTAGGACAATTTAGCAGATTCTTATCACACACCTCTTCAGATCCTTAAAATGCCCACTTTTGTGGCATTGAACCATGCATAACCTCAGCATCCTTTACTGTGGGGCTTCCTGAAATATCCCACTGCTCATTTCCTAAGCTCATGATGGCAACATTTGTTTCCTAGTGTAGAGTAGACTTCCAGCCTGTGATATTCAGATGTCAAATTCAGGTGAGATGAATTCCACATTAACAGTAAGATTTGGTGGGCAGAGAACGTGCATATGATTGTGAGCAATTCAGGATTGTGATCAATGTGTGGAGGTGTGCAAAAAAGAAAAGGAGTAGCATAATGAAGAGAATGGAGAACAGTGTTAAAACTTTATACCAGTACTGTAGTAACGCAAGCAATGATATGTTCTCAACATATCATTTATCAACAATAAAAATAATAGCAAGCAAACAGAGCTAATATCCAGTTCCAGTGGTTCCAGTTCAATTAACATGTAGTGGAAGCTAAGAAGGATCACAGAAACACAGGTCAGAGCCACACCATCTCTTATCTGAGAGACACTGAAGGCTCTAATAGTGTGCTTTGAAGAGGAGATAAGAACTAAGATAGAGGTATGCAAACCAATCAAAAATACAGAGAAAGATGAAAAGCACTAGGGTCTACTCTTCCTGCAGTACTAGAAGACATTTGGAGAGTGCCCATGTGTGAAATCCATTCCTGACACAGTGCCAGCCAAATGTATCTTCAGCTTCTTGGCTATCAAGGGCACTTTCATGGTGGCTGGGAATAATATATGGATTTTACAGGAGGTTTGCAGTCATCTCAGCTACCAATTGAAACTCAAACAAGACAACCCACCATGGATGAAAATATACTAGATGCACAGGCCTATTTAATATTGAATTCAATGAACTTAAAAAGTTGGCAATATATCTGAATGTAGCTAAACAAAACCAAATAATAAATATGACCCACAAGTAGCTTTTGAGATCTCTGGTTTAAATATGTTTATTTATGTACCTCCAGTTTTGCTTACCTCCTGGAAGTCCTAGTCTGTGAAATAGTGGAGTGTGGACTGTGAAATAGTGTTTTACAAAGACATAAAAGAAGACTTCTTTCCTTGACTGAGCTGGTGATCTGAATACAACCTAAAGGTACTGAAGCAGGCAGATGCAACAATACAAGAATACAGGAAGGATGTAATTAATGTATTTGAAAACTTGAATACCTTAAAGTAATTTCATATCCTAGAGATCTTGTCTGGTTTCCAGCTGCCACATCAAAAGTTTAAGGACCACTTGTTGATAAAATAGCTGCCATTCTTGAGGAACACAAGGAAGCTCAGATAGCATTAGGTACTCATCTGATTAAACATTTAGATCTCCACAGAGAATAATGAAAATGCAAACAATTAGATTACCTGCAGACACTGACATCATAGATAACATTTTTGAAATGTCCAAATTGTCATGCTTAAGCATGTGAACTAAGAATTTCCCTTCAGAGCAAGATAATTCTATAGCTCCTTCTGATGGTTTCCAGCATAGCTCTCTGAATCACCTTGCATTGCCTGGGAAAGAATGTAGCTGTTTCTGTAAGTCTACTTTATATTCTATAAAAATCCATCTTTTAGTCTAAATACTAATTCACAAGACCTAATTCTAGTGGGAAATAAATTTAAAAGATTCAACTATGTCCTCACATAGAATTTTGTTTTAACAGGTTTACATAGATAGACATTTATTTTTCTGTACCTTAAGTGGAATAATTCCTGATGGACCCAAAAGTTTAGAATGTAGATTGAGGGAGAAGTGGAGGGTAGAATGAAGTTACTTGTTGATGGATGGTAGAGTTTAAAGGAGGTAAATATGAGAATTTGAAACTTCTCCAATTCTTTGAAATGGAAGTTGTGCTTAAAATTTCAAGTTAGCATTTTTATTATTCAGTTTCATGGGATTAATATCAAGCCTAATGTTGAATTTCAGTTATCTGAGATTTATGTTGGGAAAGTGCTTGAAATTTTCCCACGACTTTACACTTTGGTAAAAAATTATTCTGAGGTGAAGTTACACATGGGCTTACCAGCTCTTTGCTCAACTGGTGTTGGAAATTTTCAGCTTTTAATCACTGCTGATGGACATCCAACTCAGCCAAAGCAGAGAAGTAGGATTAGATTGAAAAACCAAATGGTCAGAAATGAAATAGTCTACAAACAGGTTACTTTGGATGGGATTTCCCCCCTTTTTCTTTAAAGTTAGGGTCCACAGAGAGAAGGTGATGATGGTTAGGACAGAGTAGGTCCAAAAGCTAGAATGTGTATTATCTTTGGATGACTACCTGGATGAAGCTACGTATTTGAAAAAGTAGAATATAAGAGGAAAAATGTCTGAGGAGTGGAAAGATGGTGTTCAAGTAGGGATGGAACACAGAATTTAGGAGAGTGAGTTTGATGCTCAGATATTCACACACCTAAAGATGCCCAGAAATGCAGATGTAGTAACCTGCATGAAGAGAAATTCAGACACTCTTGCTATAGAAGAGACTGCTTTGACAAACAGATTTGCTGTAGAGGAGAACGAAAGAAACAAACAGAAAATATCTGGCAAAACCCAGAAATTAAACTAGTTACAGCAGAAAAGGATGATGGGGACAGTTGGGTTTGTTTGTACTTAAAAAATGAGCTCACATGTAAAATGGGCCAAGGATAATTTTCTAGGTCAGAGTCGAAGGGTCATGTCCATCAAGTTAAATCCCCTAAAATGAGGTGCTCACATGCATGAGCATGTGTACTTGGAATGATTTGTGACTGGTGAGAAGTCTGAAATAGTGCCTGGGCACCGAACCCTGCTATTGACTCTGCTGTTTAGCTGTGAGAAAAAGTAAGGCTCTGTTGCCATTGTTTTGTTTAGTTTCCTAGCTAGGTGTAGCCTGGGAGAGTAGAGTCCAAGGAGACATGAAGATAATATACAGAGAACTGCAATGGAATGTCATGACCCAAGGACCAAAGAAAAGCAGGGAGAAGAAATGCTGGAATTCCTCTCAAATCCAGGAGAAGTCAGATCTAAAAACCTGGGAAGCCCCTTACCTAGAATTAGTCAATAAGCCATCAAATCATTATATTTTATCATCAAAGTGTAGGCGGTGAACAAAATTATGCAATGCTAGACAACAGTAAGGATATGAGATACAAATCTGAGGAAACCTGGAAAACTTTTGATTAATTTTTAGTTAAGGAAGTGTAAAGCAATGATTCTGCTGCTTCGTACTACAGCAGGTCTATTTAGTTTAGGGAAAACAGTCAATAAAGTGTTATTTTCAGAGATTCTTATAGTGCAATTTGAGACACTTTTCATTTCAAAGGAAGAGAACAAAGACTTGAAAAGGAAAAGAAAATAGTTAGACTATTGATTACTAATTCCTAGGAATCAGAGAAATGTTCAGCCAACAGTGAGTATTTATGAAAAAAGAAAGTTGTTAGGGAAAAAAAAAATCAGATTAAGAGACTGATCTGCAGCACATGGAAGTAGAATGTAATTTCTTTAGAGCAATACTACTCCAGAATTTCCATATTAAACAAGAGGATGAAACTTGAAATTAAGAACTCCCAGCTTAATCGAATAAATCATGTCAGAAATGTCAGAAAATACTATAAAAATAAACAGAATATTAACAGTGACTAAGAAAAGAAGCAGCAAAAATTTCTGTCTTGGAAGTTCCAGAGGGAATGCATGACTGCTACAAGAAAAAAAAAAAGAAAGCAAAGGAAGGAGAAAAAGAAATTAGTTGACAGAAAGCTACTGTTAAGCTTGGTCTGAAAATTAAACTCAATCTCAAATTGAGTTTAATTCAATTCTCTGTGAAAGGTTGGGGCACACACAGTAGCAGAACTGCTGTGACACTTTCTAGTGATAAAGAGATACAACGACACTGCCATCAGAGATGGGAAGCAACACAGAACAAAGAGCAAACCTAAAACTGAGACTGAACCCTATCACATCTCTCTGTGGACCTAAGCTATAGTCAACAAGGAAGAGATCAGAAAGTGGCCCAGAAAGGAAAAAAAAAATTACTTAATAGTTCAAATATTAGGAATGGCAATAGTTTTTGTAGTACAAAGGGAAAGGTCATTAATTTAGGAACAGACAGGAAGAACTGAAAGTACTGTACTAGTGGTACTATTATGCACTAGAACATAACAGTAATTGCTGTTTATTTTCTCTGGTACTGCTGGAATTTCATGTAGAATGCTCTAAGCACTTGTTCTTTATATTCAGCAAACATGAATTCAAACTACATAGGAATGGAAGGACTGTGCAAATCAATATGGAAGCAAAAACTCTTTTTTCAAGAGAGGAGAAAGCAGCTTGACATTTCCATCCTGGAAAAGTCTAAGAGGGCTATTACTGATCCCTGTAAATCCACAGAAGGAGAGAAGAGCCATATGAGCTTAAGGATGGCTTTGTTACAGGCACAAAGTGAAGCAGATAATGATACATCAAGGCTGAAGACTGGAAATTATGCATTAGTCTATAAGCCTTTGCAGAAAAACAGTGACATTTAAGGAACCAAACCTAAACATTTTTAGAGCCTAGTTTAATACATTTATGACCAGCATAGGAAAACACAGTTGCTTGTGATAGGAAGTAGTTCAATGATTCTAAGAATTTTGATAGTTCTTTCCAATTTTTTTTTTCTTCAGAAATCTGCAGAACTTAGCTTAGCAGCAATAATTAAGCGAATGATGAAAATACACATTCTCTGCTGCATAGACTAAAACTACAGAGCTTTTACAGAAAAACTTTTCTGTTTGCGTACATTTACACCTATGGTTAAACATTACCCTGAAAGGTGAAGCCACTCATTGCAACATCAGATGGTATTTTTCCTCAAACACTAATGGGTTTTTAGAAAAACAAAAAGTCAAAATCCTACTAACAACCTACACCAAAGATTTCAGGAATGCTTCTAAAATAAAAATTCTGTATGTCTATGCTGACAACTATGCAGAAAAACCACATTAATAAAATATTAGCACATTGAAATACTCAGGTCCAATATTGCACTTTGTATGTTTCATTATTAGATGCATGATTATGTCAGGGAATGCACAACCACAGAGGAAGACAAAAAGAAATATTTTCAAAGGCACCAAGAACTGTTTATCAACGTAAATCAGGTACCTAAGGGTTTTTACACCTTTACATATGGATTCCACAATTTCTGCAATTAGTGATGTATATAGTGCTACCAGTTATATACAAAAATGCACTTCTAGCACTTCTAATCTAGCACTTCTGTCAGACCAGATGTTCTACAATTGGATATGCTTTTTTTTCCCCTTAAAATCTTTAGCCAAATTTTGCCTTGACTAAAGAAATCGGTTTCATCACATCTACAACAAAAAGAAATGTTTTTATAGTACAATACAATATCAAAACAGACCTGTTCTACAATGACTGAAACTGGTAGAAAACAGCAGTTTTCAATAAGGTATCAAGTTTAATGTGACAATGTTATTCTTCTAAACTATCTGAAAAATGAAGTCAGTCAGCCTGCTCCCAAGAACTCTGCCTGCATGAAACACTCTTTATTAAACATTTCATATTATTAATTAATGTAGAGGAATAATGTTAAAAAAATAATCTCCTCTGAACTGTTTAATAAGGTCTCCAGCAAGTGGTGGACAGGATTTAAAGAGATTAATTTCCATGGATTATCCCAGCTCCCTTCAGCAGGAAGGTTTAGTCACCTCTACTGACAGTCACACCTTGCCAGGTCCCATTTTACCCTTTGATGTCCTTTCTTCCAAAATGCTCAATTTTTTTTTTTTCCTTTCAGTGGCGATTTTTATTAAGAAATTTCATTTAAAAACCCCAACTTTCTCAATCACTTATTAGAATATACTTGACGACAATCTGTACCATCTTGTGGCAAAAAAAAAAAAATTATAAGGAATAGAAGGCATTTCAATGAACTGTTCAATCACAGTGGAATTCACTAAACTCTCTGTGAACTTTGATTTATCTTTCTGGTTATAATTTGGAAAATGTGATTGCAACTCAAAGAGCTTAATAAAGTTCTAAATGTTGTAAATGAATGTTGACACTTTATTGTTAGAAAGTAGTGCCTATTCTCACATTTGCAGGGTTATGTGTGTGTATTACTCTATTACACTGTCATTACTCATGATAAATCCTATTATTGTTGTAAAGATTTATTTTCCATTGGCATATAGCTGGCTGCTTATATCAATCAAGAAATGATATTCAGGTGATGTGGGGGGAAAACATGTACATTGTGCTTCATTAGCACAGGCATAAATTCAGCTGTGAAAAACTCATTATGTCATGATCACAGTTAAAAGACAGACATTCTTAGTTTATATATCTGATATATATACAGACAAACTCATAAAAGGTATTGATGGAAAGGATTTTGAAAAAATATAATAATTAAAACAAGGCTGCTGACTGCACTAAATATGAGTGCATAGTTAACAAAATAAACACTGTAGAGATTTTTTTCAGAATCAGGTAGACTCCATTGAATTTTAAAAAGTTGATTGAATGAAAATCAGTTTCCAGTACTTAATACAGACTTGGGAGCTGAACCTTTAAAAAACAATTATTTTTTAAAAATTAACCTTTTTAAAAACTTTGGGCCTACTTTGGCCAAAAGTTTAATAGCTTACTAATGTTTGTTGATACATTTAATTCTTTTTTGGGGGGGTGTATTTTAAAAGGCTCTAGTGAGATGTTTTTTGTTCACTGATATATTTGAAAAACTGTGGAATAAATGAGTTTTCAGAGTTCTTAGCCACAATGGTGGAATTTCCTCAAGCATATGAAAATTGCTTAAAGGTAATAATAACTCCTGACATACCATTTCTCATTTCTTTGCATGTGAAATGTGTGTCGTGTGTTGACTGGGAATTCATGTGAAGCTCTGGAGAGAGGCACATTCTTAGAATTGCTTCTTGGCCAGAGCAGCAGCTGATTCCATGGAATGTCTCTGAGAAAGGAAGGCTTTGAATCTGCATTCAGTTTAGCTCAATGTATTTCAGCTATTACAGACATTAAAGAAATACACAACATCAATTATTGCAGCATCAGTAAATCTGCTAAGATTTTAATTTCCTAGTGTCTTGCTGCCATCCAAGTATCAATTCTGGCTTTTAGCAGTAAAACAGAGAGAGAAGGGGCAATTTTAACATTCATGAGCACAAAGCAGCAAAGGCCACCTCAGAAGCTGGGTGACTGCCTGGCAGCAAAGGTGCTCTGAGCTCTGCCCTGTGCTGGCTCTGCTTGAGAACAGAACCGATTACTGAGTTCAAGATCACCCCCATGCTCTGCAGCCCTTGCTACACAGATATATGCCAAGCTGAGCTCAGTCTGAGGAAGGGCTCAAGGAGCAAAGTACATGGGATAAAATGAGGAAAGATAAAAGAAAAGACAGCATAAACTTGTTAACCTAACAGATGAGCTCAGAGGAAGGGCTCAAGGAGCAATGTACATGGGATAAAATTAAGGAAGATCAAAGTAAAAGACAGCATAAACTTATTAATGTAACAGGTAACAAAGGCATTAAAAAATGAAAAACTAAATATAAAATTCACAGTAAAAAAATTGAGTTCATGTGTGATGCTTCCCACTCAACAAAAATCACAACTGAGAGGAAGTCAGCATTTGCTTGTGTTTGATATCTGCAGTATAAAAATGAGCCCTGCTTGAAGGGCTGTGTCACAAGAACATGTAAGAATTCCAAGTGCAGTTTTAGTATGATACATTTCATATGATTATACAAGCTGGTAAAAACAGTTTTTCTAAACCAAAAATCATGTAGCAATGAGTTTAAAGAAATTTTTTTTACTGAGTAGCTGCCTGCCTTGCAAATGCTTTCATTATAGGATGGCAGTAGAAATGATTAGACAAAAGGTGATTACTTCACAGGCTTATCAGACCACTGCTTCCCACTCAACAAATTTATAATTGAGAGGAAGTCAGCATTTGCTCGTGTTTGATATCTGCAGTATGAAAATGAGAACTCCTTGAAGGGCTGTGTCACAAGAACATGTAAGAATTCCAAGTGCAGTTTTAGTATGATACATTTCATATGATTATACAAGCTGGTAAAAACAGTTTTTCTAAACCAAAAATCATGTAGCAATGAGTTTAAATAATTTTTTTTTTTGAGTAGCTGCCTGCCTTGCAAATGCTTTCATTATAGGATGGCAGTGGAAATGATTAGACAAAAGGTGATTACTTCACAGGCTTATCAGACCACTGTTAAAAGTTGCTGCTGCAGCCCCTGGTTAGGGTCACCAGTCCTCCAAAGATAGGATTGAAAAAACAGCTTATGTAAAAGACTTCTCCCTCTCCCTCTCTCTCTAAGGCATGAAATACCTGTTTTTGTGGCCCTTACAAGTGAGAATAATGATTTCAAGACTCTTCTTTGATAAGAGACATTGAAAATCAATATGCAAATTCAACTATTGTGTAAGACAATTTTCTCATTTGCATCAAGTTAATTAGGAGATGTGCTCCTTTGAAGCAGAGAGAAAATGAACAGAGCACTGTCCTCAGACTCAGTTAACTCCATACAGGAAAGATGTCCCCAGACCATGTATGATTTCTGGTTTTTTTGTATAAAGCAGTTAATAGTGGGATACTCATCTCTAACTCAAACATAGGCATAAATACCAGCTAATTTGTAAAGATAGCTATACAATGAAAAACACATTACTTAAAATCCTCATATTCTCTCTTATTTTGAAACTGCAATTTTAAAACTTTCTGACATTTTCATATGCACTCTGTTAACTCCAGTTGTTATTTTTCACTTTCTCTTGGAAAAAGGTAGAGTAAGGACTGTAGGAAAGGAATCCAGTTCTCACTTACTTAAACTTTAGAAAATAGCTCATAATCACTATAAAGTCCTGTGCCATTAGATATATAGCACCACTCTGCCACTTTTTCTTTATTAATTATTTCCTTTTGAATAGCAATCAGTGAATCCAGATGTTTGAAGGTGAGAGATCTTAGCTGTGGCATCTTGATCCTTCACAGATTCCAAAAGCAAGTCTGTTATTGGCATTTAAACTGAATCACACTCCATGTAAGTATTTATACTGCCTTTGGCTTGCTGTGTTATTGTGCATTTATTAATAAGCCCGTGTGCTTACATTTTGACTTGGGAATACTCTGTGCACTTTGGAAGAAATCCTATCCCCATTGAAGTCAATGGGAGATTTGCCATCAGCTACAAGAGAGCCAGGATTTCATCCTTTGAGCTTTTGTTCATGGAAAGCCATAGAGCTTGCCTTAGGAAGGGCCTTCAGGAACCTTTTGGGCCTGTAAGATTTCATTACTTATCCATTAAAAAAATCTGCTGAGGGACGAGATTAAGCAAAGGAATCCCAGTTGTTCTGCCTTTGTATTATCAGCACACTCACAGATCTCTGACTTGGACAAGGGCTGGCACAAAACATGCTCAGATTGAGACCCAAACTGAACAGGGGACAGCAGGTGAAGGCTACTGAAATAGTTTTTGGCCCAAAGTTACAGTCAGGGTCTATTGGGATTACAGCTCTCCTAGAATCCTCTGGCTAAAAGCAGTTATGTGCCATGGACCCTCACAGTGGTGGGTTTGCATTTCTGCTCCCTGCAGCACTAATATATTTAAAGATGCACCTCAAAAAAAAAAAAAAAAAAAAAAAAAAAAAAAAAAAAAAAAAAAAAGGAAGCAAACCCACAAAATAAACAAACAAACAAAACCGCACCCCAAACCCTGAAGCAGAACACTGAATTCATACCTTTTAAACTGAGATTCACCTTTTTTTTAATGAGTTTTTAAATACTTTCTAGAGACAGGCAACTTTTCCTAGAAAACCCTCCACAGATTTAAGAAGAATTTCTCGTGAAAACATACTAATAGAAAGCAAAGTGTTTTGAGACTGGAGCTCTTTTTCTTGAATTTCAAACTATTGTTTTCCATGAAAAGAGAACAAAAAATGCTGGGAAAACTTCTGTGTGTTTTTCAGTGTCCTGGTTATTTTGCCAAAGAAATCTAGGGCAAATTTATTTTAGTTAAACATTTATTTGGTGACCACTGTTTCTACAAAGCTTATTTTGCTATTCTCACCATTAACCATTTGTTTCTATGAGTGCCAGTGAGTAGCACACTATTCTATCTACAAAGGGGTGTAAAGGAATAATTTTCGGTTAAAAACAAATTGCAGAAATAGTTTTCATGTTTGAAATCTTGGGGTTTGCAGCTTAATATAGTTTAGGTCATGAACCATTCCCACTGCTCTATAGTGAATCATAAAGCATATAAATCCCTATTACTTTAAAGAAAAGAAATAATATGCAAAGGTACATGGCTGTAGGGTTTTTTCATTTGTCTGAATGCTTATCCACTAGGAATAGAATGAAGGTTTAGTTGAAAAGCCAAGTTACCAGAGTGATTCTCCATGTGCTCACTCCCAGCTTACAGCAAATGCATCTCAGTGTCAGGTTAAGTTCACATCTCCATAGGGTTAAGCATATGCATGTCAACAGCAGGATCAGCTTAGATGACATGAAATAACTTCTGAAGCCAGAGTATATTAGGTCTTTATCTGAGCTAAAAGCTGAACACTAATATTTAGTATTTTTATTTTAGTAAATACATTATTTTGGTCAGGGATTTCTTAAGTGGACCACAGTTTGATTTCAGTCCTTATGCTCTATCTGCACTTTACATCTACTACTCCTAAAAGCTGCAGAAGTGGTAAAAAATGGTCAACACATTCCTACCAGGAAAAATATTATGTGAGGGCACAACAAATACTAAGGAAAGAAAGGACTTCATAATAATCTTGCAGAATGGTATTCTTTGGGAACTAAACCCTGGCTTTGGCACACAGTGACAATAAGGAGGCGCAGGCTTATGTGGTGCCTAACACAAAAGTAGAAAAAACCCAGTGAGATCCTCTTCAGGCTCCTGTTCTTGGACACTGATCTGGCAAATCTTTTAAGATTCAATTATAGACATTAGAAGGATGTTCTTTCTTCCTGGGAATTTATCATTCTACTCCTTCACCTGCAAGTGCTGTATATCCAAAGGAGGGACCATGCAGACCAGAAGTGCCCGTGCTGAGGACTCAGTTGCCACAGCAGGCACGTTGTGCAGATTTCAGTCCAGATTTGATCTGGTCCCACAGACAAGGCAAGGACTGGAGATCTTAAGGTGCACTCCTGCTTTAATCTCATTTTGAAGGAATCCAGTTTGTGCACTCCAAGACAGCTCTGATATGAATCAAAGCAGCATAAGGGGGAGGTTTTCTTTAGGAGCACATACTATTTCAGATTAAAACATGAATGTAGTTGCATCCTCAGATTATCTGAAGTGATTTATTCCTTTTTAGAGTACCTACCTGCATCACAATCCACTTCTTATTCCCCTGTCTCTTCCTCATAATAGTCAGAATAATAGCCAAAAGAAGTCTCTTGTCCTTTTACCCCTGAAACACTGCCAGCTGTCACTGGGGAAGTTTAGCTATTTATGGTTTGGCTATTTTGTTTCCTTTTTTTTTTTTTTTTTT